>JAHHFK020002600.1:600000-995839 GCA_024533555.2 Aedes koreicus | reverse complement strand
CTTGTACCTGTCCAGCAAGCTGTGGTTACCCATCTACGGCTTAGTTCCTGAAAGAGACTACAGGGACCGAGGATTTGGTAGATGTTGCAACCATGAGCAACTAATACCTGAAATAAGTAACCTGGTTAGCCCCTTCCAAACGATAATGTGACCCAAAAATAAAACATTGTTAATTACAATATTGAATATCGGCTCCGCAAAGTGTTACACGCGCCTAACAAATAGACGAACTGATTAAAAAAAAACAAAAACACCAGATGTCAGACCAGGCCAACATTGTGTAGAGATCGACTTATGATTATAGAATAAATGTAGACCAAACCTTTATCAAATAGAGGTCAAGTTCAAATAGATGGTATAAAGCTTTTCTCAATTATGAGTGCCCTAATTATAGCCTTCTGACGTTATTGTACACTAAGGTTGTTTTTTACACGGGGGATACGTTCCACTTTTTCTATGAAATCGCATACAAATAGACTAAATAGAGTTGATCAATTCACATGCATAAACATTTTAAATTGCTTCGATTTTATTTGCATGTGTTACCTTCTCATGCAATGGTACAGTTCTTAAAATTTGAGTATTTACACCAAAAATTGTGAGTTTTTTTGAAAAACTGCCATATGATTACTGTTTGCCCAAAACGTAAAATGTATTTAGAATTAGGTCAAAAAGTTGTTCCGTTCTGGAGTTATCGCGGAAAACAAACCGTGTAAAAAAGACCTAAGAGGTCTTTGAATACAGATTTCACTCTCAAGCATTCTGAAAATCACTCCAAGTAAAAGTTTGAAAGAACCGAGAGAGATACAATACTGTGTTATAGTTGCAGGTCATTAGGACGAGATATGCTAAAAGTGTTTCACAAATTGAGCTGCTCCTTCTAATCTCTTCAAACTGAAGTTTAACTCACAAAAGTTTAAGTAGCACCTGATCCATGTTACAAACAAGTATTTTTCTAACCTCTTATTGACCTAAATACACGAAGCAATGTATCTACACATCCGTTCTCAATCAACGGTAAAAGCAAACTTTCGATCATCCCTCGATCATTTGAATTGATTTTGAATCCATCAGCAATCAGCGATTCAAGCATTAAATTTAACATGCACAAATGTATTACACCAGAAAAAAAAAAACTGATTTGAGAATGACAATGTAAGGCCACTACTCAGAAATAGTTGACCTTTAGGTTGCTACTTTGATGCAAAAGAAATTCCAAAAAGCTCGCGTGCAAATGTTTCAAACACATTTCATTCCTGAGATATTCAAAAATCTTATTTTCAATCATAACAACCAATCATCTTTTTAATAGCATTTTAGCTCAAACGGTAAAGATGAAACAACAAAACAAGCTTTGGCTGGAGAAGCCAGGGCACAATTCTCGACAACTTATTCAAAACGACGTATATGATTTTGTAAACAAAGAAGGGAAGAAAGATTCTATGGTTAAATTATCAGCTTTTTCACGCAAACTAGGACAACTAACACAAGAAATAACATTTTTTGAACATGATGGCGATGCTTGTTTCCATGAAGGTGCTGAGCGTTTTGAAAAAAATACGTTTGAATCTTTGTTCGCCTCCTTGTTTGCAAAATCAGATACGTCGTTTTGACTAGGTTGTCGAGAATTTCGGATTGTTGCTTTTTCTAGCTTCCGATTGTTGCAGCACTAAACTTTAAATATGATTTGATATTTTTATAATTCCAAGCGTCAGAGAACAATGTTGATGTTTATATCAGTTGAATGTTTTTGAAAACAATGCATTTTTGGCTCTTGGTTGCACTGTAAGATGTTGATTGATGATCATCTATACGAAATGAAAACTATCTCTCTTTACTTTTGGTGAGGAATTTATGCGATAAATTTTCATCATAGGAACATCAAAGTGTGCTTTGAAGCTCCGGTGTTTTTTTCGGCTGACAATTCCAAAAGTAGTAGAAACATGTCCACAATTATTTTAAAACCAAGGCATGTACGTGAATTTTCAAAAAAAAAGGCCTTCCACATCACAAAGAACCTAAATTTCTCTTTGAATGCACAGCAATATACATCCAACGAAAACACACTTTCTCCGTTCCGCTCTGCCAAAAGCCTCCTAATGAGCATCCACCGAAACGGCACTGTTTTCCTGGCTCATCAACCACTGTGGCAGATCGAATTCCGGCCGAGTGTGAAAATGTACGGAAAGTGTTGCGCAGAATTTTTATTAGATTCCTTCCGTCCATTGGCAATCAAACATCCAGCGAACAGAACGATGTTTGCCTTCCAACCAAAGGGGGCTCAGCTGATCGACCGAACCTGCTAACCAACTAATAGGAATTAATGGTGCGTTTGAGCAAATGAGCACCGACGAGGAAACAACAATTCATGAATAATGAAACATCTTTAACGCTTCTTGGGTCGAATGGGGAAGTAGCTCGTTGATGGAATCCACGGCAGCCCAACATGTCGGGATTCTCCCCTCGCTGTTTCCTGGAGGACAATGACGGCAAACGAATCGCTTTCCGGAAGCGAACTCTTATCTTGCCTCCAGATCGTGATTAATTACTCCGACCGGTGGAAAACCAGGCGCAGACAATCATACCAAACGAATGTGATGGGACTGTGCTGTACAAATCAAAACGTCTGTCGGTATTGTTTTGCTAGAACAGAGCATTTTCCCCACAGACTGAAAAGCTCCAAATGAAAACGAACGTGATGCGAAAAGTTTTTCATTTGTGGCACCCTTTCTCGGAAACTTTCAACAACCAGTGAAACGGCTTGTGTTTAATTAAACAATTTATTATTCAAACAAATTTCAAAATTAAAAATCGTTACAGATACAAGAATCTTGCCGCTTAATTTCGTTACAATTTTATTGGAATCACTTTTCAAGCCTCCCCTCTTCACAGTCAGCCCCTTCTCAGAATATGACACTTGCTTCAGCGGCTAAGCCTTCGGCAGGGCCCTTTCCGCTTGGATTGAATTTCGAATTAATTCACACTTTACAGCACTGAAGCCACGATTAGAGCTCTGGATGTTTCCTCCGAGACATGATTATTGCATGCTAAAATTGAGCCAGCTTATTCAGCCGTACTCTGTGCAGGTTTAATACCACCCCAAAATGTTCTCCAATTCTGCGCTTGAATCCGGTTACAGGCAGTCAAAAATTATGCTGTGCTTTGCTATAGTATAAATAGACAAAAATGTTGCTGGCTGGGTGTGATCATCCGTAGATACCCAAAGAAACATAGATGGGGCTAATCAATGCGCCATATCTTAGCTCATTTTCTCACTCGATTGCCTTGATTAAATGTAAACGCTCCTTGGCTTGGTAGTAAAAATCCAGGCTCCATCAAGTTTCTCCGGAAATCTCAATTTGCTACTGCTCTCACAGAACAAAGTGCCAATTTTGTCACACATTCTAACATTCGCTTCCCCGGTTGTTTGAGGAAGAAAAGTCAAACTCTTCTACATTAGAGAGGGCAACCAAGCGACAGACGGCTTTACGGTCTAGGATCGTGTTGCTATAAATTATGCTTTATTATATTTTTCAGGGCCAATTTGCTCCCTTTTAAAAATAATTTCACTTTCTGACACCTTCGGTCGGGTGCCCTTTTTTTTGCAGTTGGAGGAAAAGAGATGGAGCGCAGTCCCAGCAGGATTCAGAATGTCGACACGTTGCCTTTCTGTTTCTGGGAGGAATATTGAAGCTGACAAATCTTTAAGAACGGTCTGTTGAATGAAACTCGATGACCGGCTGTAGGTAAAATTTGTGATTGATGAGAATTGGGGGTTGAGTTAACCTGGAAATAAAGGCAAGGTACAAAGTGGGTACCGAAACAATAGTCGGTTTTTGGGATGTCAAGATTTTCGTTAGATGTCCACTATAGCACTTCAATTTTGTGATCTCAGTTAGTGCTCAACTTCCGAGTAGAACACACGCGTTTTTTCTGCCGTGAAGTCGAATACAAGCTAGTACCAGTGCCAACTGTGTGATTTTTTCTCCCTGTTCATCGCTGAGCCGTTCCGTGTCGCAGTGCGTCCAAACGACTTCGCGATGGGCCGTCGGGAAAATACTTTTCGAATTGACTTTGCAAACGTGCCGAAGAAGCCGGACAATGCCAAAGTGCAAAAGTTCTGTGCGACCATGTTGGGTCTGAAACAAGGTGAAGTGTTACGGATCCAGAACAGCAGAGCCCTTGGTGTCTCTTTCGTGAAAGTCGTTGACCTGGCGTTAGCACAACGAATTTGCGAAGAACACGACAACCAACACGAGATCTCAGTGGATGGGAAAAAATACCCACTTAGGATCACTCTGGAAGATGGAGCAGTGGAGGTGAGGCTGCACGATTTGTCCGAGGACGTGTCGGATCGAAAAATTGCCGACTTTCTGGGAAAGTACGGCGATGTCAACGCAATTCGAGAGCAACGATGCGGAGCCGATACTGATTTCCCCGGGATTTCAACGGGTGTTCGTATTGCCAAAATGAAAGTCAAACAAAACATTGAGTCGTGGGTCACCATCGACGGTGAAGTGACGAATGTATCGTACTTCGGGCAGCTGCAAACATGCAGACACTGCCGTGAATATATACACGTCGGTGCTACCTGCGTGCAGAATAAAAAAAACTGCTCGTTCAAAAATCTTACGCCGATGCCGCAAAGCAGGCGCCTTCGAAAAAAACGAGTCAAATCGACCATACTCCCGACCAAACCAACACTAACTCAAACCAAATCGCTCCCAGTGCAAACCAAACGAAGCAAACTCAGAATCAAGCCACCCGAACCATGCCACCACCGAAACAAATTCCTCAGCGCCAGCAACAGAAGCTGATGCCACCAATTGCCCTGACCGAACAAAATTTCCCCCCGTTAGCCACTATCTCGGCTTCGACTCAACCATCGGACAGCGGGTTGTTGACCCCCTTTACAGGTCATCAGCCCACTGCTAGCGGCGGAGTGGATCGCAAAACTTCTAGTGGAAAGTCCGATGGTAACGAAACAGACTCGTCTGTCGGTTCAACCAGCTCCAGAAGACAGCTCCGCAACCGACCACCAGGCAAGAAGGCTCGCGTGGAGAACGATCCTAACGACAAGCGAGACGGGAGTAATGAAGTGTCCTAATGGGTGAGTTCTCCAGTTACAACATAGCTTCTATAAACATTAACAATATAACGAACGCAACGAAAATTGACGCTCTCCGGACCTTTATTCGATCGCTGGAACTAGATGTTGTTTTCCTCCAGGAGGTGGAGAATGAGCAGCTCTCCCTTCCGGGTTTCAACGTTGTCTGCAATGTGAACCAGGCAAGGAGGGGAACGGCGATCGCGCTAAAGGACCACATACAATTCTCGCATGTGGAGAAGAGCTTGGATGGCCGCCTGATAGCCTTAAGGGGGCAAAACACGACTCTGTGTAATGTTTACGCGCCGTCGGGGACAGTTTTGCACGCGGAAAGAGAACGTTTTTTCAACGGCACGATCGCATAT
Source organism: Aedes koreicus (assembly GCA_024533555.2). Classification (NCBI taxonomy): domain Eukaryota; kingdom Metazoa; phylum Arthropoda; class Insecta; order Diptera; family Culicidae; genus Aedes; species Aedes koreicus. The sequence goes on along the minus strand of JAHHFK020002600.1, from coordinate 990,367 downwards.
TACTTTCGTTTCAACACGCAACACGTCATCCTCGCTGGTGATTTTAACTGCGTGCTTCGTCCGTGCGACTCAACTGGCGCAAACAATAGCCCCGCTCTTCAGGCGATTGTACGGCAGCTGCAGCTTCACGATATCTGGCTAAAACTGTACCCCACAATCCCCGCACCCACGTACATTACACACAATGCGGCATCCAGGCTCGATCGCATATACATCAGCACTGGGCTTTGCGCACAACTCCGAAGTGCTGCAACACATGTGTGTTCCTTTACGGACCACAAAGCTCTAACAGCGCGAATCTGTCTTCCCCAACTAGGCCGCGAACAAGGACGCTGTTTCTGGTCCCTCCGCCCTCACCTTTTAACTGCCGAAAACATAGAGGAGTTCCGTGTTCGGTGGCAGCTTTGGACCCGCCAGCGGAGAAATTTCCCCAACTGGATGGCATGGTGGCTCACATGTGCGAAACGAAAAATAAAATCTTTTTTCCGTTGGAAGTCCCGTGAAACTTTCGTCGCCTACAGCGCAGAATACCAGCGCCTGTACACGCAGCTACGCAGTTACCAGAATCCCACCATGTTGGCTACCATCAATCGCGTCAAAGCGCAAATGCTTACGCTACAGTGACAGTTCACGCAAAACTTTATGCGGCTCAATGAGACTTTCTTTGCGGGAGAAAAAATGTCAACATTCCAGTTGGGTGATAGGAGGCGGAAAAAAAACAACGATAACAGAAATGCAGAGCGAACGAGGAGAACAAATTCAGGACTCTCTAGAGATAGAGCAGCACTTGGTCCGATACTTCAGAGATCTGTATTCAGCGGAAGAGACGAGACAGGTGGAGGGAGAACGTTTCGAAAACTAGAGAGTCGTACCCGAGAACGATGAAGCAAACGCTGCTCTTATGGCAGAGATCAGCGTAGACGAGTTACGAAATGCCATCCGAACGTCGCAAAAACGAAAATCACCGGGCAGCGACGGGCTACTGGTTGAATTCTTTCTACGAACATTTGACGTCATATACAGGGAACTCTACTTTGTTATTAACGAAGCCATGACGAATGAGTTTCCTTCGGAATTCACCGATGGCACAATTGTGCTTGTCAAAAAGAGAGGTGGAGACGGGACAGCAAGAGCATATCGCCCGATCAGCCTGCTCAACGTTGACTTCAAAATACTCAGCCGTGTGATGAAGGCCCGTTTGGAGAGTCTAATGCGGAGCCATCAAATTCTGAGCGACGCACAAAAATGTGGCAACAACGACCGCTCTATTTTCCAAGCTAAACTCTCTCTCAAGGATCGTGTCGCCCAGCTAATCGTGAGAAAGCAGAGAGGGAAGATGATATCGAACGACCTCGACCACGCGTTCGATCGGGTCTCTCATGAGTACCTACATCGATCCCTTCGTTTGCTGGGTATCAACCAAGATTTCGTCAGCTGGCTCTCACGGGTAGCTGATAACTCTTCATCACGCCTGCTTGTGAATGGGCACCTTTCGCAGCCGTTTCGCATTGAACGATCCGTACGTCAGGGCGATCCTTTATCGATGCTTCTATTCGTACTGTATCTCCATCCCCTGCTCATACGAATTGAGCGTGTGTGTGGTGATGAGCTCTGCGTTGCGTACGCTGATGATATCACAGTGATTGCTACCTCAACACAAACGATCGACCGGATTTATCAGCTGTTTGATAGCTTCGAGATCGTAGCCGGTGCGAAATTGAACCGGCAGAAAACAGTGGCTATTGATGTCGGTTTCATTAATGGGGACCCACTGACGATACCAGGGTTGCAGACAAAGGAGAGTGTGAAGGTTCTGGGCGTTGTTTTCACCAACTCAGTGAGAATGATGGTAAAGCTAAACTGGGATGCCTTAGTATCCAAAAATTTGGAACCTATTTGGTTGCATAACATGCGCTCCCTTACCCTGCAGCAGAAAGTGATCTTATTAAACACGTTCATCACAGCGAAGGTGTGGTACCTCTCGTCTGTAATTCCACCGCAGTGCCTGCATACGGCAAAACTTACATCAACGATAGGGACATTCCTATTTCGTGGACTGTCCGCACGAATCCCTATGCAGCAGTTGGCGCGTAGAAGAGAGCATGGCGGACTAAAACTGCCACTGCCGGCGTTAAAATGTAAAGCGCTTTTCATCAACCGCCACATGCAGGAGATCTTTTCCCTTCCCTATTATCGTTTCCCTTCTCTCCCAGAATATTCCTCCCCCTACCGATTTTCCTTGTCTTAAACACCTCTCTCAGCAAATTCCCTTACTCCCACACCACATCCAACAAAACCCCTCCAGCGATCAAATTCATAGTTTCTACCTCTAACAAACTAGCCAACCGAGAGTGGAATTGCGCCATCCCGCAGTGAACTGGAGGCGTGTATGGCTCAAAATTGCAAGCAGAAAGTTGTCGTCAGCCCAACGTAGCAGCTGGTACTTGCTTGTTAACGAAAAAGTTGAACACAGACAACTATGGCACACCATTCGACGAGCGGACAACGATCAGTGTTTACAGTGTTTCGCTGGTCTGCAGCTGAATAACCGTCGCTGAACAGTCCGGGAGCTTACCTCTAAACATAATTTACTCTTGATTTCGAATCCTGAAGCAAAATAACCGTTTTGAGAGCAGTCCTTGGGAAGGTCCTTTTCGAGGTTGTTTTTCTTAGACAACCTGGACGGTCAGCTGTTTAAACCGACCCTTTTGCTTTGTAGTGCTTCAGTAAACGATACACTATCGATTTGTGTGTGTCGATTGTTTCACTGACTTCTTTTTGAGTAAGTCCGTGCCCAATCATCTCGACCATTTTTTGTTTTGTTTTAAATCACCATTGTAATCGGTACGCGTAACTTGACACGAAATTGTGTAGTGTATTCAGTCAAAACCGTCCTCAACAACAACAATAAAGGGTGTCCCACATCAAATTGCATTACTGAAAAAAATGCTGTAGAAAATTACCCATTGGGTATATTCTCTTGAAAATTTGGGTAGAAGTAGTTTTTGCTTTTGTATGTGTGATTAAAAGTTACTACAAAACTCTTAGCATAAAACGGAAGGAGAAATGCGGTCGTAATGGATGTTCTATTAGTGAACAGGATCACAAGCGTGTCGTGAAAGCGTTTAAGCGGGATCCCAATACTTTGGTCAGGGATGTGGTCGAAAAGAATAATTCGTCCAAGGCTTTCGTTCAGAGAGCCAAGGGCCGGGAGGAACTGCATTCGCACAAAGTGCAGAAGGCTCCAAATCGTGACGAATGGCAAAATACGGTGGGAAAGTTATGGGCCCGGAAACTGTACACCCAGATGCTGACAAAGCCTCATTGTCTCATCATAGATGATGAGACTTACGTCATGGTGGATTTCCGGTAGCTTCCGGGGCTACTATTTTCCCCCGCCCAGCACAAGTTTGATGTTTCGGAGGAAGTAAGGAAGCAGAAACATTCAAAGATTGCCAAGAAATACATGATTTGGCAAGCAATCTGCGCATGTTGCAAACGGAGTGCGCCGTTCGTGATTACAGAGACTGTAAACTGGGAGATCTACCTCAAGGAGGGTCTACAGAAGTATCTGTTTCCTCTGTTGAAGCAACACGAGGGCCATACGATCTTCTTGATGGATTTAGCTTCGTGCCACTATTCAAATGTTGTCCTGGAGTGATACGAAGCCAACGGGGTCACTTTCGTACCTAAGGACATGAACACCCAACCCCCCCCCCCCCTCCCCATCGAAAAATACTGAGCTATTATGAAGCAGGTACTACGGAAGCATCCCAAGGAGGTCAAATCTGAGGAAAACATGAAGAAAAAGTGGGTTTCCGTACAGAAAGAGCTGGGTTTCGGTACAGAAGAAAAAGTTGGGTTTCCGCACAGAAGAAAAAAAGTACAGAAGAAAAAGTGGGTTTCCGTACAGAAAAAGCTGCAGCCAGATGTTTTACAGAACCAAATGAGTGGAGTTAAGCGTAAGGTGCGAGCGAACGGTTATGGTATTAAATTGAATGAGGTTAATATGCCAAAAGCTTTCTCTAGATTATATTTTATTGTCTGAAAGTTTGAAAAGAAGCGGCCAACAAAGTATTTTTTTACAGCGTTTTTTTTCCGTGATGCAATTTGATGTGGGACACTCTTTAGCTAAGCAAGAAATTACAAACCTTGAGTAACTATGCATGTTTACAAACCATTCAATTATTGCACAACGAACTTGGTAAAGTTCATTAATTTGTAAAGGCTCAGTTGAAATATCTTTACAGAGCCATATTTATCAAATTTGTCAGATGTTTGATCACGAGCATGGTTTGTTTGGCAGCATGGTTTGTTTTGGTAAATGATACCCTGAATTCACGCGACGTCTAGTAAAATACTTAGACCTGATGCCACTATTGAGGCTATTAAGATATTATGGTGGTTTTACATTGAAAAAAAAAACAAGTCAATTTTCAACAAAGCTTTAGAACCACTTCGAACCGATTTAAACCAACAGCAGGATGCTGTTAGGCATGAAAATGAGCATGATCATGACGTATTAACAACTCGTGGTTTACTACTCTGCGATTGATCGAATTCGACTGAAGCTGCACAGAGAATCATCATAATTGAATCTAGAAGTAGTGACAGTATGTAACTCCTGGTTTTATGGATCAATTAGAGAAGTGATGGAATGTTCGTTCGACACTCGTTGCTACTAAAGGCCATATATACTAATGCAGCTCAACGAGTATCTCTAGTAAAGAGATTGTTAATGAATTTTTGTTTGTATGTTTTATTTGGGAAGATGAGACTACAGTGAATGGAACTGTGTTTTCGTATTTTTGTTTATTTTTCATTTATAAGATTTGACGGGGGGTCACAAAAAAGGTATTTAAATATAATTACTGATTTGAAACAACAGTCAGGATGCTATTGGAGCCACTTTCAAAGTGTGAAGGTGGTTTTTTTTATCTGAAAAACATTTTTAATTTGTACATCTACACTTTAAAAACTATTCTACTGTTGGAACCAATATCTGCATTAGGCAAGTTAAACGTTCTAAAAAGCAGTCTATTCTAATCCACCTTAAATTGTAATTGAAGGATTTGGAGAAATCAGAGTCCCAAGAAGCCATTCATAATTTTGAACTTTATTGCCATTGTTCATCTAGAGGATACGCAATGTTTTGTGATGTAGTGGGTGAAATATTATTATTTTCAATAACTCAAAGTCAGATATCTTCTATTTTGGCAGATCATCAGGCAAACACTGGATAACCATCTGGTATCGTGTAGCAAGATGCTAAAAAGCTGACCGGAACATTCTACGAGCTACCTCCTCCGATTTGGCAAGTGATTTTATAACAACTGCAACCGTAAATGGCCAAGTCAACATGAACCAGTACCTGAAGAAATGATTGTTTTCGTTCAGAAAATCATACAACGATTATTTACTTGGATCTAGCTTCTTGACACTACCCCAAAGACGTTTTGGAGTTGAATAAGAGGAAAGGAGTCTGTTGTGACGGAGTTTGGAGTGTATCTTGTGCAATTTAAACTGCTTCTTTTATGACTTTCGCTATTTCAAAAACGGCTTTATCCCTCTTCCAACCTTCAATAAGATAACAATGTTCTTTGTTACAACCAACTATTGGTACAAATAGCTATTTAAGATTTATGACAAAATACAAGATAACAGTTGAATTTTTAAAGCTAAAGCGAAAGTTTCGTTTTATTTTCACTGCACCAGTCATCCCTAATACTCTTGGCGCTTTTTCGGACCTCACAAGAACAGAGTCAATGTCGTGACGAAGGATATCAATCCCCAAAACACGCCTGATTTGAGGGCTGATTCAAAGATACTTCACATTAATGGAGCGAACACTTCGTAAGCATCTTAAGGTTGTCTCTACGGAACAGGAAATGTTGGAACTTGATTGAAAACAGAAGAGAACGTCGATTCAAGCGTTTTTTTTCTTCTAAATATTGTTGGTGGTATTAAAAAGGAAACTCGGGAATTTGGATCTGGTAAAAATAAAGTGATATAGAGATACTTTATTCAAAGGTATGTATTATTTATGTTTCTCGTAAAATTTTACAGCAATCGGTTAAGGCACTAAATTTTGATCAGTAGTTCAAAGTGATGCAATTATACCGTGCACTCCCTTGAAGTAGTTTCTAAGGGATGTTCATCTGTTCGAGTGCAATAGAAATTATGCCATAGAAGCTTCAATAAAATCAACTGTTGATGTTAATGAGCAGCCACAACAAATCAACTCAGGGACGGACGAAATAATTTTTCAAGTTACACCTTAAATCAACAAAAAAAAAAAACAAATTGTTTAACATTTGTGACACGCAGGTTTTTCATTGTCATGTAATAGCATACTGAGTTGGGTGCCAATCGAAATGACATTTTTTTAAATTTCATTAAACGACATTAATCATAAGTTTTATTACCCCAAAATATGTTTGAGCTCAATCGGACATGGTTTAGGTGTATCTCTAATCGATCAAAGTTTTGAATTATTACCAATTAAAATTTACCCAAAGAATAACTGTAAATTGAAACTTGTTTTTCGATGACAAATGACTTTAAAATAAAACTTCGAGATCGGGTGTTATTTTGTTATTTCTTTTTCAATAGAATTTCTCTTAATTTTTTTTGGGATTTTTGTACTATATATCATCAATTTTTTTAAATTTTTATTTCTAAATTTTTGACTGAAATAATCACCAATACAAGAAACACTAGCATTGAAATATCACAAACCAATTATAAGATTCGGTTTAGGGTATTATATCAGGAATTAAAACACTACAATGATCATTTCCTAGCAATTTCATTAATTTATCGAAATGAACTCGAAAGTCTACAAAGTTTCAGTCAATGCAACACTTTGAGTGATTAGAGGCACCCCTAAACAATGCCAATTATGCTCAAAGTAACGTTTGCATTTAAATAAAATCGCGTCCACTGGTTTCAGAGCTGCAGGCAATGACGCAGTGGCAGCGGCTGAATGAGATGGTCAACTCGATTTTCCCGGCGAATCGCGACGTGGCGGTGGTGATGGACGACGAGACCTATCTCACCCTGGATGGCAACGACTGGCAGGGCACTTCGTATTTTACTTCCCCCACGAAGGATGTGAGCTCCGAGGTGAAGTTCATTTCACACACCAAGTTCCCCAAGAAGGTGCTGCTGTGGCTAACAATCAGCGAGAAGGGGATGTCAAAGCCACTCTTCTTTCGCTCCGGACTGGCCATGAACGAGGAAATCTATAGTACGAAATGCCTGCCGGAAGTTGCGTCGTTCATCAAGAAAAACCATAAGGGCGAAGACACAGTGTCGGCCCACTACTCAAAGCAATCGTTGGAGGAGCTCCATCGATGGCTGAATATCGATGTGGTACCCAAGTCGGCGAACCCGCCCAACGTTCCCCAGCTGCGTCCCATCGAAAATTTCTAGGCCAACCTGAAGCGTAAGATCTGCTCCAACAATTTTTTCACGAAATCTGAGGAGAAATTATTTTTATTTTCCTTGATTATCGGGATTTTCAGCCCTGGGCTGGTGCATCTCCCGCCGTAGTCACTCAAATACCTTTTTGGGTATTTTCGTAACTTGTCCGGGGGTGAGATCCGAACTCGTGACTTTGGCGTGAGAGGTATGGATGTTAACCACTACGCCGAGGTCGCCCCCCAGAGGAGGAATTGATAAATAAGACGAAGAAAGAACTCAAAAGCATGCCTACACGCATGTTTTCGTCCGCCATGGCGAATGTTCCGGTTAACTGCCGGAAGACCGCTCGCAAGGGTGTAGAATTTTTTTTGCAAGTAAGCTTAAATAATTACCTTCCATGGGAAATTTATCAAAAGCAATTATCTGTCTAAGCTTCTTTTTCACCATCCGAAAAAAGTCCATTTTTTTAAATGCAAACGATAGGCAAAGTTTCATATTTTGTCAGTTTTTGAAAAAAAAACAAATCTCATCAGCTGGAACGTCCCAAAAAAATTCTAAGATTAAAAATTGATTGAAAAAAAAATTGTTTTACATCATCAGATATCTAAATTTTAAGCATTTAAACATACTTTGACATAGACAAACAAGTTTAGATTTTCGATTTTTGCTTTAGGAAAAATTTTATGGGTAAAACTGTCAGAACTTGATCGATTAGAGGCACCCTTAAACAATATTCGAATGAGCACAAATTAGGCATAGGATCATACTTTGGGGTAAACAAACTTGTGAACAATATTGTTTTTCGAAATTTGATGTAAATTTAATGCCATACATTCAATTGGCACCTTAATACTGAGACATTTTTTAGTGGCAGAGGATTTCGAAACTTTTGCATGGGGTTTCATTCAGCTGCTATTATTTCGACAGAACAGCAATACCCAATACCCATTCTGCTCTCAGCAGGAAAAAATGCACATCTTTTTAACTTTTCAATTTGCTCTTTCTCAAAGCAGAATCAATGTTAAATGTTTTGCTCTTGTTTTTTGATATTTTAAAATTTTATCTCAAATTCATTCAAGATGTTTATACTATTCATTTGATAAAAAAATCATGGAGCTCCGAAAAGCAAGCCGTTCTATTGTGGTCCAGCAAAATTTAGCATGACAATGCAAAACACAATATGTCGACTATACTGTTACCATTATTATGGTTATCAATTTATTTCATGCTTATTTATTTACGCGAAATATCAGAACAATTTAAATACAACCTTCAGACTTGCAGTGCAGTAATAGGACAATCATTTGAATTTAACAAGGAAAAGATGTTGGTACATATTTTGGAACAATTTTAACAGCAGTATACTGCGTTCTGCCAACTGACTAAGCACAGCCGTGGAACATTAATTGCAATCTATTGTTAGTTACCAAAAAAATATAACTATTCCGAGTTATTCCGAGAGGCAAGGTGACGCTTAACAGTCGGTGAAGTGAGAAAAGTCACTCTCAGTGATGTAACTCTTCTGGAAAAATCAAATGGAGAGTGACTTTTCTCACTTCACCAAGTGACAAGCGTCACTTCGACTTTCGGAATAACCCTCAACATAAAAATAGATTGATACGTTTGCAAATGATTCTGTTTTCGCTTTCAAATGGCAACCTTTTTGCATAAAATTTTGAGATTTGGTTCGATGGCATATCAAACGCGATTCAAAGAACTGTTAAAATAGGTCCCATAAATTCTGTTTTATATATTTATTCCCTCTCCGTTATGTTTGTCGTACCAACCTCGTTATTTTCGTTATCTTGAAGGATTTGCTTTAAAATCAACAATCAATAGACTTTTATAAAGTTCTAACAATTATATACGTCATAAGCCATTTATCGCAACAACCAGTAGTTGACTCCTTTAATTAACTTTCTTAGGAGCCTAGAGTATTCGAGCCACTTAACTATTTTTATCCGGATATAAAATCCGTTTAACCACCACTCCAGTAATATTCTCCAGTCCCTACTACTTTGCAATACACACTGTACACGCTGTGTGCGCAGTTAGCCTTTTCTGCACTGGCAATCTAACCGCACACGCGATGCATTTCTATAATGAGATATAAATTGAAATTATTATAATCCTGCTCCGAACCACCGACCATCCCTTCCCGCTCGCCTTTAAACCGGATACTCCACGTATACAAAGATAATTGGCTTACCAGAGTTTTCTCGTCCATTTTTTCGCTGCTCCTTTGGTTGATTTCCTCCTTACACCACAAACTCCTCACCGAGAGCCGAATCGGAAGCAAAAAGAAAAATAACTAGTGCACTATTTTCCCACCGTTCAGTCCGTTGGCTTTTCTTATGTATCTTTGAACAATCTCACTTCATGAAACTTGAACAGTTGGTCAACTCGGTGCCACTGCTCAGACGAAACAGCGACCGGAAGCTTCCTAAAGAGGAGGTGTAATGAAGGGATCGAGAAAACACCAACTGGTTGGAAAAACAGCTTATCTTGACTACGAACGGATTCGGTGTTGGTTGGTGGCGGTGGTGGCGGTTGGCTTTCAACTGAGTAGACGTTTTGCAAAAAAATATAAACTTTTTCTCGATAGTTTCTTCCAGCGTGTATTTAATTTAATTCAATTCCATTCGCCAAGATATCTGCCTCATCAGACGTCGTAAGAGTAGAGAGGGGGTGCTTACCTGTTTTGGATGAGAAAGAGAGAGAGAGAGAGAGATAAAGATTAAATTAGATGATTGCTTTTCTCAGGATGATTGTTAGATGCAATTGAAGTTTTAGAGGAAAATTAAATAATGACTCTGGGGGTTGAATTCAAGATTCGATCGAGTGTAGGTTGGCATGCGGAACATGCTTACTTCAATAATTAAATTTCGTATGGCTGATATGTGAGTGGAATATATACCCACCCGGAGGAAGGAAGATTTAATTACAATTGCTTGATATTTTTCGAGTCGATGTTAGTGGACACCGAAGAAACAGAGGATACCAAAAAAAATTCTTCGGACCAATGTAAACAAAGGAGAAACGTGAATGGGAGAGATTTTGTTTTTGTATTTGTTTGCAAACTAAATAAATCTATAAATAAGTCAGTCAGCAAGATTTTAACCATGAACTTTGAGATTTCAGCCCCTTAGTTGCTTCTTCCGACCTAAGACTGAACGTACAGATGCATGCGATAAAGGTACAAAAAGTCCACTTATTGTACAAAAGCTCGATTCCTGTTCGACCATCTCAAATCTACGTCACATGCTATATGAAATATAAAACTTGACTGTATTGGTAAAAGAGAAGACGAAACACGATGGAAGCAGGTCAAACAAACAAGTCTCACAGTCAATATATACTCTGACTGAAAATGTTGGAAAGTTTATTTCACATTAAATGTTTGAAATTGTTGGTTTGTCTGCAAACACCACTGTACATAAGCTAAAAGTGCTGAATTTGTCAAGAAAATTTTCCGAACAGTATAAAATTAAAGACCAAATTCAAAACTAGCGGCCCCCTAAAAGTTGTTGCTTTGTAGTTCATCTTTGAGATAAGGAAGGTTACACATTTTGCAGGAAGATTAAAACCGTACAATTATACATAATTCGAAGCACTTTGATTTTCTCTAGAGATGAAAAGAATAAAAGTCAACGTCTATTGAAATACAGGGTGTGGCAGGAAATAAAAGCCAACATTATTCAAATACAATTTTTCTTTCTTTCAAATACAATGTTTAATTACTTTTTTTTAAGCAATGATATCGACATTTTCGAGTTCAGTTATGTTTTTAGGTCTTCTCAAATGGATTTACTTGATGTGTACTCTGTGTTTTTCAAGACGACTTCCTTCTACATCGACTACCTTATGCGCGTTATGACGGACTTCAGGGTCTGCCACACTAGAGTGAGATTTTTTGCAGGCTTGTGCCTCATAGAAGTTGTCCTTCACCCACTTTTGAAGCACTTGGTTCTTCAAAATACCGGTATACACCTCGATATTGATTTTAACACCAGCAACAATGAACATACGCGATATGTTCAAACCATTGACGCCACCAATCCGAGCATCAATCAATGGATGTTTGATTCGGAACTAAAACTTCATTTTATCCGGAAAATCTTTAAGTTTACACATATTTTCGACCGCGGACTTCCACTTCCCGGTTTCCGCTGCTTAGTGTCATGTAGAGACATTTTTACAATTCCACAATTTTGCAATAGAACAATTCCGATGTTTTAAAGCAGTTTTTACATAGAAGTAAATCAAACAAATACACTGTCAACAGAAATAACTCATTAGTTGCAAAAATTAACCTAATATGAAAGTTTAATCATCTTTATATTTTTTGCTGCTCCACCCTGTAAACAGTAGGATAACCCTTAATAGAATTACGCGAATTCATTTATAGTTTGCTAATTAGGTAATAAATTGTGAACAGTTATTTTGAAAGTGAAGTGCTTTAAAGGAATCTTTTTGGTGTTTTTTTAGAGTTATTTTCCGTCGGCGCTACAGACAATTGTGCGATTTCCACTCCGTTTTGCTTAAGGATTTATGCCACGGAACGGAAAAAGGTAATTCGAATTGTAAAACATCAGACTATCATCCGCCATTCGCGTTGGACTTCCAGCGCATAGGTGCTTTTTTTGTACGGTCTGGAAATTTTGAAAAAGATCAGCGGAGTCGAATTGGGGTTCCCGACCATTTTGTTGTGGGTCACCTACCGACCAATTGAGCTCGTGTGTCCGCTAAGGCCCGCCTTTTAAGATAACCAAACGGAGGGGAGTGAAGTTCGTAAATTAGCCGAACGAAACTCATCCGACAGTCACCCAAAACTGTCGCAGAACTCACCATCACGCTACAACCCCCGATGGTCAGGTTCCGAATGCGTGGTTCCCGTACGTCGCTATTTATCGTACGATGGACCGAACCCGAACCGAGAGTAAGAGAAAGTTGGCTTCTAACTCGAGGGAACGGTTATTCCGGACGTTTTCGATGGTTCCAAGCATATTAAGAGCCAACCTACTTGAAAAAGTCAGATCTTACCCGGTGCTAGACTGTAGATTGTTGAACTGACAAAAGCAAAAGAAATCGTTACCTTCTCGTTGCTTGGCAACCAGTCTGGAAGAGGCAGTGCTTTAGGGGTCACGCGTAAATAATGAGCGTATTTCACGGGTCCCTTGTGGGTTGTTCAAAACTTATGAACGTACAGTTATGTTCAGAAAAATAGCAGCACTGTAACATTACTGCACACAAAGTTTGCAATTCGTGTATGCGTTAACGATATTATCGACAAACCACTTGCACCATTTGTCTTGGTAGCTGGCAGTAAGTGAACAAGAAGCATAGAACGAAAATGAAAATAAGGTTCGGTTTTTGTTTTGATCTTCATTTTGTCGCATTAACATGGGCTGTTGTAAACGAACGGTTTGATAACAATGCTTATCAAGGCTGAAGCTCGTGGCTGGAAACGTTGCAATTCCCAGAGAATTTTAAGACAATTTAGACAAAGCTGCAAGCACTGTTACTAGCAGACGACGATTGATAGAGACAAACCTGCTTGCATATAGCCCCCGGAAGGTACCGAAACGACAGGGTAATAAAACATCAATAAAAATAGAAAAAAATAGCAAAAACAATATGTGAAATCGCCACTAAATTATTAAACACGGTGCCAACGAAAAAAATAACAATTCGCATTAGAAAAACTTAAAATAGCAATAAAAATTAATCTCACACATAATTAAACAAACCAAACAAACACAAAATTTTTTCCCATATTCCCCACATTTCACCAAAAAATTTTAAAACCAAAAAATCTAACTTTTTTTCCTTTTTACTTCTTTAAAACTGAATAAAGATTCGACTCGGAAAAAATGCGACACTTTGTTTTGGGTGTAACTTTTTATCGCGTGGGTAAAAATTAATGAAATTTTGGGTAATACTAGTTTAGAGTGTTATGTTTATGTGTGCAAAATTTTATCGCGATTTGTCAAGTAGTTTTCAAGATGCATTCGAAACAAGAAGAGCTACGCCAGCAAATCTTGGGCGCGGTGATCGATAATCCTGGTCAGTCGCACAGATGGATCGGCAAAAGGCTTGGAATCCACCATTCCACCGTGTCCCGCGTTGTGAAGATGTTCCAGGAGACGAAGACTATCGAGCGGCGCGCTGGAAGCGGCCGAAAACCGAAAACGGAATACCCAGAGAAGGCGCGGAAGATAAGGCAGTACTTTAAGAATAACCCGAACCTTTCCACCCAAGACGTGGCCAAAAAGGTCAATTCGTCGAAGTGGTTCGTCCAGCAGACCATGAAGTGGGCTGTGCTTCGTGTTTTTAAGGTCAGGAAGGCGTCAAACCAGACTGACAAGCAAAACACGGTGGCCAAATTGCGTGCGCGGAAGCTGTACCGTGAGTGGCTGGTCAAGCCAGGCTGTCTCGTCATGGACGACGAGACATATATCAAGGCGGACACCAAACAAATCCCCGGCCTCGAGTTTTTTGTTGGTACGTCCTGCATGGAGGTTCCGGAAAAGTTCCGGAAGAGAAAGATGGACAAATTCGCGAAGAAGTACCTATTGTGGCAGGCGATCTGCGAGTGCGGACGGTACAGCAAGCCGTTCGTTACAACCGGCACCATAAAAGGGCAGATTTATCGAGAGGAATGCTTGCAGAAGCGCTTGCTGCCCTTCCTCCGCTCTCACCGTGGTCCCACGCTGTTCTGGCCGGATCTCGCTTCGTGCCATTACGCCAAGCCTGTAATGGATTGGTACGAAGCGAAGGGCGTTAATGTGGTCCCGAAGGAGGCGAACCCACCAAATACACCAGAACTTCGTCCGATCGAAAAGTTTTGGGCGATAATGAAGAAGATATTGAAGAAAAGCGGAAAAACATTCAAAACCGATGAAGCTTTGAAGAAAAACTGGGAGAAATTGTGTAAGGAAGATGGACAAAGCCTCGCCCAAGATCTCATGAGCAGTGTTAAGAGAAATGTACGAGCATTCAGCTTGGGGGAGGAAATTCAATAAATAAATTATGCCAAAACATAGCTATTATATAGTTATTTAATCCATGACAATTTGAAAAGTATCCGATTTAAAATGAATTTTTGGTGATCATTTTTGTGTGTCTCATTTTTTCCGAGTCCAGTCTTTAAATGGATTATCAAAAATGGTTCATACATACAAGTTTTTCTAGACTTTCTATAACTGTTCACATCTAATTGTTAAATCAAAAATGAATATGAAATATTGGAAAAAATGAAATATGTATCAGATTGGTGATTTTCTGGATCATTTCCAGTCTTATGGAATGATTTACAATAAGTGGTGGATCGTTTCTTCTATTTCAGGGGTGCAAGCTTAGGGCTACCGTTTTAAACGCTTATTTATTATATGTACAATAGGAACATATTTCAATTGGACAAATATTTTTTCGGCATTTTTTTAATCCATAAAAAAAGAAATGAAATGAAAGTTCTACACATTTCAACCCTTTGCGTATTTGCCCTGTATTTGTACGGAGCTGGTAAAGATAAAGATTATAACTGTTTACAATGAAGAAATATCAAAATACACAGGCTGACTATAGTTTATATTTTTTTCACCAGCCATCGCTATTATTTGGAACACAACTGCAGCTGCTAGAAAATAGCAACTCTAGTAGGGCTGATATTGATAAACTAAAGACCTGTATCCCGTTTCAAGAAATGATCAAAACTGTCGAAAATTCCCCAGTAAAATTTTCTGTTCCAAAACAGTACACAAATCCATTCTTCGGTTTAAGCGTTTACCATAAAATAGAAATTTTCCATTGGCCCTTCGAAAAAACAAATCCAGAAAATATAGGAATGAAGATGCTTGAAACAAAACGCACAACTGAAATGATATGTGGGTAGTGAGTGGCAATCAACCGAAAGAGAGAAAAAAAAGCCTGCTTTGAATTTGATAAATAAAAAAGCATTTTCTGTTTTTCAGTATACTCAACAAAAAATCATGTGAAGTGTTTCTCATGCGAATAATTCTATGTTTTTTTTGCGACCTGATTTTTATTTTTATTTCCCATCTTTTTTAACAATGTTGCTTACGATATGACTTGTAAAATCAAGCCTATATTTCTAAGTGTGTTGAAAACCTTACACTCAAATTCAAAGCTTTTGAAGTAGCCCAACCTCAGCTATGATCGGAAGGGTTGAAGTGTGAAATTTGGCTACCTCTAGAAGGCAAGCTCATAAGAGGCATTCCAAGATTACTCTACCTTACATTGGGGATAATTAATAGACTTTCTTTTATGTGGCTATCATTGACACCAAATCCTACCAAATTTCCAGGTTGGAACCTCCCCCCAAAGGCAACCTTGCAATGCATCGATGTATCAAAGCTCGTAAATTCCCAGTCCAGCCTCCGACCGTAGCGGATCACTATTTATACGTAGGATAGGATTCGTAGTACTCTCAGCTCGGACTTCATCCATCGATTGAATGCTGCGTGGTTTCCATTAGAAGGATGGTTCTCCATTTGCCATACAGAAGCTTTCATGCAAATGAGTCAAAGCGTGAATCGTATCTGGCTCTGCTCTAGAACCACGTTAACGCCCAGCAGGAACCGAGGAACGGTGTGGACTCGAAATGAGAAATGAATGTTGTAGATGCCGATGGCACACGCAGGCAAGTGTTATGTGCGCATATGTTTTAGGCCTATAAATTCCCATGTTTGTCAAACAGGAGGGAGGTTTTTTTCACTGAGCTTAGAAGCAAGCCGTGGAACTAACCAGCATCGACAGGCATCGTTGTTGTCGTCTTTTGTTTCTACTAAGTCCTTCTGTGGGAAACTTGAATGGTCAGTCCTAGTGTTCGACGATGAGCGTTTGATATGCGACGCCTTCCATGCCATTCTCAACCGACACAACGATGAGGCATCGGTATGCTTTGTGTTTAGTTGTTGTGCTGTTTTTATTTTTTGCTGTAGCCAGTTGTTTGGGAGGCGCCAGTGCAAACGTGTACAGGTCAATATTTGAATAATCAATCGATACCCATTTAGATATGTACAGGTTCTGCTTTCCAGGATAGAAGGGAGGACGCGTGTCATGTTCGGAAGTATGGTGGAGGAACAGGGTCAAATCCCTTTGTTCATATTTAAGATTCATTATCAGCCAATTCTTCTCCTATTGTGCTTCAACAATGTGTTTCGTTTGAAAATCAATTCTTTAATGGGTTCAATTGGAAGGCACCTATACAGTAATCTAATTGACTGTTAAACTTGTTCCAGATGGGTTCGGCCCTGATGATACGCTAATACGTATACGTATACGTATACACTTAAGTCTCTTTTTGCGCGGGTGTTCTACGTTCTATTGTTCAATTCCAGTTTCGTATTTTGTTTTCCTAAATTCCGCATATATTTCAATATAGTTTTGACACTGTGTCCTGTGATAATAACACAGGCTTCCAAATTGTATGTCAGCCACACATCAGTTCCACATTGCACAAAAAAATCTAGACTACATGGAACTATGGCCACTTTAATATGAAGGGAAATATTTTCCAAGGTCTGCTCTGCCACGTAAAAACCGGCTCTAGTGTCCAAAGCAAGGTGGGAAATCAAAGCATGGAAATGGGTGAATCTGATTCTGACGATAGTAGGTACTAATTCGGAAGTTGCCACGTGAGCGTGTGCAGCAATTTTCTGAATAGGACATGTGTCCGGCAACTAGTGGAGTGTGAAGTTAGTAATTGACCAGTTTTTGTCGAGAACTTTCGCTAGCTTCTCCACAATTCGTCGTGTGTGTGGCATCTGATTTCAGTTCAAAGCGGGTATGATCGTCGAACAACTATGTTAAAACTCGCATGTGTTGTCAAAGTTCAACAAAGTTTCAATTAGGGTCATATTTTCATCCTGAGAATTGATTCACCTTTTTTGCCGGAAGTAGTTTTTCAATTAAATTTAAAAAAAAAACGTTAAAACGAAAAAATTAAGCTTTTTATTCTGAGACAAACTTAATTTTCACTTATAAATTACTTTCCACCTCTGGTGCACCCCTTTTTGTGCGTACTTATTCCTGTGTGTGACCGGACGAATGAAAAGACGAATCTCGCCTTCGGAGTCAAGGAGCCGCTAACGGAGTTCAGCGTATCATTTTTCATAACTTTGCCACTGTCTCCATACCGGGAAGCAGAGGCCAAGTGTTATGTCTGGTGGCTTCCTCTTCGGGTTTCTTTATCTTGTAAGATGATGTACACCGGAGCTGGGAAGTACTTTTTCGTTCGAGTAGACAACGGATGACAGCGCTGATGTGGATTATGGAGAAGATGATTTAGCAACACCTGATATCCGGCCAACGCGAGATGATGGTGAGTGTTTTGCAGGACCAGATCAACGAGGGTTTGGTGCTTATGAAAGGCTTCTTTTTATCTTTGATTATGTAGCTCGTCGCTTTTCAACCAAGAGTTTTGAGAACTTTCATGGAACGGAGAGTGCACAAATTATGTAAAGTGGGCTTGACGGCACGGTGAGGGTACGTTGACAGGAGATGATGTTGGTTATTGTATTTTAATGTTAGGAAAGCTCATCGTGATACGATCAGAAATGAAACTAGATACGTTTTCAGTTTTCTGATCAATATTATTTGACACTAACACTGTCGATAGAATTGAAAGAAGTATGTAAACTCCAAAGTAAATCACAAAGCAAATGACTATGTATGTTGTAGTACAATCAACTAACCGGTTTTTTTTAATTGACCGTTAAATGAGTGTTTGTTCATTGAATTATGAGTGTTATAACTGTACCTTAAATATGTTTTCATCACGATCAGAGTGACACAACTTGTTGCAAGCATTTAGAGCTTCAAGTGTCATGTAGGCTTTGGTTATTGATTAAGGTGGTTTAATCACTGTCATAGATTTATATTGGTTTTTTATTAAATTGTTCTTTATTATAATACCCTCTCTCTTAGGGCTACAAACACGACTATGGATACAAAAATGTTCAAGCAGGAGTACCTGAGATAACGTATTCTTCTGTACATTAAAGCTCAGCATGGACCTTTAAAGTTTTGGCATGATTTGAAAAGCTGCCACTACAGCTGAGAAGTACTAATGCGTGCATTAAAAAAAGTGACTAAATGTTCTGATTTTTCATGCAATTACCCTGGCACCTGGTGGTCGGTCCACCGGTCAGTAGTCAATTTAAACTAGTTGCCTATATACTGTGAAAATTTGACAGCTCCATAATTTTGTTTACGGCAGCTATGGCGAGAACAGTGAAACAACTTCGGCCATCGTGGCCCACTTCGTGTAGGCCGGATAGGATCGTGGAAACAATCTCTGGCATTTCTGGAGAAGAGAGATTCCATTGAACGGAAGCCTGGTTCCGGCCGTCCAACCGTTTTAAGCGACCGGTGGATTCAACAGAAGCTCGAACGGAAGACGGAAGGCAAGGTGGCCACTTCTTTCCGTCCGTTGGGCCGGGAGGTCGGTGCGACCGGCCAAACGGTCAAGAAGTATTTGGCCAAAATGGATACCCACATGCGGAAGCGTCAGTCCAAACCAGCCGTGTCGGAGAACCAAGTGGAAACCCAGAAACAACGGCTCAACACAGAAACAAAAGCGTTCACAAAAATGAAAACGGACCGTGAACTAGTTCACGTTTTCAGGATTTTTACCTAAAAACGTGATTTAGTTCATGATTACGTGATTCAGTTCACGGTGTATTTTTGCTTGTTCTCGAATCCATGACTGCAGTTCACGGATCTGAGCACGGATTTTTTTTCGTGAAGAATCTGATTAAAGAGATCTCCTCGGCCAGATTCGAGAAGTTCTGGGCCAATTTGAAGAGGAGAGGTATTCAAATAATTTTGTGGCCAAAACGACGGATGATTTGATCAAAAAGGCGACCAAGGAACTGAAAAATATGCCTACAAGCACTTTTTTTTCACCTATGTCCAAGTTGCAAGGCGGCAGGTAGTAGAAGTATTTTTGTGAAGTTTTTAACTTCTTGAAGAATAAAATGCATTTTGGTTTGTTAAAATATCTTTTTCCGTTTTTTTACCATCCAGCCGAAAATAGTCGCTTTTTAATGCGATCATTTCAGTGGCATCGAGACATCGGGATTTATTCGAAAAGGACATCAATCCACCCAACTGACCTCAATTCTGCCCAATTGAGAAATATTGGCAATTGTCAAACAGAATTTGAAGAAGATAAAAAAGGGATGCAACAGAGATGAAGAGATGGTGGAACAAAATGGCCGCTCAGGTAAGCCAAAATATGATGAGTGGTATTTGAAGAAGCGTACTAGATTTCATCAAACCCAACTCGGATTAATTTCTTCATTATTTTTGTTTGCACTTCAACAATTAATGACCTTCATTTTGAATACTTAACATATTTATTTATTTAACATGGTCTTAAGATAGATAATAGATAATTAGATTGTTATTTTTCAAAATATTGTTATATCGTTTGAAAGTTCGGTGAATATTAAATGTTTGATTATTTGGAAAAAATGTCTTCCATGTTCTGGATTATTAAGAAGTGAACATTGATTCATGTTTTCTGAAGGAAATTTGGGAAGCAATTTCAAATATTTCAAATATTCGGGGAAACGGTAAACAGTTCAAAACGTGATTTGATAGTTCTTATTGATTTATGGAGTGACTTTTTGGATTCTATATGATGCTTTTTTAATTTCTACGGCATTTTTTTTATTAACCAGAGACGGGGAATGACTGCTGAGTGTGTCCATAAACACGTTGCAGTGATGTTGAAGATTACACAAAAGGTACAGGAAATTCTTGAAGATGACTCGAAAGCCTGAAAATAAACGCTGGAGTGGAACTGCCAACCATCAGCTCCATGCACGGGAAAAAAAATCCACGCCTGGATCCACGAACAACAGTCATGAATTCGTGAACAAGCAAAAATACACCGTGAACTGAATCACGTAATCCGGAGCTAGTTCACGTTTTAATCCTTAAAAATCCTGCTAATGTAAACCAGTTCAAGGCCCGCTATGATTTTTCAGTCCGCTTTTGTTTCTATATGGTAAGATCGTGAGGTCCACCAGAAGCAACCCAGGTATGTCCAATCGCGATTTGAGTAAAAAAGTATGCGGCTGCCCGAGTTCATAGCAGCGAATTCCCATTCGGAAGGCTTATAGGCATACCGCGCTAGCGGGCAATCCAATCGATCACTCAAGCAGAATACCGTAGCTGGAACCCGTGCTCGGAAGATGTTTGAAAACTTATTCATGATGAAACTTATGCAAAGGCCGGCTTCGGACAACTTTCAGGACCAACATTTTACAATACGAAAGCTCAAAGAGGTTTCCCTGGTAGATACAAATTTGCTTTTGCTGATAAATTCGCACGCAAATATATATCTGGCAGGGAATTTGCAGCTCCAACCTGAAGACAAAGGTTTTTGTCACAGAGATGATGATAATGATGAACTCGGAGGTTTACTGAACCAAAGGCCTCCAGAAGTAAATTCGGCCCTTCATACAGCCACACGATAGTCCAGAGACATTTTAGCCGGATCTTGCGAGGTGTCACTATAGCCGGGAAGTACAACAATTGTTCAAGAACAACGGAGTAAAGTTTGTTCCGAAAACCCTTTATCCATCCAATTGTCCTCAGTTCATGCCCATTGAAAACTACTGGTTAATTATGAAGAGAAAATTGAAGGTAAAAGATACAGATGCCAAAAAGTCAGCTCAGAAAAAACAGGTGGGTTGAAATCACCAAAACAGTGGGTTTGACCATCGTGCGTCACATGATGGGTCGTATGACGAATAATTTGTCTCGTAGTTTTTTCCTACAATATAAGGAATAGCATGCACTTAAGTGAAAACCGTTTTCAAATTTAAAATAGACTCAAATGATGTTGTTCCATTTTACAGGTGACTTAATCTAGTGACTTTAAGAAAATGACGTTAACGACCAATGAGTTATATTTTATTGTCTGAAAGTTTGAAAAGAATCGGTCCACTAGGTAATTTTCTACAGTGTTTTTTCCGTGATACAATTTGATGTGGGACACCCTCTAGTCTTGTTTTTTCGTTGAAATATTCGATTCATTTAAAAAAAAATCATTATAAAAAAGGGATTCATCTCAATTGACTCCGCATTGTAACGCAAAAATTCATCGAGAGTAGCTTTCCATTTTTTCGAATATGATTTTCGATCTCAACAAATTTCACATTGCGTTTTTTCGATTGCATCACGATGAAAATATGTATTGTGAAATCTGACCAGAAAAAAAAAAACTTTGTACTGAACTTTAGGCAAAAAAGTAGTCGTGCACATTAATATGTGCAGCATTTTATGTTTAGAATTTAACATAATGTCTAATTTTTCTTCCTTTTTTTTTCTTTCATAATGTCTATTCCTGAGCTGATTTAGATATAATCAAACGCTTTGATGCCTCCGATGAGTTTTAGATAAATTCTGGTGATTCCGCAAACTTTTCCACAGAATAAAGATTTAATACCAAAATTTTTGTTACCTTTCCAGACAACTTACATTTGCTGGACAATGAAATTGAAAATCACGGTTGGATAAATTTTCGCCACTAATAACACAAAAATAGTCTTTCGTCTACTTTTCGGCGCTTTTAAACTTAAATTCAAAGTCAAGCTATACATTTCAGGAGATGATGTAAAATGAGGTTACACAATTGGACTCTGAGTGTTTTTATATATACACAATTATATTTCGAATCAGGATTGCAGAGTATATTAATTATACTGAATAATATTTGAAAAAGGGGTCTCAAAATAGTAACCGGTAACAAGGATAACGTCACGAGTAAACTTCATTATTTATTTTCATTACTCTGACCCAGTATGCAATCTCCAAAATACCCCATAACCAATGCAACGAAAACTTAGTTTACACAGATAAAATGAAACATTGAATTTTCTTCGTTATCTAATGCACATATAGGGAATGCTAGTTTTGGCAGAAAATAATGGGATATTTCATGTGAAATTAAGCCAGATGACGCCTGAATCTAGCCTGTTGTATGAAATATTGCAAACATTATTATATGGCGCATGAAAGATTGCAAACAATTTCATTGTTTACGCCTCCTTAGGCTTGGAATTAAACGAGGGGAAATTTGACGCGCCTGTTAAAATTCATTATTTTTTTCTGTGTTGGTTTGATTTGTCGTTTAATTACCTCTAACGTAGATTGTTTGTATTCTAAAGATACTGACCCCGGTTCTCCACGGCGGCAGCTCCAATTTTTAGTCCTTATTTAAGATTTCAACATCCCTTAGGTACACTGTTACAGACAATCGGCTACGTTGACTGCACACAGATCGTCGGCTACAGGTCTGATAACTGCCAGCAGCTACTTGTAAAGCGAGCTGCATCAGAATTCACACAAATTGCACAAGCTTGTGCAGAAAAAATATGCCATAATCTCAGAGCACGAATTGATGGCTCGAAAAACACTAAAACTTGCATTATTTTGTCTGCAAAGTTAACATTGCGCAATACTAGTGATTTCAGTTTCGAAAGTTTCAATTATTTCGTATTAGGTTTAATTTGAAAACAATAAAAATCCCGTCACTTATCATTTTCAATACTCAGATCAAACTAGTAGCGATTTACCTAAATTATTTTAATATTTCTGATTTAAGAATTGATCCCATCCTCTTGCGGAGAACTTCTTCTGAAACCGTTGTTGTTCACACTTGGCGATTTTGACTTGTGAGAAGTAGAGTAATTAATAAAGATGAATTCACAGCATTCGACTCGAAGCGCTTTTTCTTTTATGTTGAGGTAAGCAAAAGATTTTCATCCTCTTCTGCAGCTTAACCAACATGTGCGGATACGGTAGAAAACGTGCAGAGATTGGGTGGTCCGCTCAAAAATCATATCGTACATTGAATGAATAATGTTTAATAATAGCGTTTACAAAACCTGCGTAAGTAAATTTACAAAAGTAGTTTTTCAGTGTGGTTTTCAAATTTGTGTGGAGCGCCCAATGACACGAATGACGAGTGACAAGACTTAAGCAACATTTAATTTGAATTTTGATAGAAATCAACATTCCCAAAGCTTGTTGTGTTTAAAATTTCCAACAAATTGTCTTCAATCGTTGTAACCCATGCTTGTTAATAATCATCAAGATGCCTTAGCATTGATCAAATATGTTGATACTCTCCACAACATACATTCAGCTCACTATTTCACGCTTCCCTTGAAGTATCAAAACAACCAAAAACCTACTTGAATATTTCTCAACCTCTGTTTGCTATTCAACCACAAGAAGCAAAGCACAAGTGCTTCAATTCATTTAATATTTTTCTTGTAAACATGTTCTTTCCATCTTGCTCACCGCAATCATCCAAAAAGGAAATCGAGAGTGCAATAAAAGTGCGCGCGGTTGTTTGAGGTAGATCCATCCGCGCCATTAAAATTGAGACATTCCAGAAGCAAGTGAAGACGATTGAAATTGGAACTGCAGGACGGACTGAGTTTGAAAACAAATTATTATTGCACCGTTTTTATTGCCCTTCAAGAAGCCACCAGGAAATGGAAACACGTGACAACAGGGTCGTAAATTTCACGCCTCCGCGCGTTCCTCTTGCGATACGGTGCGTGGCGGAAGACGCAAGCGAGACATGATCCTTGTATGATGCGGTTTCGAGGATCCACCGAGTAATTTGTTATTTTAGGCCTGCTCGGTGGATCGGTGGCTGCCGTCTGTAGGTAGAAGCCGTACTTAATTTCAACCAATTCATTGAGTTTTTTTTAATCAAAATGCACCAACATTTTCTTGCGTTCAGCTCGGGAAGACCACGTCGACGGCGACAATGACGCCACTGACGATGGAACCAGTCTGGGGATCCGAAGGATTCTGTACGAACAAACTCGTGAACGTGTGGGAGGTGATGAATGGGAATTCCAATTTTCCTCCTCCAAGTGCAACTTTTGGCACGTATTACACAAAGTAGGAAGCATAAAAAAGCTCTAACGACCTACGCCGAGCGGTGCGAGCAGTAGCAGTAGCAACACCATCCGCGACATGTTGCAGAGGAATCTTGGAACCTGGTACAGAGCTGAAGATAATGTGCATTAAATGTGCTCATAAATTTTATTTCAAAATATTATATGTTCTCATGTTGTTTAATTAGATCTCTGCGACGGAAGCAACGACGACAGCGACGACGACGGCGATGGCAACGAAGATGGTAACGACAACGTCGAGTCTGATGAGCATGTACACTCTCAACAGCACGGCACTGAAGAAATGTCCTAATACTGTACCCGAGTGGCATCCAGGGTTGAACCAATCACTTCTCGACGAACAAGACGAAGTCGCCGGTTCAACATGTCTTCGAACACCAGCATTCCAAAAGGTTTCTGTAGTACCGCTTTTCTCCGTTCATCTTTCGCTTCAACTCCCTAATGTCGCTTCTGTCTTGACACCGCCTTTGTGTTTGCTGGAAAGTGTCTCTTACCGGATTCTAATGTGTATAGGCAAACCAGATAATAATAATGATACTCTCATATCGGAATGGCACCATCCACCTACCAATGCCTCTGCGTCATTATCGTGCATTTGGCTTGAACCTTTAGGTTCACACCAGCAAAGCAGATTATGACTGATTTTATTAGTTTGATAAGATTATGACCCCACCGAGGACACAGGAAGAAATCTGGCTGATCCTTCCAGTGAAAATAAAAATAATAAGCATACCGATGACGCAGCAGCAGAGCTTCCATTTCCCACTACTGGGTAGATAAATCTCAACGCATAGTTATGCATATACGGTGGGCTAGCTAGACTTTATTGGGGTAGCGATGGGTAGTGTTGTCTGTACGTAGCTGGGAGAGTAAAATATCAGCACATTAGCATGGAGAGAGTTTCACTTGTGTGCCGGAAACACGACGATAGTGAGTCTTAGCAGCGTGGGTGGAGAAGTTATTAAAATACTGAAGATTTAATCACTTCATTATCCACTAGCTTTGTGCGGCTTAACACGAAGCCTGGCGATTACGTGTTTTCCTCATGATTGAGTGTTGTTCTAAATCTTGATTCAAAAAGTTTGGTAGGTCACATTTAGCAGTTTTGTGAAATATGTTAAAATGTGGGGCGGCGAGTAGAAATTTTAAACTTCCGATACTGATTTGCAATCATAATAATCTGCATCGAAATCCGGCAATCTGCGGAATATCTTCCCATTCCCGGCCCCAGTAATCCTCTTTTGCTAAACAAATCTGTCGGACGGGTCCAATCGAAATAACATCCTGAAAAATTAAATTTCAAACAATTTAAGCTCCGATAATAGTGGCAGAGCGCATCAGTCGGTCGCTGTGGCTCACACACATTGATAACAATAAAAAAAACATATTTTGACCCTTTTTATCCTTGACCCCACACTTCGCTTATATGCCTGGTCTGGTCTGATGCTTATCGGATGAAAGCAATTTTCCCACCCCTTGGGATTGGGCTGCTTTTTTATCTCATTCTCTTCCTTTTTTTGTGAGCAGTTCTGCGATGAAGAAGCATCGGTCAGTTCGACAGAGCAGAGGGCAGCGTGTTTTCCGATTCTGCGATCCCTTTATGCGATTGTGAACGCTTCGCTGCGCTTGACCGGGCGTAATCATCATCATCATCGTCGTCGTCGTCGTCGTCATCAGGGGGTCAAGCAAGCATCAGCATTGTGAGCCAGCGGCGACGGTAGCATAAACATTGCAGAATCAGTCGAAATCGTATTAAATCTTGATATGAGATTGGAAGGTAGGAGCCACCCTCGACCAAGCAGCAACAACATTAACAATGATTTCAAGTCTCGAAGCTGGCTCGAATTCGGAATATGCTTTTGTCCGGTTTTTATTCAAATGGTATTCTTTGTGATTTCTCAATTTGGGGTTTGCTTGAAAGGTTTTCTGAACGTGATCACCAAATGGAAGGCCAATCGTGTTTGAATGCGGATTGAACGGTTGGGTTCATAGCTTGGACTAAGTCATAGGTGATTTGAAGGAACAGTTGATTTAAAATTATCTATCATGACTCTCGGTTCTTCAGTTAGTCAAACGAAAAACGCATCCTCGCTTTATTGAGGCATGCATACCCTACACATTCCGGAATGTAACATATTTAAATAGCTGCACGACATGACTATTTCTTCCCGACAGAAGCTGACATCTGCTCTTGAGAGAGAGAGAAAAAGAGTAGGCTTAATGGGAACCACGCTGGGGCAAACAATGGGAAAAGCGGATTTTCCAGTTGGAAATTCTGTTTACTTTTCTGGGAAGGATATTGAAATGTACTTTTTCCTCTCCTCCAGTTCAGCCGGGGTACGAACAACAACTGGGTGAGATGCCAAAACAACAAAACCACCCACGCAGAACGAGTAAAAGTAAGTGCACTTGAGAGGCTGAAAACATCTCGAGAGTCTTTCTCGAAGTATTCAGTAGTACATGGATCCTCACAATTGACTCTTTGCAGTGGATGCAGGGACAAAGAACGTGCCCGGTAAAGTTCCTACGACGACGGCGACTTTGACAATGGGTGACAATAAGAACGTCTGTGACTGAATGTTGTCACTTGCAGCTTATTTTGTGTATGTGTATTTTCTCATGTTTGTAGCAGAGGAAAGATCATGCTGGAAATTCATTGTGTGATGTCCATTAACAGCTACAATCAAAAGTTTTATTATGCAACTTTCCTTACTTTGGTAGCTAATGTTACTGATGAAATTTACGATGAGTTTTCGAATCCCCATAAATGTTAATTTTTGCTTAATATTTCTGCATAACCTGTCATATATTTTTTACAAAATCCATCACAGAAGTAAATCCTTGTAGCACCACTGTGCTGCACTATGCAAACAGATGTTTCCAAACGTGCTGGAAAGATTTGGTGGAAAAGTGTTCCAATTGCTAAGTATCTGCTGATATCTATTGTATAAAATACAATTTGCACCCCTCGCTGTTTATTTTTTAATATACAATCTGACTAATTCGATGATTGGTCCGATTGAGCGAATTTTCTTGACTTCCCACTTTGCTTGTTACTCAATATTAAAATTGCATTGGTGTCGACAACGAAGGCTTTAATTCCAAGCTGTGGAAGTTCAATAAGAACACTAAGCTGAGAGCAAGCATTATTGTGAAGGCAATGAGCATGAAATGGTAACATAGAAGAATCAAGTTGACGATAATAAGTACACGGCTTTTAAAATTAATAAGCTTTTAAAAGTATTGCAAACTGCGACGATATTGTACAACATTTTATTCTGCTTCTTGAGTTCAAAAATAAAGATGGATCGCAGCAAGCTGTGTTTGAAAACTGACGTCTTTTGTTTTTTCTGTGTAGTTTTCTTGAAAAAAAAAAAAAATCAAACAATAATTCGTAATTCTACACAAACAAATAGTGAAATTATAATCTTCAAGTACTTTGTGCAATACATAGTGAAAATAATCGACTTCCTCCCAAAATGTGTGATGTTCGGTAGTATTTCCCGCTTTTTTGTGCTTCGCCCCCGCAGTCAGAGGAAGAGTTATATCAGCTTAGGTTTAATTGTAAGGGCTAGTATTGTGCCACCCGGACATAAACTATTAAGTAAAAGTATTTTTCTGCTATGTGGCGAGCGAATTTATGTAAAAAACAAGCATTTGCTAGTCCAAAGCAATGATTAAAGCCAAGTGAGAGGCTGGCACATAATTTCCGATTCGTTCACCATGTAGTGTACCGAGTTTTGTTCTGCTGGTTGCATATCTAACGGGCGGCTCAGCAACGTAAATTTCTGTGCTTATTTTGTCGATAGTGCATGAGATTAATTACAAATACCGTCTGCTCAAATAATGAATAAAACGGTCCGCGGATGACATATGGTCAATTTTTTTTTTCTTAGATAGGTTATACGTTTACATGTCAAATTTGAGCACGATCTGCCACGAATCTTTTTTTACGGCATTATAAACAAGTCAACCTCCAGTGTGTTTTTCGAATTTTACTGTGGAATCAAACGTTGAGCAAAGAATTAGTTTGAAATTTTGTTATTCCAACGAAATAAGTGCTTCGGATGCATTGAAAATGTTGCAGAAAGCCCATGGGGAATCTGCTCTATCGCATGCACGTGTGTTTGATTGGTATAAGTCGTTCAAAGAGGGTCGTACATCAGTTGAAAATCACACGGAAAAAAATCCGTGCCCAGATAGGTAAACTGCAGTCACGAACTCGAGAACATGCAAAAATACACCGTGAACTGAATCACGTAATCATGAACTAAATCACGTTTTTAGGTAAAAACCTGACAACGTGAACTTTTGTTTCTGTGCATGATCGTCGTCCAGCAACATCAATAAACGAAAAAATGAAGAAAACTGTGTTACAAAATTGCCGTGTGACCGAGAGAGAAATAGCTGATGAGCTCAACATAGCATATGGATCAGCTCATGACATTATACACGATGTTTTGGGCATGAGACGTGTGTCCGCGCGTCTTGTTCCAAAGTTGTTGAATTTTCTTCAAAAAGAGCAACGCAAAACTGTCGCTAAGAAAATGCTCACAATGAGTGATACGGACATCCAGCACATCATAACTGGTAACGAGACTTGGTTCTACGAGTACGACGTCGAAACAGCCCAGCAATCATTGGAATGGCGCTTCCAAAATGAGCCGAAACCCAAAAAACCGCGTCAAAGTCGATCGAACCGCGTTAAAGTCGAAGAGCAGCTCGGATTCCAGAGCGCCCACCCCAACCAGGAGTGCCAACTGGCACATTAGGATCAAAACAAGCGAGATCCTTAATAACGGCATACTGTTCATAGCATCGAAGAAGGATACGACATGGACTAACGGATTGGACTTGACGCGCAAGGCTGGTAGTCGGGATATTCTGCTTCCTCAGTATGGAAGAGTGACACCTTCCAAAAATAGCAAGTGGGCTAATGGTGCAGCTGCCCCCGTCCCGATTATACCTTGGCAGACCTCCGGATACGTTCGAAGCTTGTCACCTTAACTGGTGGGGAGTAGGCTCAGATGTTACATT
The DNA here is from genome assembly GCA_024533555.2 of Aedes koreicus. Classification (NCBI taxonomy): domain Eukaryota; kingdom Metazoa; phylum Arthropoda; class Insecta; order Diptera; family Culicidae; genus Aedes; species Aedes koreicus. The sequence continues at coordinate 960,929 of JAHHFK020002600.1, read as the reverse complement.
CCTGACTTACGCCGATCCTACTCTGATCACGGTCCCCGTGTCAACAATGGCCTCCCTGATTCAAATTTAACCATGGGATCACGATAGGCGACTATCTACAACGTGTGGAGATAACGATTTGGAGGGGGACCCAACAAAATGGAGGACTACGGAAGAAAAAACAAAACAGATGAAAAAGAAAACAAAAACAAAAAAAAATTAAACGACGATGGCAAAACGCCAAACAACGGAGACGGAGGTGCGATAGTGTTCGCAAGAAGCGGAAAGCTACAGAGGTCACCAGTGCCGAATTCGGAGGCCACTGCAAGTACCAGCAGTAGCAAGTCACAGGGGTTCCTGACCCAGCTGTTCACCCTTCAACGCAGCACATCCACAACTCGAGGGGACAGTGTTGGGAAGAAAGACCCGATGGAAGTAGTCAGAAACCGAATCGAGAAACTCTATGATTATATAAAGGACAGGCACAGCGTCCACACGGAAATCAAAGAGATGGTGACGTGTACTAAATCGGCCGTGATTGCAGTCGAACGCGAGCAAGACGCACTGACAATAAGAGCAAAGACTGCCGAAAAGTTTCTTGAGGACAGTCAAAAGGCAACGGTTGAAGCACTGAAGACGCTGAAGGAACCCCAGAATACACGCTCGGAGAAAAGGAAAAGGGACACACCAGGAGCCGAAAAAGCTCAAAAACGACAAAGAGAAAGATGAAGGCAGTGGATGGCACACTGTCGGCAACCAGAAAGACAAATAGAAGAAAAATCAGCAGCAAGTGAAAACGTCAGGAGAGAAAAAAAAGCAGATGCCTAGGCCTCGTCGGGAGTGAAGTAAGGGCGACGGTTTAATTGTTGAAGTAAAAAGTGGAACGACGTACGCTGAACTCCTGCAAAAGTGAGAGCTGATCCGGAGCTGAAGGAACTAGGGGAGAAGGTGGTAAAAACCAGGCGCATCCAGAAAAGAGAGATGCTCTTCGAGGATCCTGCCATAAAGAGCACAGCCTACAAGACACTCGTCAGCTGACTAGGGCGCTAAGGGGGAACTGCGATCTTGGAGATGCACCAATGACAATTCGGTTGAGGAAGGCGTACGGTGGCATACAGACGGCGGCGATACGTCTGCCAAAGTGCAGCAAAAGCTGTTGGAGTCTGGTCGAGTAAAAGTTGGGTGGTCGGTCTGCTAACTGAGAATTGTCCCTGCACAAAGCAACCGAGATGCATGCTTTGCAAAAAGGAGGACGGAAACGACCATATGACGGAGGGCCACAGATATATAGAAAGGCGATAGCAGGTCGACAGTAATAGAGTTTACCAAAATAAACCTCAATCATTGCGACATAGCACAGCAATCTTTGCGGAACCGTATCGTGTTCCTCACGATAACGGAAACTGGGTAGCAGATAGAGCAGTGCTGGCTGCGATACAAGTGATGGGCAGCTTCCCCATCCAGGAAGTAGTGTTCAGTTCATGCGAAGGGTTCGTGATCACCAAAATCAACGGGATCTTTGTTTGCATCGATGGAAAGATAGAGGCACCACTTCGATTAATATCTAAATAGCGCAGATGAACAAGCAGCCGAAACAGATGTCCTTCCAGTTGCAGCAAACGAGGAGGAAGTACCAGTTCCAACTATGAATGACGTTAGGGAGGCCATTAAACAGCTAAAGAACAACAAAGCAGCTGCTAAAAAGTTAAAGCACAACAAAACAGGACCTGGACCTTGGAAACTGATAAGATTGACGCACCGAGCGATTGTCAAGATTTGAAATAGCAAACAACTACCAGAGGAAGGGAAGGATTTGTCGAATCTATAAGAAGGACGAAAAGTTTGGTGGGAGTTTGCTCAAACCTCTAACGTTATGGCATAAATTATGTCATGAAAGTTGCAAAGTTCGATAGCTTTCTAATCATTCGATCAAGCAAAAGACTTTTAGTCTTAAATGATTTTGCTGATTATAACAATCTCATTCAAATTGAGGTGCATGTATATTGAGCATGGACTAAAAACGGAGAAACCGGTTGTTCAAATATCCTATTTCTTACCGCTCAACGATTCTTAATCATGCAGTTCCTCGTGTAAACATTTTTCGGATCATAAAGATACCGCCTTATCACAAAATCATTGCAGCATGTAGAAATAACCAGATCCGTGCATATTTCACAAAAAAAAATAATAATAATAAAACATGACTTCATAAGTGCACAGTGTAATCAACTGCTGCCGCCAAATGAAACGGAAAACCTTCCGCAAATATCCGTATCTCCATATTCATATTTTCCGCTTCATTAGCACGCCCAACGCATCCTCTTTTTCGGGGAAATGCGTTGGAACTGCCAGAAAAAGTAACTGCCAAGCAGCCACGACGAGAGATGAGAGGAAAATCACCATAACAAACTTGACTCCCGCCCGCGCGGTTCATTCCAAACCGGGGTTTCCTTATGGTGGCGAAGCACTTTCTGAAAATCGCTTATCATGTTTTCTTTTACCCCACCCTATCTGCTATGCAATGCGAAATTTCCTCCGCCGGGCGCGAAACAAAAGCAAGCAAACATAAAAAAAAAAGAAAAGCATTACCCGCAAGGAAGACATCCTTGATTAAGAGCATACACACACAACCGCGCACTTCGCCAAACGACGGTGGTGGCCGGATAGAATGACACCCCTTCCGTCGTTCAATCAGCTGAGCTTGGTTTTCGCTTTTGGGTGGCACACCGAGCATCAGGTTCGTGGCTATACCTTCAATCTACTTAGTAGCTACCTGAGAGTGGGAAGTTCAAACTGCACTCTCAAGTCTGAACTTTTCTCTTCTGGCCCGTCATGAATTTTTCAGCCCACCTTCGTCGTGTGGTTTGGGTTTTTTTTTCTTCCTCGGACCCGCAATCTAAACTGTCTTTCCGATGCGGTCGTGGTGCTCCCGTTGATGGCAGAGTTTCCACTGTCTTTTGGTACCATCAACCGGAGTGTGTTAGTGTTCCGCGTTAGGTTGAAAGGGTGAGGGAGGAATTTCATTAAAGTTAAAGAACCTTGCAGTTCGGTTTCATCGCCAGCAGTCTGACGTACGGAGGGAAATTTTTCTACATTATTCATGACCAGTTTTTCTCATTTGCGGCTCTCTATAAAGGCTTGAATTTCTTGTGTCGTTTTTGTACCTTTTCTGGCCTACGCTACGTCCCCATGAGAGTCATCAACAGAATATTGAAAATAGATCAGCTCACCCTCCGTACCCTGCTCTGCTTATTTGGAGAAGATTGAAGAAGGGTAAGAAACTGTTGTCGTTGACTATACCGGGCGGCTTCTGGCAAGGTGCTAAGATCAGCCGAAAATGGAGGAAGTTTACCCAATAAGCAAGGAAATCGAACACTCCGCTCTAGGCTCAGTGTGCTCTCTAGGCACTTGTGTTGCAAGCGAGAAAATCCTTGCACGGTTCTATGAAAACATATTGGATGGAAGAAGTGTCTTCTTCTCCTGTGCGTCGTCGATTTGTGACTTCGATCGGAAGCTCCGAACGTTGCAGCTCGGTGGAAGCCCATCAGTAGGTGGAAGTAGGAGGATGCAATGCATGTACGTACGATTATGATGATTATGATGATGGTGCTGACGACGGAGATGATAATGACGACTTTTGGTAGGTCCTCGCTACTGAAGGGCCCGACACGTAAGACGCTGTTCCGCTGGGTGGTGATGACACTTTTCCTGATGGTGATGCGATGTGCCATTGGAAAATGTCGTAGAAAATTGCCATAAAAGTGAGCATATGCACGGTGGCATAGCAAGCGAAACATCATCATCACTAGGCTTCCTTGGATTTTACAGGGTTGTGATGAAGTTGGAGGCTAGAGTTTTTTTTTTGAGGAATTGAAGCTTCAATGCGTCACAATGATAGGGTGGATTCATTTTATTTATTGAGTAACTACTCAAGAAAGCTAAATATAGCGTAATTTGAACTAATACGAGATCAAGGCCCAATGATAATTGACAACCGCAAAATAATATCTCAAATTTACAGTTTGAAATGGTTAGGTACTATCACAATTTGAAATTTTATTCTAATATGTCTCATGCTTGTTAAGATCAAAATAGAAAATGACATAATTTTGAAGTTTTTTTTTCGATTATTTAAGTTTGATAATTCGTGTAATAGACTCCGATGAAAAATCTCTGGTATTTCTGCGTTATCTTTTTTTCAGGTCAGTTAAATGTGTGTAAAGGGTGAGTCGATAGTAAAAAAATTTAAAATTATTTATTAATTTGTTTGAATGGAATTTATCTAACATACCGTTCCAAATTCTTGTCAATTGGCAGCCAGCGGTGGCTAGAATAGTTTCAGCTTTCCCTTCACCGCATACCTTAAATCTTGTGTACAATTTCAAACACGGCTCGGTCTCTACATTATTCCGAAGAGCAAATATAAAGCAAGCTTACGGCAAGAGTAGCATGCCATATAGAAATTTAAAAAAAATCATTTAATTTCATTTCATTTCAATTTCATTTCATTTCAATTTCATTTGACGGAGTCTTATTGTCAAATTATATTCTTCTGTATTGCGAAAAGTATTCAACATTCTACCGTTAGTGTTTTGCAAAATAGACGACGGTAGAACACGATGGTGCAAGTGTAAGCAGAATTTAATACAAAGCGACCCAGTGAAAAATATTCAGCGTTTACAACCCTGTCCTGATTGAGAACATCCTTCCAACAACCCCCCCCCCCCCCCCCCCCACACACATACAACCAACGTTACGATTTTTGTATGGCGATTCAAAATGTGTTTATGAATTGTCACATTTTCCTCAAACTCTCGTCTCTCCTAAAGGCGTTACGTACTTATTAGACGTTCCTTATTCGTTACTTATTTCGAATGCAGTCGAAAGCTGAAAACATTTTTTTTGCCGTGCCAATCGAAAAGTCAGAGTTGCAATTGCCCATGGCATTCAAGTTAGACACCGTCTAACTCACACAATGCGTTGAAATGAGTGCTTAATCTGACACGCTTTCTCAAATAAATTGTTTTACGAAAAAGCAACAGCAGCCCTGCAAAAAATCGTTTTCGGCTCATTTTCAGCGATTAAAATGAAATGCAAAAATGCTTTGGCAAATTCCAGCAAGTTTCCTCCTGGCTGTCGTTAGCTACGTTATGACTTTCTTGTTTTCTCAGATTGCTGCGCCTCATGAAATCTGAAAAGCAGCCTGGCATGCTGTTTCTGTGTTTTGAAAAACAACATGCTAGTTGCGATTGCTTTGAAATGGTTATTGTCACCAATCAGCGCGCCGGTTTCGAGCTATCCACTGCAACGAGCACAGATGGGACCGGAATCTGTCGGTGGATGTAAAATTAAGCACACTTGCTATGTATTTGACGTTTTTCTCAGGCCAATTTTTTTTCCCTGTGACGAAATGGAGAGATTAGAACTCCGAAAATTTAATTTTGTTTCTATGAGGCGGAGTAAAATCACTGTCACCTTTAGACTGCTACGATGAATTTTTGTTTGATAAACAAATGCGTGACTGTTTCATGTTTTTATTTTGTTCGTTTACAATTGTAATCCGAATGTGCAGCTACGAAATTATCATGATAATAATTTCATAACAAAATACAAAAACATCAATAAGTGTGTTAACCACCAGCAAAAATATGATTGGATTTGAACAGTTTGACATATTGAAATTATAAATCATAATTTAGTCTATTACTAAATATAGATGAGCGTTGATGTTGAATGATAACTTTAACTTGCATTTTAAACACTACTTGGACAGTCAACTTTTTGCATGCCCGGGAAAACTTAAATCGTTCCCTTTTCTCTCTGGTGATGCACATTTTTACTCACAAAAGCTTTTCCAACAAATGAACTGTGTGACGGAAAACAAATGACAGTAAAATACTAGGCGAGAGAAGTAATCCCGCCCACTTTTTTTTTATTTTTACCGCTCAGTGGCTCTCAGTGTCTCTAACTATGTGCAAATATCCATTCTGAAAACAAGCTAATTTGTCGTATTCAAGAGAAATTTTTTTTTTTTGTAAAAATAAAGTTAAATTCAGCTGAGATGAAAAGCACTGGTATTTAACCTTTTAATAAGCACATGAAGTAGCAAACCACCAAGGTACTAGACTGAATTATTTCCTGATCACGCGCGCGTCTGATACTTGTACACATAGCTATATAAATGGAAACATGAAGGAGTTTTCACTGCTCCGTTGTGTTCCCAGCAGGGTTCCAAAAAAGTGAACTTGTTCACTGCAAAAAGTTTATCTTTTGAACCCGTCAGGAAAGTGGATTCGGTTGACGGTAAAGCGATTTTCCAAGTTTCAACTCCCACCCCCCCGGAGTGAAAGTTAACAAGCGCTATTACACGTTACAGAATAAATAATAAGCTGCGCTTCTGTCACTCGTGAGTAGGACCAACAGGCTTTAATAATGCCAAGAACCCTGTCGGGTTGAATTGATATTTCGCTTTAAATAGCACTCAGCATACGGAAAATTGTGTTCCCGCTTCAATTTAGCACACGAATTTGGTTTCACTTTCACTAAGTTTCAGGATGAGAGCGCTTACCTTCTATGGAACGGATTAACATTAATGTAGGAGCCTATGGTAGATCCATCTGTTTACGTTTATCGAGTCAGTATGTGTCGATGATATCCTTGCCCTTATCTACTTTTCCGCTACCGACCCAGGCAAGGCGACGGGTGCTGATGGTGAAGTAACATTATTGGAATCTCTGGATCGCTTGAACTGCACCATCATCCTCCAATGAACAAAGTACAGTCACAAGCACTCGAAGCGATATGCCTTCTTCCTGTGTAAGGCATGTTATGTGACCCACACAGAAAAAAAATCTGCATATGGCATGAAAGCCTTCAAGTATGCAAATAATGTTACATTTGAGCTAACATTCCTTTACTTTTTTGTACTGTGTACTAATATGCTTCCACAAGCAGTCAACAGCTTTGCCATTTTCCGGAATCGAATCTTTTCAAACAAACCCTCCTATGCGGCTAGGGTTGTAACATAGAATAGTTATTATGATAAGAAGAAACAAATTTTAAGAATTGGATCAATACATAACATATGGGTGAGAACACAATGCAAAAAGAACAAAAACATATTTTTCGAAAAATAGCGATGATTCGACGGCTTATATACTTTTTCTAGGATTATTAAGAGTTTTAGCAAGGAGCGTATCGAAAAGAAGTTACAAACATTCAAAAATTGAAATGAAAGTAAAGACACCTCGCAAATTTTCGGAACAATGTATTTTATTACAGCTTAACAGTTCACAATATCAATTAAACTAACTAGTATTTGTTAGTTGAACTAATTTGATCGTACTGTAGCCTTTTACCATCTATCAAGTTCTGCATACCGGTTTTGTGTCCTTCCTGGACACTGCTGACCAGTCAGTTGAAGTCTGACATGTTATTGACCACTGCACCTGCCTTTTTGGGGTTCCGCTTGACGATTGCCCAGTAGCGTTCGATCGGTTGCAGTTGGGGACAGTTTGGTGCGTTGATATAATTTTCAACGCAATCATCATTGCTATCAGAAAATCACTGCAAAGTTGGTCTGGCATAATGGGCCTGATCCGGCAAGAAGAAAGCTTCAAATGCTTCCGTTATAGTGAAAGCAACCTCTTCTGCAAGCCCTTGTTTCAGTTAATTTCAGCATAAACCCTGTCCACGTTAAATTTCGGACATTCTTCATTCGGTGTAGATTTTGAATTATTTCACGGATCACTGAAAATTTTCACTTACATGCAAGGTGAAACTATCCACTTTATTTCGTAGTAAAACCTGTTTACATTATTATTACATTCAGTAAAATGGCGTCGAATCAAGTGGAAGTGCGCAAACGCATTTTGTACGAACGGCAGAAAAATCCAAATTTATCGGTACACAGTCTTGCCAAGAAACTAGAACTACCGAAAAGTACCGTGTTTTGTATTTGCAAATTATTTGACCAGCGCTTGACTGTGTATTGGAAGGTTGGAAGTGGAACAAATTGAAAAGTATGATCCCGACAAATGGACAAGAAGGTGGTAGCCATTATTGAGAAAATTCTCAATATTTCTGTGCGAAATGTGGCTCGCAAAGTTGGGAGGTCAAAAAGTCGTGCTAAGGAGCATAACACCATTTTTTTGCAAACATTTTCTTGTATCATAATGGACGACTAAACATACGTACTCTAAGAGCTTCCGGGTCTGGCTTTTACACTGCAATGCAAAGAAACGCCGTTGCCGAGCATTTCCGGACAGAGAAGGTGTCAAAACTCCCGAAGAAGTATTTGATTTGGCAGGCCATATGTAGTTGTGGTCAAAAATCTAAAAGATTCGTCCCTACCGACACTATCAATAAGGATGTCTACGAGAAAGAATGTATGCAACAGCGGTTGCTACCGTTTATCAGAAGCCACGACTCTTCAGCTCTGTTTTGGCCTGATTCGGCTTCTTGTCGCTATGTGGAATCCGTCCTGGAATGGTATGAGATACAAGAGGTACGTGTCAAAAACAGCTAATCTACCAAACTGTCCAGAACTTTGCCTAATACAGAAGTAGTTGGGTCTGGTTAAGCGGAAACTCTTCGAAACTAAGAAGACAGCAAATGGTACCGATGCATTCAAGAAAAGATGAAGATTTGTCACGAAGAGCGTATCTGAGGATACCGTACGGAACCTCATGACGGGTGAACCACAGAAAGGTCGAGAATTTAACAGAAAGAAGGATTAATATCTTAATTAACTGTTTCTAATGTAGATATACCTCTATTATTGTGAAATAATCAATTGGTTTTGTTGAATTATGTGTAAATTTTTTTTGCTGCTATTATTTTGATGTCCGAAATTTAATGTAGACAGGCATTATATTGTTCCTGTTATGTAGAAAATGGAAGATCGCAAGTAACATGTTGCGAAATTGCTTGCCAAAGTCACCAAATATTTCCGTCGCAAAAGTCGTATCTGCAATTGAGACACTCTCCTCAGTTGAATTGGTTCAGAATTCAACCACTCGTTTTACACTTGCTGGATGCAGTTGGACCATTTTGGTTATCTGATAGTACGTTACATCCTTTTCAGTACATCTAGTGTGCAGAATTTTCTTTCGTACGTCAATGACGTTATGCAAAAAACTGTATTAATGAAAAGAAACGAACCGGATTAAGGTTTTTTACATGTAAACAGAACGTTATACAAATACACGCTCAAAAAATATGCACTTCTTTAAGCTCAAATACGTATGAAATGTTTATAACTAATTTTCGATTAATCTCCTTACTGTAGTTATTGTGATAGAATTTAAATTTTCCACTTGAAAAAATTTAAGTTTGTATATTTGGAATTTTTTTTTTTTAAATATATGAACGAAGCCGTCTAAAAAATTGTGATCAATTGACAAAGTTATTTTCGTTTTTACTGAGCCGAGGATATGAAAACTTTATTCGTATTCTTCTCAAAAGCCTGTTTAAAAGGCCAGTGCCGCAATTATCATAATAATGTTCCTGGATTTCACAAAATCCATCCGATAATTTAAAAATTTATAGCTTCTTAATTTTTAACTTATCATGGAATGATCAACCCCTGTGATTTGCGAGCGCAGGTTTCTTTTAACTACACAAAGTAAAGAGTGAACCTATTAAAAAATGTTTAAACATGATTAAATGTTCACTTTTTTTGTTAGTATATTAATGAGTAATGCATATTTCTTTTCCAAATCTAGTGACAACAATGTACAGGAAAATCCTTAATTTAAATAGAAATCCACATGATCTTATGCAAACTGCTGGACTTTACCTTCCATAAGGTTTTGTATCACTGTTAAATCCATCTTGTTTTATACTGAACTCCTGTTGGGTTTGAAATGTTTCTCATTTCCAACTGTTTGGTTGTCTTGATAATTTGCTTAACAATTTCGCAATATTTTCCCACTGAGAGCAGCCCTGGTGAATTGGAGGACTTTTTTTGGGTCTTTGGGTACAAGTTGCACGTTGATGGCGGTATTCCATTCCTAACCATTTTCCTGCAATGACAGGAAGTGAGATTTGGCCAATTACTTGCTATGCTGTTTTTGCAAATATTCTTTTAGGGGAGAACTTACCAGTTCAAACGTCAACAACTAAGGTTATTAAGACTTTTAAGGTTTGTTTAGTCAGTGGTGAAAGTTTCATCAGTATTGTCAATTACGTTCAAAAGTTGTCAAAGATGGAACGCAAGGATTGAAAATCTGATATGGTCAGGAGGAATTATCGAAAAGCATCTTAAATTCCCAAAATCGACTGTAAATACCGTGCTGAAACGTTGCCGGTAAACACTTTTGCTAGACCGCACAAAACAAAAAAACCGTAGAAGTGACCAGAATCTACGTGTGAAAGTCCGTAGGATATTCCGGAACAATCCAGGGTTCTTCTTGCGCGATTTGGGGAAAAGGTTCTCTGCATCGTAAAGGGCGGTACGGTCAAAATTTGGTCAATATCAACTTGACGTATTTCTTTCAATTTTGCATTTAAAAAACCTGAACACCCCTCATTTTGAAGGTGTGTGTGTGTAGAATGTTGCTCCTATTTTGATTTTGGAATTCACCCTTCAGTTGTCAAAATGCCGTCCAAGCAAGAAGAGCAGCGTATCAAAATTTTGCTCGCGCATCGCGAAAATCCGAGCTACTCGCACGCAAAGTTGGCAAAATCGCTAAAAGTTGCCAAATCAACCGTTACAAATGTAATTAAAGTGTTTGGGGAACGTTTGTCGACAGCCAGGAAGTCTGGATCGGGGGGAAATCGAAAACCGGAAGCCGCTGAGACGACAAAGAGAGTTGCCGGTAGTTTCAAGCGAAACCCTAACCTATCTCTCCGAGATGCCGCAAATAAGCTGGGTGTATCGTCTACAACCGTGCATCGAGCCAAAAAACGAGCCGGACTATCGACTTACAAGAAGGTAGTGACTCCAAATCGCGATGATAAACAAAATACGACGGCCAAAGCGCGATCCCGGAGGCTGTACACGACGATGCTGACGAAGTTTGACTGCGTGGTAATGGACGACGAAACCTACGTCAAAGCCGACTACAAGCAGCTTCCGGGACAGGAGTTTTATACGGCAAAAGGAAGGGGAAAGGTAGCAGATATTTTCAAGCACACGAAACTGTCAAAGTTCGCAAAGAAATATCTGGTTTGGCAAGCCATCTGTACCTGTGGCTTGAAAAGCAGCATTTTCATAGCTTCCGGGACTGTCAACCAAGAAATTTACGTGAAAGAGTGTTTGAATAAACGTCTGCTGCCTTTCCTGAAGAAACACGGTTGTTCCGTACTGTTTTGGCCGGATTTGGCATCTTGCCATTACGGTAAAAAGGCCATGGAGTGGTACGCCGCCAACAACGTGCAGGTGGTTCCCAAGGACAAGAACCCTCCCAACACGCCAGAGCTCCGCCCAATTGAGAAATACTGGGCTATTGTCAAGCGGAACCTAAAGAAGACCAAAAAAACTGCTAAGGACGAGCAGCAGTTCAAGGCAAACTGGCTTTCTGCGGCGAAGAAGGTGGACAAGGTGGCTGTACAAAATCTGATGGCAGGGGTCAAGCGTAAGGCCCGGCAATTCGGATTTGGAAAAGCGGAAGCCTAACTGAATATTTTTCCTGAATTTTATACTAATTGAACTTGAAAAAGAAATTTAATTTGATTTTTAAATAAACGATTTCACCGATTTACACGCGTTTTCCCTTGACCAAATTTTGACCGAATCACCCTTTACAGTACAGTTCGACGAATTTGTTGGCGTTTTCAGTCAGACCAACCACCCCAACAGGATCCTGAAATAGAACGCCACGCAACAATGCTGTACGATCAAGTTCTGACGAAATACAACGGATGCATTTTGATGGACGATGAAACATATGTAAAAATGGAATTTGGACAATTTTCGGGACACAAATTTTACCTTGCCAAACGCAAGTGTGATGCTCCAAGTAGATTAAAATTTATCTATGCAGTTTGATTGCAAGTCTATGATATGGCAAGGCATCTCCAGTTGTGGAAAGAAAACGAAGGTTTCATCACTGAAGTGGCTATGAATGGGCAGGTATACCAGGAGGAGTGTCTTCAGAAGCGAATTTTGCCACGACGGTCCAGACAGGATTTATTCTGACTTAGTCAGCTGCCATTACAGCCGGGATGTCATGGAGTGGTATAAGCAGAATTATATTCACGTTATTGAAAAAAATCTCAAACCACCAAATTGTCCAAATTCTCGTCTTATCGAAATATATTGGGCAATCAACACAAACTGAAGAAATATGGCAAAACAATCAAAAAATCATCTGGTTTGCAGAAGTGATGGAAACAGATGGCAAATCATGTTGACAGCTCTACTGTACAAAAAATGAAGGGTGGTTTGAAGCAAAAAAACGATAATTCATCCATGATGAATAATTGTTCATAAGGTTTTCCTTGAAGTTCAATAAATTCCCAGCAGAATGAAACCTTGACCGCTTTTTTAGGTACTTTTTTGGTGAGGTAATGTCTCATTTTGTGTGGCCATATACTATTGGCTTTCCAGTTTGGAGATAATCTATCAAAAACTGACGCTAACACCTTCTTGGCCGATTTCTGGACACGAGCTCGCTTCGGAGCCAAAGTGCCTGGTTAACACCACTCCTTAGCCTCTTGTTTTGATTCAGGATCATGGTGGTCGACCCAAGTCTCATCCATTGTGATGAATCGATGCAGAAAATCCTTTTTTATCCTTTCGAAATCGCTCCAATTGTTGCTCAGAAAGTCGCATTTGAACGTGTTTTTGTCGCATTGCAAATTGTACACACAGTTTTTTGAAACCCAAAAATTCAGCCAAAATATGCCATGTTGTACCATGTGAGATGCCTATGGTGTCAGCTATCACATCCACAGACGATCTTCCAAAACCATATCCTGTATTTTCGCTATGATTTCTGGTATTGATGCACTTTTTGGACTTCCTGTGCGTGGGTCGTCTTCAACGCTTGTACGGCTACGCTTAAACTCCAAAACCCATCGGTGAACGGTTGAAAATGAAGCAGAAGACTCTTTCAATACTTTCACCATCTCTGCATGGATCTCAAAAGCCGATAAACCTTTCTAAACAAAGAATTTAATCACCGCACGATATTCGGATTCTTCCATTATTAAAAAATACACTGACACGGCAACTTCAAATGGCTTGTAAACAAAGAATGAATTGACAGATTGAAATGAAATTTTGAGTACGTTCTTATGTAAGATGAAATATTAAAATGGCGTAGAAATTTTGGTTTTTCTACTGATGTCGCTTTCAAAACTTTTTGACTAACCTAGTAAGTGGATCAAGCTTTAATACCGAGCGCAACTTGTTAACAGATCATGGAAAAAAATTATTGAATTTTAAAATCTTAAAAAAGCTATAAATTTAGCATGATGATTTTTAAAAAAAAAAAAAATCAATTTTGGGTAGCTCAGCTCCAGCTTGTTATTGACAAATTCTTCAACCACTATGAAACACTCAGGGGAATTTATGAAAGGATCCTGGAAAATGAAAATCATTACCAACCTTACCTGTTGTTGTTACCTTACTTTTAATTGTTGTCAATATTAATTATAGAGGTTTATTCTTGTACACTTCCAATTTCATGAGTATGAGCATGAGCGTGATTGACCGCCCGAGATTACTACTCCGTTGTTGTCAGATCAGCTTATTACACAGAGAACCAACAGATGATGCTTGGGACTAGCATACATCCTCAAGGTGTAAAAACTGGTGATTCCAAACTAAAGCAATACTGGCGCCTTCCTTACCCTAATGCAGGTCAAATAAGGAAAGGGTAGGAATGTGTTGACGTGATAATCGCTTTGAAGGAAGCCGCAAAGTCCACTGCACTTCCACGAGAAATCACTGAGATGTTGGATAAAATTTTTGGGTTTGCAGCGGCATCCGTTTTGGCAAACGGTGCATTGAATTAAACTGACAACATATCTTTGAAAACATCAAATTTCATTAAATAAACAAAAGCATGAAATGCTCCTAAAGGATGTCAAATATCTCATAGTGCCGTTGTAACTTCTCGACACATCCAATCCCAAACCAACATACAATTTCATTCATCTTACCGCATCGTATGCTTATTGATACTTAAATCGCGGCACTCCCCAACTCAGTCTGTGAACATACCTTTATTCTCATACCATAACTTTTTGCGAAAAAAAAACAACAACATCTCAAACACCCATTTTCGCACCTCTCGTTTTGTTACGTTTTTATGCCAGGTGACGCCACCAACGCACAAGCAGGCTGCCAATATCTTTCGTCTTCGTTGTCTTCATCGCCTCCGAGGGCTTATCAGAGGTAAATTCTTTCCACTTCCAGCCGACGGCGAAGGCAACCGCAACGTAATTAAGACGTTTATTTTCCATAACGGGATCGAGTGCGGAACGGAGTTTCGGCTCAGGACTTACATCTAAGAAAGCAAGCCGGTAGGACAGAACGTCTCAAGGTAGGCAGTTGTTTTTGGATAAAGTGTGTTTATACATTTTGAACTGGAAAATAGTGAATATTTGCATATCTTCCCGAATACAGCTGGTCTTGCGGAAAAGGATTGTTTATCCATGACACATCTCCACGTAGGCAAACTTTAATTAAGAAGTTTACTTCCTGCTTTAATCGGTTGATTTTCGCTGAAACATCATAGTTTGCACGAAATAGACAAACACACGACGTGAGATTATGTCAAAAGTTGTAAGTGTTCCCGCTGGAGGTTAAACTACTCGCTAGTGACTTTTCCTAACTGTCGTCAAATTGATTTATAGCAAGGACATTAAATTCGCTCTACCCTACCTTTCCCTGAAAAATGTTCTGTCGTCGTCGTCGACGTCGCATCTGTAAGGTAGGGCAGACACCTTTCTCTTCCTTCCTGAATCAAATGTGCGTGTGTTTGGGAGTTGGTGATTGTCGTCGGTTGCGTCTGTAGTGGGGTATAACATTCCGTTTGACATAGCATGGAAGAAATATGGTTTCTCTCTAGGTTGGTTGGCAGGCTGGATGGGTTCATAGTGTGTCGTTCCCCAGAGTATTTTTAATATCGTTTTAGGCATTCTCCGCACCTCTTGCCACAAGATTGTGATGGTTCTCTGTGCTTGGATCCGAAATTATAGCAACGGCAAAGCCTTGTTCTATTAACACACTATTCCTTTGTGGTACCCATTTACAGTTTTTCGGGACCGGGCCTTACTCTCGTACCAACACATGCTTGTAGATAGATGCCTCAGTTGTTTTGGTCTGTTCGTAAGTTATGCGACAAAGAGAGTACTGACTTGTCACACGTTTTTGTGTTGTGGTGAGCGACGGTGTGTGCGATTCTTTATGCAGTGAGTTTCTTCGGCATTCCTTAATGGGCTTAGCACGCGACTCACATTAGATAACATAAAGGAATGGGAAATGGGATGACGTAGAGGAGGTGAGTTGTTACAGCGGGGTGTCCGAGGGGTGATGTTGACTGGGAGGGTAATTGGGTTTGTTTAGGTAATTTGTAATTTCATTCGAAGCCTTGAAAGTGATGGTTTGTTTATGGGGGAGTTTCACAATCGAGGGTTCGACGATAGGCACCAATAAGCCTGGGTTCACTGTTCCATTCAAGGGAGAAGTGCTGGGTGAGATTTTGTGAAGTTCAAAAATTGTATCGATAGTATGAGGCTTGGATGCTTCTCATAAGAACAATTATATGTTGAATTATTTTTGTTATTTATTGTTATTATACTTTCCAAGGAATCAATATAAAATTTCATACAAATCCATGGGACTGTATGCACAAAGTTTGAGACTCAATTCAAAATTCAATTTCAACTGCATCATTCCATATAGCAACATCACCACCGGACGATCCTAATGGCAGATTTATCACACCCATCGCAGCTATTAATCAAGCGCAGTTCAGAATCAAGACATTGCGACTCATCTACGCTCGAGTGGGCCCAATACTGACGGCAGACGCCCCCACTGATGATCGCTTGGCTTTAAGGCCCCTCTGGAAAGCGATGGGTCATCTGGAAAACCGAGGCGACAGAGGTTATCCTCTGATTAGAAACTAATTGATATATCACTGTGCTGTTCCGTACGCACCGATGAACCGGGCAGCACTCGGTAAACCTTTCCTTTTAATCCTTAGCCATCAATAAAATGTCCGGTAGGGACATACACACAAACAACCACCGAGCACAATCACTCGCTTTTCCAAGGACCATCTATCTTTGGCTTGATAAACGAACCATTTCGCACACAAAAGCAAAAGCAGCATCGCTCTCTGCTCAGCATCAGGTTGAACCACACGGCGTCCCGAGTGCTGCTTGCCTCATTTGCCCTGTGTGTCGTTAGAAAGGTGCCATTCATACATTATCATTAGCAAGGCCCTGGAAAACCGGTCGGTGTCGGTCATCCACCGTAGACTCATAAATTTCAATCAAAACCCGCTCGCCCCCATTTTATCAAATTCGTCCCTACTTGATAACTAAATTCAATCAGTGCTAATTATAAATTAACGATGAATAATCATGGAACATGTCAGGAAGAAGCTGACCGATGACATTGGGACACCTTTTCTCCTCATTGTTCGCCCACGTTGCACATGGATGTCTTCTTCCGGGGAAAAGAAAAAAAAACTCCTCATTTGTTACAGCGCGCAAATTTAGTCACTGAGTATCAGCTGGCCCGAAGGGTATCTTCCAGAATTGTGGCACAGCTGCTCGTTGTGTTCCAGCAGAAGCGACAAATAATGAGCCGGATCCGATGGTTGACCAGCCAGAGTGGTCAGAACGGAGATAAACGAACCAGGTACCTATTTCCATATCATTACGCTCATTATACCACCGTCAGTGGATGCGAATGCTGGATTCTGGTTGCTCGGCATCGATGTGCCTACATCCATGGCCGAGATCAACGATGATGGAGCCCTCCTCAGGTCCTTCAACGCCGCATAACTAATGCGAAACCACAGTCCCCCGGTAGATTGGTGATGGCGGATGCGTGTTTGTATTAAGGACGAAAAGGACCTTCGTGTTTGATGTCTGACGAGGGGTGGTCAGATGTTGTATATCTATAAAGTTTATAGATTTCACTGGAATCCTCTAAATTTTGGATGGCAAAACGTTTACCTCGTTCAATGGTCAGTGCATAGAGTGTCTTGGCTAGGAAATATTCACTCCTCTTGCAGTATAATCCAAGGCAAAGTTGACTGTCAGGAATCGACTGCGGTAAAGTGAAAGCTATTCGGTGTTGTACATGGAAGTATCTACCTAGAGGACCATGCTTTTGCCACTAAGTAAGCAAAGGACCGGAAAGGTTTTATAACAAATGTGCAGCAATGTTATAATCAAACTCGTGCAGAAGGAACGTTGATACACTCTCCAGCACAAGAACCATCCCAAGGGGGTGATAGACAATTTGACATTGTTTTGAGGCTTTACATAATTTGACTTTAGGATGTGTGAGTGTGTTGTTGGGATCCCATTTCTGCACGTCGATATGCTATGGAAAACAGAAATTTCATCATCATAATCGTTATTCCTGAGTGATGTTACTTCTCGGAGCAGACAGAATCTTTCTCGTTTGCCCATTAGGATCCAGTCAATCGGAAAGATTGTTTTCTATTTCGTTCAAGCAGGGGTTGGCGGAAATGATAATCACCATTCTGTTGATTTCGGTTGATCCCAATCTCAATAACGATTACAACCATCTTATGGAAAATAGATACCCTCGCTGTTTTTGGCTGTACGGTTAAAAGGG
Source organism: Aedes koreicus (assembly GCA_024533555.2). Taxonomy (NCBI): domain Eukaryota; kingdom Metazoa; phylum Arthropoda; class Insecta; order Diptera; family Culicidae; genus Aedes; species Aedes koreicus. Next base: position 943,174 of record JAHHFK020002600.1, on the reverse strand, counting down.
TCTTGAATTGCACCGCAATCAAATCCAATCGACATAAGTAACATTTTAAGATATACTTCAGCATGACGAAAAAAAAAGGAAAAACGCAACAAACACGTGCCGTCGGTAACTAGCAAACGTTAACATTTTTACAACACAGTAAAAAGAAAAAAACATCTTCAAGAGATTATACCAATTTGTACAATGTAGGACCCCTTTTCATTTGTCGTGAGAGTGGCACTTGAATATAAAGATAGAAGAGAGTAAGAAACCAAAAAAAAAAAAGTCTCGAGAAGCACTCGTTTTAACCGAGCCGAAAGAGAAGAAATAGGTGTCAACCTTTTGATACAACTCATATCCCTAGGTGGGACCTTTCACCTTTCCCCTAGTGAGGCTTCCGATTCCATCCTATCCGTTCTCGGGGTACGTTTTAACACGATGAAAGAGGGATGGAGTCAAACAGTGTGTGTATTTATGGGAAAGGCAAGACGCCTTGTTTTGATTCATGTCTCTATTTTGGACAATAAATCGTTTATCCTTGCCAGGTTGGATGAATTTGAATGGGTTATTGCAATGCCGGTTTTTTTTTATGGAAGAATTTAAACACGTGCATGAAAGAATAGAAAGAGGGAATAAGCTAATCTCGGATACACACGTGCCAAACCTGATGGAAGTGGTATTTATGATGGTGCTCTTATTTATTAATTTTGAATGCTTGGTTTATGATTAGTTGGAAGGCGTGTCTTTTTTTTTTTCAATTTTAGAGAGAATAAAATGAGTGTTGAGGGATATTTTTCGGAGCCGTGAAAGTTGGTGGGTGTTGGCCAAATTTGGATTTTTGAGATATAATCTTAAGTAGGTTATAGAGTATTTTTCATACATCTAGTAACCTGACGTCCGTGCTCCATCACAATATTTTCTATTAAGATGCGTCCTACTCAATGGGTAAATTGAATTGAAGGTGAGTTTGAAAGAAGGGGAACTTGGAGTAGAGCACACGTACCCACTGGTTGACACTAAATATTGGCCAACGTGCTTCTGCACATTTGTTTGAGGATTTGTTAAGCGACACAGGTTTCCAAATCCAAAATTCGGATTCCGTGCTGCATCGGTGCCCGGACTTTTTTTTCATGAATCTGGACATTTTTCAAATCACAAACTAGCATGCAGTTATGAGCTTGTAAATTTATCATAATAGCATATTAGCGATAAATCTGAGAGGGTTGATTCATCGATTTCTTTTACAATTTTTCCAAGTTATCCTTACTGTTGGTTGAAATCGGTCCAAATCGGCTTTCCAGCATTATAAAACATCTCCTAGTTTCCCAATGAAAAAGCACTATCACATTTTGTGAGTGGCCCCAATAGCATCCTTACTGTACTGTACTGTATCGGTCAAAATAGGCTTTTCAGCATTATTAAATACCACTTTGTTTTCCCAACGAAAAACCACAGTCGCACTTTGTGGGTGGCCCCAATAACATCCTTGCTGTTGGTTTAATCCGGTCAAAATAGGCTTTTCAGCATTATTTAAAATCACTTTGTTTTTCCAACGAAAAACCACAACCAAACTTTGTGAGTGGTCCCAATAGCATCCTTACTGTCCTTAAATCGGTTCAAATCGGAAATCAGTAATAATTTTCAAATATTTCACTTGACAGCTTATCGTTAACCAAAATGAACCCTGCTGCTACTCAATCCTGTCATCCAAAATCCCAGTGATTCCTCGTGGAAATGCAGTAGATTCCGCGGCTTCCAATAAAGCGAGTATCACGTCAAAATATTCCTACCCATTCCCTATTTGACCTGCATTCGGGCGAGGCCGGCGCCGGTATTGCCTTAGATTGAGATCACTAGTTTTTACACATTGAAGATGTATGTTAGTCCCATTTTTCTGAGCCGTGAAGGTTTTCCTGCCTATCAAAGCTAGTATGTACCACTAGGTTTAGTAGAATGCTGTCACCTTGTTGATAGAATTTAAAGTTAGCTTGAGCAATGACAGATAATTTTCAAATGATATTGGGATAATTATAAAAGCATTTATCGTAGTATGTCCCAAAATTATATATGTGAACATTTCATTTACTCATGTTTGGGTAGTTTTTGGAATACCTTGTGTGTAGATGTAGTGAATGTATTTCTTTGAGCATCATCTATTTAGTAATGTAAACAATGTAGCTGTGCAATATTCGCTGTATCGGTAAAATTTACGTTAAGGGGATAGTGACCATTTAGCTTTTCGTGAAAAAAAATAATCTCCAAAGCAAATTGTGGCGATTGTGTGATGCCATCTGATTACCATCTACCGCGTGAAACGTTCCCTTCTCGTTGGACCATGCCGCGGAAACTAGGTAGAAAAAGATAGAAGACCACGGTGTTACGCCTTTTGGCGAAAAACCCTCCGTCAATGTAGCCGCACCCAGCGATCACCAAGAGGATTGTTAAAACGTCAATCAGATAACGGATGAGAACAACACCAATCTACTGGGAGTGAATGCACATCGAATCGTGTGAAACACTAGCAAATTACTTATTAAATCTATTTATTTTTAAATTAATACTAGGATAAGTGAAAATATTTAAGATTATTGATAAAGCTCTAACTGGATTAAGATTTGAATTGGTCAAATACGGTAAGCAATAATTTGCATTCATTCTTTTGACGTGAAAGCAATTCTAATGGCATTACAGATTGTAAACTCAAGATTGCCGATGACTTAGAGATAATTTGCTCACAACTACTTAAAATAGGAAAAAAGTAATTAAACAGCTCTATTGCTACGAATAAAATTACCTAAATCAAGATTAAACGAAAAAAGTAACATACGTAAAAAACCGGACAGATTAAAACGGAGATCGGCACTAAGCAGAACACTAAACGTAAGATAACCTAGAATAACCAAAACCATAAAATCATAACATCATCATCATAAGGATTGTATTTTCAGGGAAATTACAAGTCTCCCTTCGTCAGAAGGATAAATAAATCGAGTGTTAAATATCCGGCAAATGTATCGACTTGTTACTTGTTTGCATGAACCACAAAAGTGGTAAAATCAGTTACAGGGAAAGTGAAGCGAAATCCAGTACGGTCAATCTGGAAGCTGTTTAAAGACGCAAATATCTCGAGACCCTCCATGCATTCGTTGGTCAGAGCTAACAGAGAAGCATCTTCCAGAGCTAGGGTATGGCGCCATTTGATAACAGGATGAATCAAAGACGGCTTGCGTGCTCGAAGCGATTGGTGTCTCAGTTGAACAATATATGCAGCCGATTATTGTGTTCCCAGATGGGAAACTTTGATCGATTGATTTAGTATAAAATTCACGAACTGATAGGTTTAATGCGCACCTGAAGACTGAAGATGTTCCAGAGAATGTAAAATTTAAGTTTACCACCAAGCATCCCACTGAAGTCATGGTATTCAAAGTGGTTGCGTCAAATGGGTAATCTTCACTCCTGTTTCCATAAAAGCAGCTGTGAAAGTGAACGCAGAATCTTCTGCTTCCGTGGTTTCAAACAAACTTCTATGAACAAGATCTTGTTTTCCAATAAGATGGAGCATCATGCCATACCTCTAAACGGGCTCAAACCTGCCCGAAGGAGAACACATCATTTTGGCTGAAAAATATTTGGCCTGCAAGTAGTCCAGATTTGCACCCCCCTCGATTTTGCAATCGCCTAGAGAGTGATTGAGGATGAAGGTGGACATTTCCAGTGATTATTTCTGGATTTGCTAAAGTATACACACTTAGAAAATTTTACAGTATTCGGTAATTTTTTACCGAACTTTCAACAGCTGAACGTTCGGTAGTCCGATTTACCGGATTTCTATGAAATTTTACAGTATTCCGGTAAAAAAATTACCGGAACTTAGCAAATTTTACCGAAATCCGTTAAATCGGATAACCGAACGTTCAGCTGTTGAAAGTTTGGTAAAAAAATACCGAATACTGTAAAATTTTCTAAGTGGGTAGGCTAGAATAAATCAAAAGGTTTCTCAAACATAAAAAAAAAGAAAAATGCATTTGAAATTTGACGAAGAATTTCCGCCTTTTGTTTTCAAATCAAATAAAGAAACAAGTTTTTTAAAGCGCAAAACGTAAAAATTGTTGTCAGCCCCTTTCTTCATTCTGATACTGTTCCATTTCAATTGCGTGTGAAAGGAATGTTCTATTGTAGGCGATACAAAAATAGCAGCATTTTCAAGTGAATTTGGTTTATCTGAAGAAACTTTTGCTGAACGGAATCGGTCAAGGGTAATCAAATGCATCAAGCTAAATAACCAAGTTATCATACAACTATATTCAGTGGATTGTCTTGAAGTCTTGAAGAATGAAGGAAACATGGTTGATAAGTCAAATAGAAAAACGACGATCGAAGATGAAAAACCAAGCGCAAAAAAAAATAGTAGTAAGTGAGGAGATAGTAGCATAAGTAGTAAAAATAGAAAAGGAAGATGATATAGATGAGAAAAAGAATGCAAAAACAGAGACGGTGAAGAAAAACGAAGTTGAAGAAGAAAGAGATATAGATGAAGATTATGAAAAGTAAACGAAGAAAATGTAACCCGAGTAGCACACTTGTTGTTATTTGGTTGAGAAAACATAAATGTAACTCAATATCAAGTTGCTACAACTAATTTTGATCGTAGTGTGCTGCTTGGGAAATGATTGTGATGACGATGAAAAGAATGAAGATGGTAATGATGATGAACATAGCGTAACATAGTGAACGAGAATGTGGATGCTTGTAAGAGCATCAATAACAGCTACGCCAAGACGAACGAGGCTAAACATCTATCAATACTGGACACGACTGCACCTCTGGTATAAAGTGTCAGAGATAAACACAAAAAAAATAAAGATATTCAAGTAAAACAAAATCTTTCAAAAATTATAACTAAGCTCATCAGCGCACTGGTTTAAGTGAAGGTTGCTGGAATCGTCAAACGTTGGTCACCATTATGGCAGTTTTGCATCACCATTGCGCAGATTTGAAGTCAGAAATCTCAGAAAAAAAAACATAGAACCGAACACATTATTGAAGGTTGGCAAGTGTCATATTATTGGTAGTTTCTTAGATTTATGCATTTAAAAATTTGAACCTTCACCTCATTAAACAACGTTAGACAGAGGCGTAACTGCTTTTGCAAACTATAAAAATATCCTACAATTCCCAAAAGCTACAGATATGTTCATAAAATTGAGGATTTTAACTGGCAGAAGAAACCTTTTCCTGGCAGTGTACTTCATTTACTTGTTGTACCTCTTGTTTGAGAGAAATTGAGACATTCGAGTATTTTTTGAGGGCTACTACCGGTGAACATGGACCTCATAGCGAAGCCGGTAAATGCATCTGTTCTCCTATCGAGTGGTCGAGCGTTCGATTTCCGACACATTCGAATGTCTTTTTGAATAGAAAATTCGTTTGACTGTTTTGAAGCATACGCGTTTCATTGTGCTTGCCACATACTGCTCGATAAGATGCTTTGGAATGGCAAAGAAAGCCCTCAACTTAGAACTGGTGAAATGCTTCAAAGAACTCTTATTTGAGCGGCAGGCAAAGCTTCGTTGGGCCTATAATACCGCATTTTTCATATTGGTATAAGACTTGATCACCTATTGTTTTTAAGCAATAAATAATAAATGTTGGACCATAACACAATTCAAAATTCATTTTCGGTCACTTAAAAGTATGTTTGTCAAACAAAGTTATTAGATTTCCTTAGTTATACTTGTTTTTGTTCAATTATTGAAATTTGTGATAACTTTCGTTTAGCTTCTAGGAACTAAATGTTCCAACTAAACTAGAACATTATGTGTTCAATTTTATGTTCGTGATATTCTACACCCAAACTAAAATGCCAAGTTTTTTTTTCATTCAGTCACCTTCTCAAATTTCACTTCAGACTTATTGTCAGCAAGCTGTATTTTTCGTGTATTACCATACAAAACAACACACAAAATCATCCTATCGTGGGAAGCTCAGCATCCAATTTCAGTCTACAATATATTAGATTTTTTATTCCTTCACTCATTCATCCTGATCACTTAACGACTATATCCACTACCCACCCAGGCATCCATTTTCGTTTATCCACACTTCAAAAGAGGTTTATAAGACATATGACTTGAAGATCATAATAAAACCTAAAATCTTGCTGCTGTCGCTGATGCCTTCATCATGCACAGTTTGGCATAAAAATAAATTTCAAACACCCCAAACTTCCTCACTCTCGGTTGGCCATCGGACGTGATGACCGTGCACCCCCAGCTCAGCTCGAACCTTGAACCGCACAGTGTTTATCCGAAACATTCTGACATGCTGATTAATAATTGTTTGGATTAAAAGTACGATGAACACTGGCAAGGAATTTTTTCGTCATCCGAGATGAGCGATACTACCGTCCTATGGAAAGTGCCAAAAATACTCACAACGCACTCCTTTGGCTGCGGAGGAAATCTGTCCAAATAAACTACACACGCGAGACGATGAAAATCACTCGTAGCACTAAGCTCGAACCACGACCAACTGACAGTTTTCCGAGTTTTCCTCAACCATTACGTCGTGGTCGGTTGTTTATAGGTAGGTATCGGTGGTATGGATCTAGGTACGCCGAACAATTTCCATTGCATACACACACGCGTTCCCGCACATGATAGGTGGCCGCGAGGACGGTCAGAGCAGAGGTGAGGAATAATCGCGACTGTCCTGTGTGGTCGTAAAAGTTCGAAAAAAGAAGAAGCAACTGGGAAAAGGTACAAAACTAGGCGACCAACTAATAACAATATCGAGCGAATCTCCGCGCTGAGAATATGGTATACGTATGGAAAACAGACGAAAAACGCCCTCGTCGCCACGCTGTCGCCACATGCAGTCGGTGGTGGTGTGCTTTTCGGGAAGCCATTTCACTTATTTTTCTTGTTTTTTGCTTTTCGTTGTACTGTTCTAGTACGACTTCGACAGTTACCGGCTTCAGTGGTAGGATGAGCGGATTTTAAAATAGACAGGACAGTTGGAAAACACGACTAAATAACACACTCGTTGATCGTAAAAGTGGTTTATGTAATTGTGAAATATCAACGAGAGGCTGGAATTTTGTATTATTTATAGTTGTGATACAATTGAATCGTACTAGGTTTTGGCTAGTTGCATTTTTTTTTGAATAATTCCAGAAAAAAGTTGTTGAATTTGTGGGACATCATTGCGATTGTTGATGGTGGTTTCGGTCACCGATTTACGGAAGACCAAAAAGTGCAAGTTGGTATCCATTCTCGTTTTGCAGCAAAACATAGTATCCAAAACTGAGGTTTATAGGTTTTCAGATGGTGGATAGTTTGCAATTCGAATTGCTTCCTTTCCTACGCACGTCGCTGTTATTGCAACTATGTTCGGGTCATCATCGTGCAAAAATGTTGAAACTCAAGACAGTGCAGTCCCTCTGGCTATCTTTGATTTATGATAATTCATTTTTCTCATAATATTCATTATATGGCAAATAATTCAAACAAGTGCTCCGGTACTGTTTCAATTGCACTTTTAAGTGACCTCCTTTGGACAGCAAGAACCACCCCAACCCGCGAAAATGGGTACTGTGTTTCGCAATTAACCCAACGATGCAGCTTGCTTTGCATCAATTCGCACCAGCTATTCCATGCCAACCGTGTGTGTGCGTATTTGCCAGTGTAAACGCCAAAAGACAGTTCTGTCATTTCCACGTCACAAAGTCTTCATCGGTTGCTTCCCAATTTGCCACGGTGTTAATTATAGAAAATGTTACCTCGTGCATCAACATCAACAATACACAACCATCATCAACGGGGAGAGGCAGTAGGCGCATCATCAGGAGCAAAAATGAAGACAATTTCCGTCCGGTTTGATAATTACAACCATGTGCGCCAGAAATGAACAAACTTGTGTGGGTAGGAATGGTGACGATGGTGAATGTTAAATGATGTAATCACACCTTATGCGGAAGTATGCGTACGGCTGTGAGGAGAGATTATTTGCTTTGGGTGGGAAGGAATGTATCGTAAAATGGACTGTTTACGGAATCTGCCGAGCAGATTGTACTAATTTTGGCAATAACGATCATAGATGACAGTGTTCTTGGTTCGTTATTTCTGGTGGGACATGTATTTGAAGCTTTAATTTTTGCTCTATGGATTGCTTCATTGACCCAGTTCGACTGGGTGGTTGAGATCAATGGGCAGTATACAATTCTGGATGATTGAGTTTGGTATGAGTGAAAAAAAAATAGATTTAAAGATATTTACCCAGTATGAAACTCTTGCCGATAGGTCTAACTAGGCATTGAAGATCATTTCCAAGTGTGTTTCTTATATAGTAAAACAAGAACTTATGCTTATCCGATAAATGTTTGGCATGATTATATCCAAATAATAAATTAAGCAATTTAAGAAAATTTTGCAATGAATTTTCTAACACAGTTATTCTCATATCAATCTCATCCTACGCTGAGTCAAGAAATAGAGTCATTTGGTTTCTTTTCGTAATGATGTTATACTGAAAACATCTTTTCGTAAATTCATAAACATGGATTTTCGTTTCGTAAATTGTCTAACACATTCATATTGCTTGTCAACTGGTGAAATGCTATCATTATACCTCTTTGTACAATTAACGAAATGAATTCCGTGAGGATCAGCCAATCGCTGCTCCTCTTCTATCGTACTCGTACATGTTGGTGTTGGTGATGGGGCAGGCGGGAATTATTCCTATCCGAGCGTCTGTATCCCATGTTAGGGATGGCTTGAAACGGGGTTAGTTTTCTAGGTTAGGTGTGGCTGCATCCGAGTGTTTGTCATGTAGGTGATTGAACCATAAATAACCCTTGCACTCCAGCAACAGGGGGTTTTGATGCAGGCCTTGCGATCGAACAAAACATACAAAATTGCAACGAATACTCCAATAAAAAACTGGGAACGGATTTATCGGTACCAAAGCAACAAAAATGGTATAACGATTTTAACCTCGGAACATGGAATTGCAAATTTCTCATCTTTGTTGGAAGTACTCGTGTGCAATCTGATACATTGAAAGACCGCAAATGCGGCAGCGTACCGCTGCTGGAGGTTGGAAATAATTGGTGCGTACTTTTAGTGGCTACACCCTCTGCCAGAGCTACTGAGAATCACAGGAGCTCGACACAGCTTTTATTGTAATAGGAGATAAAAGGGTCGCGTGCTTAACTGGCGCTCGGTTTTAGACAGAATGTGCGCGTTGAGAATTAAGGGCCGTTTCTTCCATATAAACTTAATTAATGTTCACTCCTCCCATCTTGGACGTGCTGAAGACACACACAAGTATGCAGTCTACGAGCAGTTGAAACGTGAATACGATCGCTGCCCTAACCACGACATCAAAATTGTCATTGGGGATTTAAACGCAAAGGTAGAATAAGAGGAAGAATACAGACCGGTAATTAGCAAGTTCAGTGCCCATGAACGAACAAATGAGAATGGCTTTAGACTTATAGATTTATAGACACCTCGAAGAACATGGCCATCCGTAGCTCGCACTTCCAGCACAGCCTGAAGATCACCGCAACAAACTGAATCGCAAACCTATCACGTTCTGATTGATGGAAGATTCTCGGACATCCTTGATGTGAGAACCTATCTTGGCGCTAACGTCTATTTGGATCACTGTTTACTCATGATTACTCAATGCGCCCAAAAGTATCCTCTATTGAATGACCAAAACAACTAGAAATTTTATGGAGAGTGTGAGCTGTTTAGTGGAATACCTGTAACTAGAAAATAAGTAGAATGATTAGTAATTTCCATTTAATTCCAACTACCTTTATTGCTTATCTTGACAGATACGCGTATTTCGTCTACAATGTGCAGACTTCTTCAGTGTCGTGTACTAATCCCCCTGGAGATCTTCCCACTGAGACGAATACGCGTATCTGTCAAGATAAGCAATAAAGGTAGTTGGAATTAAATGGAAATTACTAATCATTCTACTTATTTTCTAGTAACTAGAAATAGCTACAGATACGCGTAAAACCAGGAAGCTGCGTTGCCGGAGGAGGAAGTAGTCGACAATATGCTGCCCTGAAACGCATATCAGTCCCATCTTTGCTTGTTTTCCTATTCATATGGGACTGATATGCGTTTCACGGCAGTATGCCTCTTGAGGACTGTAGGAACCATGCAAAAACAGCCTTGCAAAACGCTGATGAAGGTGTCCTAGGATATGTGGAACGCAGAAGACCAAACGACTGGTTCGACGGTGAGTGTCAAAAGATGTTAAACTAGATGAACGCAGCCAGAGAACAAATGTTGGAGCGCAGTACCCGACAGAACGTGGAACGATACAAGGAGAAGCGTAAGCAGCAGACTTTTGTATTTCGGTCAAACAAGCGCCGCCTGGAAGAAGCAGAGAGAGAGAGAGAGAAAGAGAGAGAGAGAGGTGATGGTACCGCTCACAAGAAACACGCATGGTCTCCAAAATGGTTTGGTGCCGCGTGTCGGGATGTGTAGAAGCAGCGATGGCAGCCTTTTTACGGATGAGTGTGAGGTGATTAAAAGATGAAGGCAACAATTCGATGAACATCAATGACACGATGAACAACCAGCCAAAACAGAGGACATTCAAGTTACAGCAAACTATAAATGACGTTAAGTAGGCAATCAAACAGCTAAATAACGCTGTTAGAGATAGTCTCACACCGGAACTCAACGAGTTTGGATCCGGGGAACTGGTAAGATTGAAGGCGCCGTGATTGATTTCACCGTGAAAAAAGGCTTTTCCGATCACTGTGCGTCGTGGCGCCAGTTCAATGAATGGTCACTTGCCGTTTACTGTTTTGATCAGAGTATTTATCCAGAGCTCACGAGTTCCACTTTCCCGAACGTCAATATTAGTAATTTTATACTTATTGTCAACGGAACAACATTGTGCCAAAAATAGTCAAAATAATTGAATGAGTGCTATCATACCATGAAATTCGTGCTTTGTAGATGAATGCTTCTTAAAAAAAACATTAAGCAAACAATTTTTTTTTACTGTGTACCGTGAATTCGGTTTGCATTTATCAGTCGGGTGATATTAGATAACTTAACACACAATTTAAATTGATTAAAATAATCTCTGAACATTTGAAACATCAATAAAGTTTTGCTGGAAAATGTTTAAAAACAGCATGAATCGCAAAAGTATTGTGCCGGTGAAAAGTATATATTTGAAAATGGGGCGACCCCGGCATAGTGGTTAACATCCGTACCTCTCACGCCAAAGTCACGAGTTCGAATCTCACCCCGGACAAGTTACAAAAATACCCAAAAAGGTATTTGAGTGACTACGACGGGAGATGAACCAGTCTAGGGCTGAAAATCTCGATAATAAAGGAAAAAAAATATATATATTTGAAAAATCATCATTTTTTAATCACGTGTAATATGAAAATGGTGATAAACTTACAAATTTTGATTTTCTCATTTGGGTTCAGCTCTGATATTTACTCGCAAATTATTAATTCCTGAAAGAACGAGAACACTGAACTTCTTTTTATTTTCTGAACTCTTACAAACAACTATTCTTATGCATAGAAAAAATGGTGCAGGAATCGAAACCTTTCAGTAAATACATGTGAAAGTGCATTTAGATTCATAAGTTGATAGCAAGCAATAAGCTAGTTGTGAAAGGATTTTGTCCTTTTTTTTAATTACAGCACTGCACATCATAATGAGTGGTTTTTCGACATGTATTCAATGCTATTTTGAACAACCGTTAACTCTTTATGACTAAATAATAAGTTGCATAATCTGCCACATTATTTAACGCCTTTATGAGCTGAAAAGGATTTCTATCTATTCATTATGCAACTGTACAACTAGTGCTATAAAAATCCAATTTTTGCGATTTATTTGCATAGACTACCTATAAAATGCTTCCTGACAATGTGATAGTAAATGACAGCCTGCCCCAATTGAGGTACATCTGAAGTTTAATGTTGTTCTCAGGAAAATAGAGAAATGCTAAGGGTTTCCTCGAATGCACCATAAATTGATACTTTCGACTTTGACTTTGTAATTGCCCGCCTTTTATGACTATGCTCCCACATAAATTGCGTTGAAATTTAAATCTAATAGTTTGTCTGAGATATACAATCAGGGGTCCCATGGATCGGTGGGTGGTACCATCTACCCACCTTGATTTCTCAGCTGTCTTGCAACCAATTGAGCTTAGTTTTCGTATGCAGTTAAGGTCTATGATAATCTTTCTACCTACCGAAAATCACCGTAATTTTTTGATACACAGCCGAGAAAAGAGGGTGGGTGGATGTTACCATCCACCGTACTACATGAGACAACACTGTATTCAAAATGGGATTGATTGGCGTAAGATGCAACAGTTGTTGTCCTGTTCCAATTTACTTCCGTTTCCTGTTACTTCAATTTGCTCCGATTACCTTTGTTCAACTCAGAAGCCTTTCATCAGCATCGATCATTCAATTTACCTGCAAAGAAACCAAAACAAAGAAAATGAAAGATTAGCATCCTCTCTTCAGCGGGAGCAAATGTATTAGAAAAAAATCTGATTGCTTAAATCAAGTGGAACCGGTAGCAACAGCAAATGCCTCAGTATTTGAATTCCGAGCGGGTGGAAGTTCCCTGATATCGTTTGCCTTCGTTTGTTGAATTTAAGTCGAAAATCTGATTTATTGCATCTGCACCGCTTGACTTGGCATTTTCTTGGGAACGCTCTCCAACCCCATTCATCTTAGTTCTCTTAGTTGGAATCGGATTTCTTTTCAACAACACGACCATGGCTTCACTGGTCCCGAGAGCATGTTGGGAGAAGCCTCAGCATAAATATCACTGACACATATTTTTATATCATAAATTTTGCTAGCAACTGATCCGGTCTTAGAGTTTCTTTTGCTCTCTAACCCCGACTTATTACCGAAGCGTGGGTTCAATATGGACAAGGCAAACCTCCGCCCTTTGCTTAATACGAACGAAGATTTCGGTACGTGTTGATCTTCTGCTCTCATAACTTTCAAAGCGGGAAGTGAACCTTTTCAAGACGAATACCAAATGCAAAGAAAATTCACATTTCTGTATGGAAAAAAAAAATTACCCACGCACGCGACTTTTTACGAAAATGGTTGAAAAATCATGTGGGATGATTTTTCGACAGTTCCAAGCTTTTGTGGGCTTGACTGTTGTTTGTTTTCCGATGCAGGATAAAAGTTAAACTCGGTCAATCGTTTACCCCAGGGTCGAACCAGCGGAAACAGTTCCAACCAGTTCCAAGCCAGTTGAGTAACTCCTCAAAACATAACTCCTCAAATGTTCTGTAAAAATGACACAGTGAATCAAAACCGATTTAAGTTCCGATGAAGTGAAAGTGAAACACGGCGTACAAAGCAAGAGAGCGTAAGTTGTAATGAAACATACGACAAGATGGATGGAAACAACTTGTCTGCTCTAGAGTAATATCGATGCATTCCTGTAAGCGTAAGCGCACTAGTCCTGTCAAATCAAATCAACTGTCCATAGTGCAGAGTAATTTTTGTTCTTGATGAATATAATATTGATGAATCGTTTATGTTCAATGGAGATTTTTTTCAATAGGGCTTCTTTCAAATATTTAATAAGCTCTTTTATATACAGTGTGTCCCATAAAAAAATGCGAAAGTTTTCATTACTTATTTTTGGGTAGCTTTAAACATTATTTTTACTGTTTTAATGCGTGTGTGTAATCATCTGACTGTATACTCTGAGACGATGTAAACAAAACAGTGATTCGCGAGTAACCAAGTTGAGAAAAATGTACGCAAAGGAGGTTGTGACTAGTTTGATGCTCGCCCAAAAGCCCGTAAAACAAATTGGAACGATTGTGGGATGCCACCTGGCTACCGTTTACCGTATCCAACGTTCACTGCTTGATGGACCACGTCCACGGTCGTATTGTTTTTATGGGACATACTGTATTTAGATTATTCTTATACATTCATGACGAAAATGATAAATTTTGATATGATCAACTCGTGAACTTTGTAAACCAAATTATTGGAGAGGAAGCACTATCGTAAATACACCGCAATAAAAATGTCATTGGTCCACCTTATTGTTTACGTACGGTAGAGCGGTAGAGACATCTATAATTTGTAGATGGGAACGTGAAACTAAGCTCATCTGTCAAGATGTTCAAAAGCTCATTTGAAGCAGTTCCCAGATCAAAAATTTCACAGCTACCGAACAAAGAGAGCTTAAAGAATAGTTTAAAAGGATCAAGTTGTCAAATTTAGAAAAGAGGTACTAGATTTGGACATAGAAAATTTTGTGTTACAACTAGCACTATCAACCAAGATGGTTATCTAAAGGAAGGATATGCAAACCTCTTGTTGCATTTGTTCAAGAAACAGTTGTTCGCTGATGTGAAGGCCAAACCTCGCTACCTGAAACTACGGGAAAACGGCTCTGGTATTTGGTACCGTAAACAATGTGCAAATTGTACCCAAGTACAAATACCTTCAAAATTCACCAGAACTGTGTTCAATTGATAAATATGAGGCAATCGTAAGGAAATCTCTACAAGCAGTCTAAAGCAAATTTAAATTCGGCATTAAATAAGATGGAAACGTAAAGTTTGATCATTTAAACAATATTAGAGTGCACTTAATCGCGTTTGACCAATTTTGGATCTTTTCACCTTTAACTGATAAGTATCCTCCCAAATGCCTCCCATTTTTTGGCCATTCAATCTCATTCGCTAATTCTTCCTTAAAATATTCGTTCTCTGGATAATTTCTCATAAAATAGCCAAGGAGATAAAAAGAAACATTGAATTTTCTTCGTTATCTAATACACATAAAGGGAATGCTAGATTTGGCAGAAAATAATGGGATATTTCATGTAAATTTAAGCCAGATAACGCCTGAATCTAGCCTGTTTTATGAAATTGCAAACATTGTTGTACGGCGCATTAAAGATTGCAAACAATTTCGTTGAATACGCCTCCTTTGGCTTAACATTAAACAAGGGGAAATTTTACGAGCTTGGTAAAATTAATTATTTTTTCTGTGTATTCATAAACCACGTAGACTTTTCTGGTCGGAGGGAGGGTATGACCAAAGTCCATGCTCTATACAAAATTTAAAAAAAAAATGTTTGGAGAAAATTTGGGGGGCGGAGGAGTTGGTTGGGTGTGAGATTTCCGAAAATGAGTCTACGTGATTTATGAACAGGCCCAAATAGAAAGGACATTTCAAGTATGGTGTAGTGAAAACGAATTGGAATTGAGTATGTTTTACTAAAAACGGGGAGGCACTGTTTTATAAACCTCACCAATAAGTTGCTGATGTGTGATTACAACTCACAATTTAGATTTGATATAATTTTAAATTCAATTTTACAGTGTGAATGTTAGTTTTTAAATAAACGTATCATATTCTTTCCTGTTCATTATCTCGAACGAAATCAGTATTTCAATTCATCTCACCCGGAAAGTAAAAACTATACCTTAGAAAAAAAAAAAGACATCCTATCCAATCCTTTCTTCAGTCGTTGTCCATGCCAAACTCGAATCACCAAAGTCATTTTACATCTGCTGACCTCGGGATTTGCACCGAAATGATCCCACCACACAGTTCATCCGCAAATGCCACCAATCCTCTTAATACATGATTTATTCGCTTTGCAAATGCTTCACGGTCGACGGCGTCGTCGGCGTCTTCGCCGTCATCTTATCTCATACGGTAGAACACGACGATGGAGTGCAAATGCGAAAAACACGTCCTGCGACACCAGGACACACATTCGTATTTTCTGGAAATTCCGGAGATACTCCGTAATCGACTCGATATCTTTCTCCAAGCTCCTTCTTGCTCGGGATACACCCAGATTGTGCCCTTTTGGCCCATTCCCGTGCTACTCGAGCGGGGAGTGCTCCTTGCTTGTCAGTCGGTGCGGATGAATTTATGTGAGAGTATTTTCATATTATCACAAGGTCCTTGCGCCCGAAACCGGGTAGTATCCGCCTTTGTCACAGGCACCCGTTCTTTGCCGCTGCCAACAACACAGCTATTGCCAACGTGGGTCGGTCGGAAGCAATGTGCATGAAGGAGGCTAGCTGTGAAATAATAGAGTACAGACATATCCCTATTAGCAGACATAGGGACACCGACCTCTCACTGAAATTTCCATACTGTTTTCGCATCAGGCGGCCATAGTTTAGAAAAAAAAAAACGTTCCGGAGATTGATTACGAATAGAAATGAAAACTCTGAAATTTTCACGAAATGGGGATTAATTCTCAAAAAAATCTCAGTCCTTATGAAACCATTATATGTATATTTTTTTTCGATGATTGATTCTCCATTCATTCCACTATTCTAAGAGTGAGATAGAAACTGGCTGCAAACATTGCTTAGTTGAGCTGATTTCCGTATATTGCCCCTCATTGTTGATTAATGCATCCCACCCTGCCCCGCAGAGTATTTCAAGCATTTGTTTACATTGACAGGATAAACCATGTATTCTCGAAACAATCCCATATCTATAGGTTAGGCTTTGATAATTCCCCGTCCAGACCAGGAATCGATTCCACCGCCACGGACAAGCTTATGGATTATGTAATCGACCTTAAAAGTTAGTGCCATTTAATTGCTAAGAATTAATTTCGGTGAATCATTGCTACCCCGCTATTCGGGAGATGCCTGTGAACCCGTTTATGCGTCCATGATGGAAATTCGACTTTCGTAAGCGCTCCTCTCAGCTGGAACATAAATAATACAGTCAGCGTGGCTGGCTGAGTAAGAAAAATAATTTCCCGCTTCCGGTCTCTAGCGGAAAGGCTGCGAATCACTTCCTAGTACCATCATACACGAACACTCACACACATAAACACTCACTGGGATCGGATCGTCTTGAACCTTCCGTTTTTTTTCCTCTTGGTCTTTTTTCTCTCACTGTGGCTTCACTTACAGCAGCATCCTCCCGGGTGTGAAGGATCCTGCCAGCTGATTAATATTCTAATACGGTGCTTCTTCTCGTTTGATTTATATTGAATCCTGTTTTTCCGAGCATCGCTTTCTTTGCCGGAAGATGGGCACCGAGAAAAGTTCCATCTCGAGAGAGGGAGAAAGATGACTGAGCACTCTTCGCATATCTTGTCTTAGACCGGGGCTTAAAGCTGGCAACTTATTACTCAGAGACGACTTGAGGGCGGATTACTGCTCGTCTTTGGTGCTGCTTCCCTTCAGGCGGATCGGATGTGAGGTTAAAGAGCGAAGATTTACATGTCAATTTTTCGCTCGGTTGGCACTCACCGTGCACTATTTTTGCACGGATTTGTCTTTCGGTAAGATGATTCCCCGTCGCTGTCGTCATCGTTGGTGCCGTCAACAAATTAGGAATTCATTACTTGGATGAAAGTCGGATCCGGTCATGGCTTGGGGTTTTGACAAGGATTACGGGCAAATAATTGGAAGATTACCGACTAGATGATGCTTGACATGTGCATCATTATGTGTGGGAAAGCTGCAGCTGTTCATCAGATTGCAAAAAGCCATGTATCTGACAGAGATTCAAGTTGGTTGTCTCTTTCATAGTTGAACTAGATTGTTTATCTGCAGCCTTTTTTCAGTTGTGTTATTTGCATAATAGCTCCAAAACACTTGTACTCTTGTTTGACCGACTGCCCGAAACATATAGCCGATCATTAAAGGATGCAGGACCCCTTTAAAATGTTCCACGCACAGAAGAACACAGCCACATATTGTTCTAACCGCAAAGCAATGCAAATTGACCACTGGTACCGAACGTTCCATCGTATCGTCGTCATTTGTAGGGACAGCAACAGAAGTATAGCCTGAAAGCAGGACATCAATAAATGTTGAACATTTCCAATATGGTCAACTCGCAGCAGCATCACTGAAACATGTGTAGCATGTACCAATGTAGAGAATGTAGCAACTCTCCCACAATCTCCCACTCACACGGTTGAACGATAGGTAGGTGCTTGAGTTTGCCAAGGATGTAAGGATGTGCTGCTTTTGAATTTCGGATCCTGAATCGCTTCGCTATCCACTGCCGGATGATCATCATCGCCATCATGGACTTTAACATGTTTTTGTATAGGTACGCAAAATGCAAATTAACCTCCCCTGGAGACATACATATACAAATGTGTGCGGTTCCCGTTTGTGGTATGGTATTTGAATTAATCTTCGGAACTTCGAAACCGTTGCCACCCATCCCCAATCTCTTATTCCAATCCCTACTGTGATCCAGTGGTACTCTTTTTCTCAAGATAACAATTGCAAATTTGAATACTTAATACTTAAATATATTCCTGTGGCCTTCGGTTAACGAGAAATAGATTCCTCGACATGTGGGTTGAGAGAATAGTAATGCAAACATATTGAAGCAGGAAGCTGCATGAGTCAGAAGCTTAAATGTAAATCAGTGGAATGTTGTCGTGGGGATAGTTTAACATTGATGATATTAATGAAACAAATAGTTACAATGGAAATAGTTGAAGTATGACAGAGAAAGAACAGGAACATGTGGTGTTGATTTGCAAAACTACAAATATTATCAACCATACGCACCTTTGCTTCTGAAAAGGATAAACTGTGAAGCAACGAGATGAATTTGGGAAAAGATACCTTTTATTGAGCGGTTGGCAGAATATAGCATAATTGGAACTAAACGCCAGAAATTCATCAACTGCCCTGCTATGAACAAACATAATCTGGATACAGTGATTTTCCTTACTTTTCCAGTTGAATCAAGCCAAGTCTATCAACATGAACACAGTCCCTATTCAAAAGAATCCTGAAAAATGCTCGAAACGCATCCATGCTTTATTGTTATTATCTTGCATATCATGATGGTAATACAAAAAAAAAAAAAGGCCAATAGCCAACTCTAATTTTTTCTATGTATTTCAGAAATAACACACACCCCAATTATCTTCTATCGATTTATAGGATATAGGGGAACTGCCCCCATATTAATCTCATTGTTCCTATATTCATCCTACGATGAATCAAACAATTGGGCAGTTGAAGGATTAGTTAGTAATGTTTGTTGTAGTTATTTAACGTAAGCAAACATAATTAGAAAACGAAACCGATCCTTCAATTGCCCAATTCTTTGATTCATCGTAGGATGAATATAGGAACAATGAGATTAATATGGGGGCAGTTTCCCTATTTCCTTTATTTTTAGCAAAATCAGCATTATTTCACGCTGAAAAATGGGTAGAAAGTCGTTTAGCTTTTACTTTTACTTTGAAAATTTAGATTGAAAATTACTAATGAGAATTTCGTAGACAATTAATCGCTAATTATTGGTTTGGCCGCCATAATTTCGGATTACTTCAAAATCTCGGTTTGGCATCGAATCAGAGAGCTTTTTCAGTTTGGCTCAACACTCTTGAATTGCTGTTTTAAGACTGTAAATGCTATCAACCTGACGTCTGTTTGCATAAACCATTGCAGCCAAGATTTCCCAGAGGTTTTCAATGGGATTGCAATCCGGACTGCAAGCTGGTTAGTCCCGTAGCGGAATATTTTTCTCAACAAACTACGATTTGGATTGCTTGGGGACGTTCATAGATGCTTTGTCCTGCCGAAAAACGATATCGTCATTCGCGTCGTTCTCAATATGACCGATCAAAACATCCTTCAAAAGCTTCAGGTACATGTTGGAATTCATCCGGGTTGAAATGAAATAAATCGGAAGCTTTGCATGGTAGGAGAAGGCTACCTAAACCAGCAAACTTCCATCCTCAAAGTTTCGCTTCAATCTCACGACACGAGTTTGATACAAATCATGCCAGCAACACAGAAAAAAATGATGAAGTTTTTTTTCCTTCTTTTGCGTCGGCCTATTTCCTCACATGGTGACAATCACCGACGCCAGGGAGCCGACTCCACCACCTGGACCCTACCTAACGACTCATGAATATGATCCGGGACCAACGGCTTTACTTACCTTCCGAAGGAAGACGTGACAAGATTTTTTCGCCTCAGAAAAATTACCGACGTCGACTGGGATTGAACCCACTGGGGTGCCAAGTAGCAGTCACGCTTACCACTACACCACCGACGCTGGCGAATGATGAAGTTTGACAGACGGGTAAAATTTCTCTTCGTTCATTTGTAACCCAAAGCAAGCAACAAAGAAATCGCTTGCATATCTTTCATGCGGCAGAATAGTTTCAGGCGTAAAAATTTGGCATAAATTTAAGAGAAATATCCCATGAACTTATGCCAAATCTAGCATTCCATTTATGTGCATCAAATAACGCCGAAAATTATATGTTTCTTTCAAACTTGTCTACTGTAACATCCATGCACAGAAAAAAATAATGAATTTTAACAGGCACGTAAAATTTCCCCTCGTTCAACTCCAAGCCAAAGGAGGCATAAACAACGAAATTGTTTGCAATCTCTCATGCGCCATACAACAATGTTTGCAATCTTTCATACAAAAGGCTAGATTCAGGCGTTATCTGGCTAAAATTTACATGAAATATCCCATTATATTCTTCCAAATCTAGCATTCTCTTTATGTGCATTAGATAACGCAGAAAATTCAATGCTTCTTTTTATCTGTGTGTACATCTGAGTAAATTTGAGCCGGTTTTGCTTATGAGTGAGGTTAAGTTTTTGGCTTTTCTTGCAATTTCTTCCATTTGATGTTCGGAGATTCATTCAAAATCTGAGTCCTTCATCGGGGAAGTCACCGGAATATCTAGTATTTTTACTTTGAATTGGAAACTAGGAAAATTTAAATTAACTTCCCTTGATCGCTTTTAAAAAAATTAAAATAAATAAAATTGAAACACTTTTTCAAACTATCACTAGTAAACGCAAGAAAATTCCGTTATATTCTACTATATAAAGATTATCCTTTGATATATAGGCCTATCTCGTCTGCGACTTACAGACTTCTTGCTCGACTTTTTTGGCTTAGATTTCTTTTCCAGTATCGTGCGTTATCCAACCCAAGTGTTGAGAATGAATTTCTAAACATACCAAATCTGATTTTTTGATTCAAACCGCAATGCATAAATTTGTTCATTGTGTAGCAAGCACAAGAATTTTGAGAAACTTACCATTCATAAAGATCGTGTTCATGCAATTGGAAATCCGTCTCCGAGATTGCCAGAATACAAAAACATAAAGGTAAAGAAAGAAGCCTTAGAGATTCAAAATATTTTTCAGCTGCAAGGTCTTTAGGCTGAATGCCACTGGGCCAAAGGACATAAGGCCAAACGCTATTAGGCCTAATGGCCATATATAATGGCCGAATATTGGAAAGTAGATGATTGAACTTACAATTTTTTTATATCTTTGCTAATTAAGTTTCATGGAAGATTATTCCTTGCTTAAACCATTAGCAGTTATTTCTAATTAGATAATTTGAATAATTTCAATCTTTGAGCATGTCATGTGAAATACCGAATTTATAATTCCTTGAAATCTTCCAGACTTGACTTTATTTTAAACTTTCAATTTTTCTTGCAATCATGAAGTATCTAGTTGATTTTTCTTATTTTAAAACTTTCAACCTGCCATGAAGAATAAGTTTAAGTATTTCTTGAAACCTGTTTTGTCATGAAACCTTTTTTGTCTTAAACCAATGAACGTCTTTGGGAAATTTTTTCTTCTTCTCTCTAATTTAAAATCTGGTCAACTTATTATTTTTGAATTTTTATGGAAATTGAAGCAATGAATTAATTTCAATCCAAAGCAGTTCTTTATCATTTTAAAACTCACAATATGTAAAGTACATTATCTTGATTTGAACTATACCAAACTTGATCGTAGTTAGAACTAGTTTTGAAAAACCTTTCTAATCATTTAATGTTCATAAACTTAAAATCAACTAGATTTTAAAAGGAATCTTATACGTTTTCGAATAGTTTCCCGTAATTGTTTGAAATAAAACTAAGTGAAACTTATTGAGAAAGTTAAATTAATAATAGTTGTGAATTTTGATTCGATCGTGACTCTCCACGTTTTTTTCAAACCAGTTTTCCGAGTATTTTTATTTCCTGAGTAACGATCAAAACACTGTTTTAATCGAAAAGCATCAAAAGTCTTTCACTGTCAAACATTTTCCTGAACAAAAAATATTATTTGCAATTTAAAATAATATTATACAGGATTATTACATTTTGATCTTGGTTAGAACTACCAGTTTCCTCAAATCACCGCTACCCGAGCCGGAACTGGCCTTTGTATTTAAGAGCGCTGCATAAGAGGTTAAGTACATGAGGATAATACCATAAAAATGTTCCCAAAATGTTATGCGTACACCAAAGGTAAGACAATACCAAAATAGTACTTCTCAGGTATTCCCAGGTATCCCAAGTAACAAATTTTGTTATTCGAAAGATATTTTGCTTGCAATTCTTAGGTATTTTGCTTAGGTATTTTACCTCTCATGCTGTACTTATCAGTACGAACTTCAGTTATCAAGATCAAAATTAGGTATTCATATGTTACTATATTTTCTCCTGCGCGGGTAGAGGCGTAACACTTGTTTATGTTCTAGCAGCATCCGATTCACGAAAATTTCATGAGAGGTTCCACAGAAAATGCGTGATAAATCAAGAACAGATCAAAGTTTCGGGCAAAGTCGGTCAACAAGAAAGGTAGCTCGGGATATTTTTTTATTTGAAATACATAATTTTGTTTTCCAGCCGAAGGCCAATAAAATGAGACCAATGAAATATTCCCCCGATACACTACAGAAGGGTAGAGGGGGGTTCTGACCAAAGACGCTCCATACAAGATTACAAGAAAAAAAAATGCATGGAGAAAAGTCTACGAGGGGCGAGGGGGGTTCTGATATTTTCAAAAATGAGTCTTCGTGGTATATGAGCAGGCCATAAGCTGTAATGGTTTCACTCCCAGTGGCATGGAAATGATAAAGTTTCAAGCGTTTCACATGAACAGTAACTAGTTGATTGGATTCTTCTATGTGCTGCACCCGGAAGCCCCAAAACTATGAAGGAGATACTTTAGGCTGCTTCCGAACTCGCATCGCTTTAGTACAAGACTTTTGAAGGAGGAATTCCATCGACAGGATGGCTCAAATTTTGTTTACAAAGACATCCTGATATCTCAGAGTGGTCACTTGTACAGCGTTCGCTGGGTTGGCTGCAAACCGACTGAAGCAATATTTTGAGTACACAGTCAGTTCCAGAAAGAGCAAATGTCGCTTCTCTTGGATAGATCGGTATCATGGTGGATTGTAGATAAAACCAACTACGCTATGAAAGCCTATGCTCGAAGAGGGGCGTTGGTTGTAAACGTTGAGCGTGGTAAACCGAAAGAAAACATCACTTGCACTTACGCTGTTTCTGCAGATGACAATTACATTCCACCACTGATCACATTTAAAGATTCGTTTAGTGATCATGTTGCTGCTGCAACTGCTTCTGGGTCTGTTGGTACCAACTTTGGATTTAACCAGACTGTATCCGGATGGGTGAAAGGTGATGCTTTTGATTACTTCGTCACGCAGCATTTGAACTCTCCAATTGTGCTACTCTGGTCATCATTTGTTGAAGTTGTATAAGTGGTGCTACGGAAATGACTAAGTGCTGGTGGTACTATATCCCAACTCAACGCACGTTCTCCAAGTACTAGACGTTGTTGTATTTGAACCACTCAAATAAACCGATCTGTATCAAACGTGGAAATCCAACAATATGGGGAATATCTTCAGTGAAGTCGAATTTTTTAAACTAATGATGCTGTGACTCAATTGTAAACCAATGTAAATGGATGGTGAACAACTTGACATCAACCATTTGACTTCGAAAATATGGATAAAACTCTTGTAACTAATACATCATACATCACTGAACCATCATTGGAAATTCAATGAATTGAAAAGAGAAAATTGCATCAACCAGCCAAAGAGGTCAGGCAAATTGATCCGAATAACAACCTAGATAATAGCAGTGATTGTTCAAATATGTTTTTTTTTTCAGATTTCAACGAGCCAGTTTCTGTTACCGGTACATCGTTTCATGAATCTATCGAGCTAGTCAACGAAACCATTGAAGGATCAACGGTCGAAGGAGAACCATCGAGATAATTTAACCCTCAGCTGGTATGAGAACAAAGTCATCAATTGAGACATGTTCAGAAAAAAATAATTTGAATTTAACTTCGACTTGGAAAATTCAATATCAAACATTCCTACAAGCCATACTATTTGCGAACAAACAAGAAAACTCGTGTCCAAAGTTTGCGATTCAATTGATAAACTTCGCATTCAGCCCAAGACTAAACGATCCATCGAAAATAATAAATGTCTTTGTTATGAAACAGCAGTTAATTATCATTGAACCAGTTATAATCGAAACGCCGGCGGATATCTGCAGATATATTGAACTTTTCACAGGTTGCGAACAAAACCTCTCATACACGAGAGGGTTTGAAGGTGTCGTACGGAATAATGTCTGGCGTTGAAATTATCAAGGAAATGAAGAATCGAGAGATAGATGATCAGTAGGCTGCTGAAGCCTGGGAAGCTGATGACCTTGCCCGAGCTGTGCGTAAAAAAAGATGTGCTAAAATAAAGAGCAACTGTCTTTGGAAACTGAGCGCATTTAATTAACTCGGAAAATACTCAAGATGCTGAAAATCGTTCAGCTATAGGAAAAAAACAAATCTCTGCAAAAAAAAAGCTTCAGAAGGACACGAAGAGAAGTGAATAAAAGCAACTTGTTGCTTTTGAGACACAAGTTCCACGTATTCCGAAAAAGCGGGTAAGATTGGATTAAGTTGATGCATTTTACTACTGTATTACTTTGAAACTGCAAAAAATAAAAGCTACCTAGTTCTTCTATATTATATTTTATACTGTATCATTCAAATATTGAAAAAACAAAATTGACATCACTCAGAAATAAGATTTTCACTTTAAAAACATACGTTAAATTACAAATTGGATTACAAGATGCTACGTATATCTTTATTTCTATTATGCTACCCGGTTTTGAGGTCGCTGATAGGGAAAACCAAATTTTAAACCTTTTCATATTGAGATTTGTATTGTAACCGTTCGCGAAATGTCTTTGATTGATTAAACTCAGTGGCATAAGCGCCACTCTCGGCTAAGAGAGACCACTGGTCGTGTTAAAACTTTGCCCGGAAAATGAGTCTTTCTCTCAGAGGACCTCTCGAACGGTCGTTGGTTTACTAACGGCAAAAGACTAATCTCAAGGGATACGCCGAGTCTTTAAACTTTGTAGGTTGAAACAGCTGTAGGCACTTTCTGACTCACCCACGGAACGAACGAAATGGAGAACGAGAAGAGAAGGAATGCTTACTCAACTGAGCGGAAACGGAAGGAAAACGGAACGTAACGTAGTAAGTGTGTTTTATTCAGGGAGTAGCATTCAAACGTACAAAAACTAATCTTCAAACTTCTCTTTACAGAACTATATTTTACATTCATTCGTGTTGGATTTTTTCAAGTGTACGGGAAAAAGAGCAAAATCATGGCCATGAAAGAAACATGCTCACATACCTGCGCAGGTTTTTCTCGACGAACTGGAGACTCCATGACTGTTGATCGACGACTCGAAGATGGCGGCGACGGACGACCTTCCAGACGATGTTAACGATGTCTGTGGCGATGGCGACGAAACGACAGCGTCGCTTACGTGCTGCAAGATGGCGAGCAGTGAAGGAAGGTGACCCGTGCACGATATGGCCGAACTAGAGTTGCGGAGGGAGTGGCGGCTGGACGGAAGACTTCCGATTTGGAGCACAAGAGCTATTGCGACGACTATGCGTCTTACGGTCCCAGGTGATTCACTCCTCAAAGAGAAAGGCCAACTTGCCACCGCACGGCTTCGCGTACTTTGTTTCCGCTATGACCGCAACCCGTGACGCAATGAAACCCCCACTCCTATTAGGTGGAATCCGAAACCGCGGTACGCGTTTGGCGACGTACGGTACACGGCTCCAGCTCTTGAAAGATATGGTCCACGGGATTGTAACAAAAAGGACATCGTCGACGGATAATTGGCGACCGTCGGAAAAATATTTCGCTTCGAGAACTAGCGACTTCACGCCTCCTCCGTTTAACGACCTATGAAAGGCGGGCCTTCGCAGTGCGCACGAGTCTGATGGTCACACGAACGTAGACAACGATGCCACAGATGGTACCCTGATCCGCCGTTGACGATAGCCGGACGAAAAACGTATTTCCAGCCCGTACAAAAAAAAGCGCAACGTGCTTTTTTGTACAACTTCACTAATAAACTCACTGAACAGACTACGCTTAAATTTAATTTGTACTTATGTCCACTTTTTACAGAATGCAGAACTTTAAAATCAAACTAACTTGAACTTAAAACGAAAAAAAAACGCGCGCCTTTTTTTCCCCCCCCCCCCCATTACCGAAAACCCCGGTCAGAAAAAATTTGCGAGCAAGAAAAATTTTTTTTTCCTTTTTTTTATTGAAAAAAATTGTTTTTTTTTTTTCAATGGGCTTCAAATGGTGAGTTGACAACTTCGAAGGAGGGTGCGGCCGACCTCTCGTCCTCACAAGTTCCTACCTCACGCCTCCACGAGTCATATGATCACAAGACTGCCAGCTGAAACATGGAGACGCTGGTTGGCGTAGCCTGGGCAATGTTGTTAATTTGACAATAGCGAAGTGAGGGGGTGCGATCATCTACAATAAATTTATAAATTCACTACGCTTTGGGATCATCTTTTCGTTCTAAAATCACTTATCTTATGAGCATGGAGCAACATTTCAAGCATAAAAGGCTCAATTTGTTTTTCATTATTTCAGCATAACGTTCACATTAGATGTGCTTGGATCGTTGGATGTCAGATATCTTTTGTACATTAATAAATTATATTCTCTTATTATTATTATTATTGTCGATACAAATATTAATCTTACTTGACATTGATGCTAACTGAAAAAGGTGAAGTCTATCGACGAGAGGATGAACAGCTTAGTTACAGATATACATTCTATTATCGATAACTGTCGTGCTCATGTTATCATTTTGTTACGTCATTCTATTATTTTATGTTATGATTTGAAATTATATTATTACATTTAAATTAATTTAATTATTTAAAATCACTGTAGTACGTATGAGATCCTCTACAAATGATTATTGCGATGCAAGGAAACGGAACAATTTTAAGTTATACTATTATATAAGTTATATTATTATATAAAAATTATTTCAGGTCATCCATGGAACTACTAAGTTTTGTAAAATAATTTTAAATTCATTTTTTTTCTCATGGTTACGATACATTGTCTAAATTTTTAGGTTTTTTTTTTTGCAGGTTTTTCTACAAGGGCAGTAGGCCAGCAGTCTGCAAATATAAATTAAAAAAAAAAAAATTTGGGAAATTTTCACAAACAAGGTTTACAGTTCCAAAAAAATATCCAGTCCAGGCTACTCATTTTTCCGTACACTATATACAATCATACGCACTCTATAGGGTAAATGATCTAGATTCGAACCATGCAAAAACTGATCGTGATTCGAACTAGTTAAAAAATACGGATAAATCATTAGATATTGAGTAATTCTGCTTCAACATAATTTTTAACGGAGCTTTTGGCATTTTCCTACATATCCCTTTCATTTTGCAATACAAAAGTTGCTGCACCTAGTTCAGGTATCTACATTTTCAACAGATGTGAATTTGGTTCCAGCTGTCCCTATTCGACCTTTTTGTTAAACCGTCTATCTAGTATTTAAATAACTGAACTAGAGATTGAAACAATTCGAAACATCTAGGTATCCCTTTCTCATACTTTTGGTACATTAAATTGAAGAAAAAATCCCTTAATGTGGCTTATTTCTAAATATATAATTATAGTTTTTTTATCTAGGTTCGAACTGCCAGTGATCGTGGTTCGAACTTCGGTTTCATCAAATCACCGCTAGGGGCACTGCATTTTGTTTACGTTCAATTAACCTCAACATACGAAAGTTGAATCAAAGGCTCCGCGGAAAACTCCAAGAAAATCGCCCGGAAACATATCTAAGAACATAGCATCAGGTCAGATTCGCGCGTGATATCGACTGAATTGAAGTTTAAAGTTCAAAAAGAACGGTAGGTCGACGTTTACGTGTATTTACAATATTTTATTTTCTCCTCCCACGTAGGCGCATAAAATGAGACCGGTAAAATACTCCCCAGAGACACTACAAAAGGCTCTGGCAGAAGTAAGAAGTGGGTCATTGTCAGAGTATGCGGCCCACAAAAAGTATGATATCCCGAGATCAACGTTAAGCGATAAACTGAAGGGAATTCACTCCCAGCGACTCGGAAATTACACAGTTTTGAATAATGAACATGAACAGCAGCTTGCTGCTTGGATTCTTCTATGCGCTGCGTCAGGATGTCCCAAAACCACGAAGGAGATACTTGAAGCAGCTTCTGAACTCGCATCCCTCCAAGGCAACAGTTTTAAAGGAGGAATACCATCGACGGGATGGCTAAACAAGTTTTTACGAAGACATCCTGAAATCTCGAAGCGGACACCAGAAGCACTTGGAAGAGCATCCGCTGGGTTGACCCCTGACCGACTTGAGCGATATTTTGAATACCTTCATAGCCAGTTCGAGCAAGGGCAAATGTTGTATCTCTTAGATCGGCCAGCATCATGGTGGAATGTGGACGAAACTAACTTCGTTATGAGTCCTATGCCAAAGAAAGTCTATGCACGAAAAGGGGCGAAGGTTGTGTACAACGTTGAGCGTGGTAAGCCGAAAGAGAACATCACATGTACGTACGCTGTTTCTGCAGATGGGAGCTATATTCCACCACTGATAACATTTAAAGAATCGTATAGTAATCTTGTTGCTGCTGCAACTGCTTCTGGGTCTGTGGGTGCAAACTTTGAATTCAACCAGACTGTATCCGGATAGATGAAAGGTGACGCTTTTTATTATTTCGTCACGCAACATTTGAATCCTCGTTGGATTGAAATGGGAACACAGCGTCCAATTGTGCTCGTAGTAGATGGTTACTCTGGTCATCATTCTTTAAAGTTATACAGGTGGTGCTACGAGAATGACGTAAAGTTAGTGGTGCTGTATCCCATTTCGACACATATCCTCCAAGTTCTTGACGTTGCTGTGTTTGGCCCACTGAAAGCAAAATACACCGATCTGTATCAGAAGTGGAAATGTAACAATCCAGACAAAATGTTCAATGAAATTGAATTTGTGAAACTGCTCAAACAGACAAATGATGCTGTTATTCAAAAAGAAACCATCGTCAATGGATGGCGATCGACCGGACTTCAACCATTTGACTTCAAAAACATGGATAAAACTCGTATAACAAATTCATCATGTAACACGCCTGAGTCATCATTAGAAATGCAGAGATTTGAGGACGCCCCACCTCTACCAGCCGAAGATATCCAGGGAATTGATCAGAATAACAACCTACACGAGGTCAGTGATTGTCCAATGATCAATTTGTCAGGGTTCGAGGAGCCAGTCTGTGCAACCGCCAGTTTGCTTACCGAATCTATCGAGCCAGTCAACGTAATTAACGAAATATCAACATCCGAAGAAGTGCCATCGACATGTTTTGGTTCTCAACTGGAATATGAACAAAGTGACCAACCGCGGCAATTTCCGACCAGTTCGTTTGAATTTGATTCCGATTGGGAGAATGCAACATCAAACATCCCGACAAGTGATGATGTTTGCCAACAGACAAGGAAGCTTGTGTCCAAAGCTCGGGAATCAATTGATAAGCTTCGAATTCATCTGAAGGTTTACGATCCGTCGAAACTGATAAATGTTCTCATTATGAAACAACAACATTGAACCAGTTGAAATCGAAACGTCCCTACCCTTGCCTCGAACATCTTCGGATATTTTGCAGCTACCAAAGGTTGTGAGCAAAACCACTCGTCCACGAAAGGGTTAAAAGGTATCTTATGGAGTAATGTCTGACGTTTACATTATTAAGGAAATGGAGCAATGCGAGATGGATGAACAGAAGACTGCTGAAGACCGTGAAGCTGATGAGATTGCCCGAGCTAAGCGCGAAATAAAGATGACCGAAGTTAAAGCAGAGTTATCTTTGGAGACTGAACGGATCAAGTCAAGACGGGAAAAACTCAAGCTGCTGGAAACCGAAGCAGCTACTGAGAGGAAAAAAGTATCTGCGAAAAGAAAACTCCAGAATGAAACCAAGAAAAACAAACTGAAACAACTTGTTGCTCCTGACACAGAGATTACACGTGCCCCGAAAAACCGAATTAGAATGGCTTAGTATGGAAATGCTGTCTACTGTACCATCTTGAAGTGCACTATATATAATCGTTTTTAAACCCTATCCGAATACTTCATATTTTATTTCATACTGTATCATCTTACTCATTTGAGCAACAACATTTATTTCGGCCTGCAATAAATTTCCCCCCTTAAAAATAAACATTGAAGTAAGCATTGGACTACAGATCCTACTCACATTGTGTGCAGCGTGCTGTCAGCAATGTCAATTGATGTGATATATTGCTCTTTACCACTAAATGTATTCTTATTTGTGATTAATATGAATAAGAAAAGTTGAAAATTATAGCTGAATTAATCGTATTTTGAAAAGTCTGGCCATAGAATAAATTATATATACAAGTATATTTCACACTGCTAGGCAGTTATGTAAAAGGTGCCATTGCATTCAGTACAAAAAGTCCGTTTCAAATATTTGTAGTACCTCAATGTTCGTAAAACGTATTTTTGAAATCAATAGTTCGAACCAAGATCATGGAAGGTTCGAATCACAATCAACCTGGTTCGAACCAGGATCAAAGTACAACTATCATTAAAAATTATATTATAAATCATCAAACCATTAAAAGATTCTTTCGATCAAAGAGCTAGAATCGGGATTAGTGATTCATTCCACACATACTAAGATTTTGTTGATAATCGATACAACTTTGCAGAATTTTTTAGATTAATCCAAAGATATTATGAAAAACAAAGAGTATGGTTCGAACCACGATCATTTACCCTAAGACCAGCAACAGAACTCTCTTTCATTACAAGTTCGAAGTTCACCCGTAGTAATCTGAATCGACCGGCAAAATACTTGATCTTCAAAATTCATCGCCTTTTAACACGATTTGCTGAAAGTATATTAAACATGATCATGAGAATCACACACAGTGAACCAGCAGATGATGCTTGGCACTAACATACATCCTCAATGTGTAAAAACTGGCGATCTTGAAACATGGCAACACTGGTGCTGGCCTCGCCCAAATGCAGGTAAAATACGAAAAAGGTAGCAATGTGTTGATGTGATACTCGCTTTGTTGGGAGCCAAGGAATCCTCTGAACTTCCACCAAAAATCGCTGGAAAGTTGGATTAAAGGGTTGGGTTGACAGCGAGGTTCGTTTTGGTAAACAATACGCGAAGTTCTTGTTTATCTTTGTTTCCAGATTATTCGCCATTAAAGGGGTTTTAATGAGATGCAAAAACATATATGTATATAAGTACTGATTTGAATTAAAGGTAAGGATGCCATTAGGACCAATCATAAGGTTTGAAGATCGTTTAGTTCATTGAGAAAACATTTTTTTTAGCTACGCCCAATAGCGGTACTATGCCGATCCAAACCAACGGTAAGCATGAAATAAGGGCAACTCACAAAGTATTATGGTGATTTTTGTTGCATGAAAAAGTTTAAATAACGCTTGACAACCGATTTATACCAACAATATGGATGCTGTTGGGACCACTTAAAGAGTGTAATGTTGGTTTTTGATTGGCGAGACAAGGTAAATTTAAAACTTTCGAGGGCCAATATGGACCGATGTAAACCAACAGTAAGGTGTCACGACCGTGCTTTGACGATATCATATTATGGTATAGTATGACTTGTTTGTAGACAGCAAGCTTGTTTTTCATGTATATTGTAGACCTTCTCTTGATCAATGGGAACAGTAGCTCCAACAGAACGCTCCTTGAAAATCCGCTTGCTCTCTTGGGAAACGCCCATATTGACAGCTGAATTGACCCATTCCATCGTTGTGCTGTTTAGGCTAATTTTACAATCATCAGACGGAACCAGACTGTAAGATTTGGAATATGGGAAGAGTGAAGTATTCTGACAAAACATTTAGGCTTCGCGGCAGTTCCACGGCGAGCACTCTTGTTACCCTACCATTGTGGACGACTGCGGTATCATCAGCGAACAGAATGCCATTTTCGGGGAGCGGGGGTATGTCCGAGGTAAACAGGTTAAACAGAAGAGGACCTAGTATACTTCCCTGCGAAACACCGGTGGAGAGCGAAACTGCACCGCATTTTCCATTTTTCCTATGCTTAGGAAACTGCACCGTGCAGCGAAACACGGAATGTCCTGTCCGACAGGTAGTTTTTAATTATGGTCTCCAGGAAGATGGGTGGCCACACGCCATGTCAGATGATTTTGATGGAAGGAGGAACTGCCGACTGCAGATAGCTTTTTCAAGTAACTTTTATAATCCTGAGAGAAGGCTGATTGGTCTATAGCTCTGGAGAGAGGAAGGATCTTTCCGAGATTTTCAGGTGGGGATGACTTGTTGCTGAGCTAAGTCTCAGGCATTGGTTAAAGATCAACGTCAGATGACTGTAGAACTGGAGACTCAATTGCTTGAGCTCCAAGTTCAAGATTTTGTCGAAACCTGAGGCCTTCATGTTGTTTGAGGTTTTGATAAAGGTCAACAGGTTCGTCAACTGAGATCTCCCACTCCTCTGAAAAATCGTTGGGACTTGAATGGATGTTGCTCGCAAGCTCGCTAACGGCAGCTTTGTGTGTACTGACGATGTTTTCTCCAAAATTGTAAGAGCTGACGAAATATTGACCTATCTCAGCAGCCTTCTCTGAAGGAGTTATCATGCGATCCTTAGAGCCATTGCTGTCTTGTGAGAACAATGGTGGCATGGGCCTTGGCTTGGTTTTTTTAATTTTAGTCAACTTCCAAAAGGGTTTGCATAATCTGGGAGAGCGCGGATCTTGTCGGCAAAATCATTATTTTAGTCATTCGATTTCAATAACTTTTAGAGGTATGCAGACCAGTTCTCTAGTATTGCCTGTGGGTGGCGTTGCGCAATTTTATCAAATCTTTAGTGGGTCTATCAATGGATATAGAGTTGCTCACCTGATATCTCACTGGGGTATGTTGCTCCCGGGTCTTGCTCGATGCTCTGCAGTTGCCGATCGATGTCATCATCCGACTCGAGGTGCACGTCGAAATCGACGTTGTCGTGGACGTACTGTCGGAACCTCTTCTATCTGGCGCGTTGTTAGTTCCGCCTGGCGATCCGATGTGCCAATCTTACGCTGCTCAAGCCGTTTTAAAGGCCAAATTTGTTCGCTTTACTTTTCTTATTGTCTATCTGCTCTGAACAAATGTTCGAATGAAGTAGCTAAGGGCAATTGGCCACATTGGGCGAACTATTTAATTTAGTGGATGTACATATACACCGTGTCCAATATATTCTCATACACTTTTTCCTTGCATTGGTGTCGTGCAACTACTCAACATGCTTCACGTATGTGTTGGTGTAGTTTTGCACTATGTTTATACAAACGCTTTTCGGTTATGTCCGATTGTTTTCATTCGGTGTTTATCTTTTATCAGCGATGAAGGAGTTTCGTGCTATGGTGATAAAAAAGTTTTTGAAAGGTGAGAGCCCGGGCGCTATTTTCAGAAATTTGAATAAACCGACTTTTTGGACAAGAATGAATGGCCTCTCAGTTCACCAGATCTGAATCCCTTGGATTATTTCGTATGGTCATACATGCTGGCGGAGGTAAATAACAACAGGGCGTCTAATATGAACCCATTCAAAACCGTAATCAAACGTATTTGGGACGAAATGCCGATGGAAGTCGCCTGTGACGGTTTCGAAAAACGTCTGGAGCTGGTCAAGAAGGTTAAAGGCGGTGTTATTCCAAAACATATGCTGTAGTTGATCAGTATTATATTGCAATATAATGGGTACAGTTATCAATAAAATCTGGATTATCTTTAATAGAAATAAAGTATTTTATATAATATTTTTTATGGTGAGTATATTTTTTAGTAAATTTAATTAAAATTTTACTCTTCCATATTATTTTTTATTATTTTATTTTCAATTCATAGCGTCTTTTACTACATAAGGGTGCTGCTGGGGCCATTCACGAAATGTAATGGAGAATATTGTAAGTTGCGGCTTACCTGCTAGCCTTTCACTAGTCCGATTTACCCCGGCGGGCGTTTGCGAGCGGAATACTTCCCTCAAAGACGTTCGGATTTGAAGGTTTAAAATAAAAATATTGAAAGGAAAAGAATAAGCTGTTTAAACGTGTATTCACCTATCCTCTTTCCCCTTACCGACGATCCGATTTCACTCGTTGGGGCCCTTCGACGATGATGGCGGCGGCTGCTTTATTGGTCTCGTTCCAGGCTGGTTTGTCCACAATAACGTTGCTGCCTACACAGCGGTCCTTGGCGTTTAGCGGAGGGGATGAGCCAGGCTCCTTTGTCGGAACCCCCTCGGCGACGGCGGTGACAGAGCACCGAACCACTTTCTCGCCGTAGATGGTCCTTGGCAGTCACCACGATGACTAACCAGGCGAACGCACCCTCGGTTCAGCCTGGTTCGTCTCTCCTTGGCGATAAGCTGCGGTGGCGAGAGGACTCTATTGGCTGAGCCACCACAGCGAAGACGGTAGGTGTTTGACAGATCCTTGGGATTTAGCCAGTGGAGCGATAGAATCCATGATAATTAGCTCCACTTTGCTGGCGATCCAACACCCTGCTAGTGTGCCACAGTTCACGGACTACGTCCGGCTTAATTCGGGGAACACTTTCGTTCACTCCCAATGGTTCTGGGGATGGTTTATCCAGCGAACGCGCGCCACGGAAACGGCACAAAACCTCACTCTTCTACACACAAAAGGATCCGGGTCAAAACGCGTCCTATCGCTTACGCAGTCCGTAATTTTCTGTCTTTATTTTCGACAGACAATCCAAAATTCTACAAAGACGTGCCGCCATCCTTTAACTGCCATAGCTTTATTCGTGATGTTTACTCCGTTTTTTTGCGGCACGAGGGAAAACAGGACCTAACCTTAATACAAATGCGATACAATTTAAAACGATAATTTGAACCCTAAATTCTAAGCCTACTAACATAATGATTTGAATAAAATGTAAAACAAAAACAACAAATTAAAATATTTACAGATTTAACAGTGGTGAGTATGTTGCTGAGCGTGTGATGTAAACAAAAAAAAAACATAAAAGACACGGAACACGGTAATGGAAAACAAACGAATATCCTTATGTTTAATTGTCACCCTAGACGAGGGTTACAATATTAATTAGAACATGATTTGTTGAGTTCCTTTTAAGTCCACAAAGCAATCGGGCTGAAATTTTCTGACTGTTGATATTATTTCGAGTTCTTCATTTTTGCAGGTTTAAAAGGTTCTGGTCTCAAAAATTCATTGGAACAAAAAAATGGTTCCGGTAACTTATTTATTTATTTATTTCGTCAACCGAACGTAGATTAATACATATACAGTTACAGTATTTTCTTCTTTCTTGTTTTTTAAAATAAAGTAAAATTACATTATGGCTTAGAATTATGGGAAAAGAAAAAAAAAACTAAGTAATGTCTGCTTTTCTATTATTTCTTCCTAGGAGTTGTGATTCCGAATGGTGTTAAAATATTGTTCAAGTTTATGCCTAGACGTTGTAAAGAAAATGGTTTCGCAGTATTGATTGTAGGAGGCCATCATTCGATTTAGTGGCCCAAAATTTGCATAATTTGTGCGATGATGGTTTATGGAAAATAAGTTTCGATTTCATAGTTGTCGAATAGGCGCAAAAAAATTTAATTTTGACAAAAGTACTGCTGAGTCAATGCGTTGCGAAACAATATCGTTTACAAATGAGACCATTGCATATTCACGGCGGCCTTTTAATGTCTGGATGTTTATAAGCATGCAGCGTGCTTCATATGATGCAAGAGGAAATGAAGTCCAACCTAGTTTACGAAGGACATGTAATAAAAATTGCGTTTGTACTGATTCGATTCTTCCTTCGTGCGTGATTGAAAAAGGAGACCATACAATGCTGCAATATTCCAGTATTGACCGCACATAGGCAACATAAAGTGTTTTAATTGTATAGGGGTCCTGAAAGTTATAGCAAAATCGCTTGATGAAGCCTAACATATTGTTTGCCTTGGGAATTATTGTGTTGTAATGGTCAATGAATGTTAATTTTGAATCTAAGATAATTCCCAAATCCCTAACTCTTTCACTTCTCTCTACATTCTGATTTCCTATTGCAATTGTAATGTTTGATGATGTTCTTTTTCTGCTAAGTGATATTAAGTTGCATTCTTTTACATTCAATTCCAAAAGGCTTTTTTTACACCATGTGTAGGATAATTGTATTTCATTCCGGAATATATTGATGTCTTCTTCATCCCTAATCTCCAGAAAGAGCTTCATGTCGTCGGCATAAACTAGTACATTATTTTTTTATTTTTTTTGAGAATGACGGAAATGACGTTTACGTACAGAATAAAAAGAAGAGGTCCTAAATGAGAACCTTGAGGGACACCCGAAGTGACTTGAATAGGATTCGATTTTTTTCCGTTAAGTTTTATTATTTGTTGGCGATTCTTTGGCGTGATTCAAGCCAGTTCAGAAGTACTGCCTCAATTCCCATTTTTTGCAATTTAAAGAGTAACATTGGTATGTCAACGCGGTCAAATGCTAAAGTCTGCATAAAGAGCTTCTACATGGTATCTATTATCCATCGCATTTAATGAATAGTCTATGAATTCAAGCAAATTTGTTGAGGTCGAACGACCTTTAGAGAAGCCGTGTTGCTTGTCAATTATTCTATTTTTGATTTGTTGAAATAATGTTTCGTTGACAATTGCCTCGAAAAGTTTTGGACTGCATGAGATAATGGCTATACCACGATAATTACGTACGTCTGATTTCCTTCCAGATTTAATGATACGGACTAAAAATGAGTTTTTCCATATTTTTGGAAAGTTTCCAGATTCCAATGAAATATTAAAAATCCAAAACAGTGGATCAGTAAGTTCCATTGCTAGATTTTTCATATATACTGGAGGAATTCCGTCTGGTCCAGGACCTTTCGAGGCGTCTAAATTGTTTAGAGCCTGTAAAATATCCTGCACTTGAAGCTGATTGACGCCAATGTCCCTTGGCAATTCTGGATAAAATGCAAAGTAATCGTCTTCAGAAAAGTTTGTATAGATTTCTTGGAAAAAATTTGCAAATAGGTTATATTTTTTTCCGAGCTATTCCCAACAATTCCGTCAAGATGCATTTTTGAGGGAAAATTGTTGGATTTTAATTTGGTATTTACGTAATAAAAGAAGTTCCTTGGACAAGACTTCATTTCAAGCTCTGATTTTGAATTTTATTCTTTAAATGCATTACAGGTGGCAAAATTGAATTGATCGCCTATGTCCAAATAGTTTGCTAAATTTTCACTGTTATTTTTTTTGTAGGTTTTATGATCTTTTTGCTTGCAATTGATTAGATGTTTTATTTGTTTGTTGTACCAGATTGGATATTTAGTATTTCTATGGCGTCGTTTTTTCATCAGAGGTATTTCTTGTGAAATAATTTCTGTTAAAATTTTGTTAAAGACGTCTACAGCAGTTTCGACATTTCCTTCATTCCTTAAAATTATTTGCCAATCTACATTCCTTAATTTCAGTTTAATGTTTTCATAATTCGCTAATTGGTATAAAAGACTTCCTCGTAGTCGTTGGGTTTTTGGTATTCATGTACGAGTCAAGAGATTATTCGTGATTTTTTTCCTTCCTGGGTGAGGAAATTATTTGCGGTAGGTCCTCTGCTAGAGTGGCATGGGAGATTTTTGGTCCTCTGCTACAGTGACATGGGAGTCCGTTATGTCTTTTTGGAGGTCAGTTAGTATTTTGCCAATTGTGTCAGCCGTTGTTTTTGTTGTGACTGCTGCTACTGCTGCTTTTTCTGCTGATTTAGCTGCCGCTTCAACAGCTGCAGAATTGTTCGGAGGTGTGTCCAGAAGTGATGATATTGTGCTTCTGATTTCTTTCCTGTTGCTGGCGGCGGCGTTCGCAATGCTCTGTTTGATTTCATTGATGTTTTTTTCTAGGAGTCCGAGCGTTTCATCATGGGTCACGCTAAGATTTTTGAAATTACTCAGCAGTTTGTGGTTTGCTTCTAATGTATTTCCGATGTTTTCGGAAATGTTTTTCAATGATGCTGTCAGCGCTTACAGACTCATTTCAGTTATGAAATTATCCTGGCATTCTTGGCAAAGGGGTAGCATAAATGTCCGCAGTAATTCTTCCTGTTTACGTTGTACTCCTATGTAAGCTGCGTGATATGTACGCTTGCAGGTCCCATGGCAGCGCCAAAGAAAGCGATTGTCGTTTTGCACGCAGTTCAGGATTCCGCACTTCATTACGCTCGCGTCGCGTCGGGTAAAAAAAAGTACTTAAAAAATGCTTACGCGTGGGTCAGTTAAAATATTTACAAAAAACAGTTAAAATAATAAAAGTTATTAACAAGCGCGTCCGAACTCAACGATGGTTCGTGAAATAATGAATCTGCTACAAAGGGATTGTCCCCCCGGAATCTGTTACAAAGGGAAGAAAGTTTAAGTTTGGCTGTGTTAACAGAAATGGATATAAAACATTCCAGACTCATTGTAGAGAATTAACGTCTTCAGCAAAGTTTCTCAGTGCGTAACGAATCCTCTTCTGATATAATCATATTAGTTCCAAATCGTCCTACAGAGATGGCACTGCAAATGAAACTCTAGAGAGTTGCCGTATTCGGAAAAGTTGTTTGGAATATAAAATGTAGTCGTCTGACATTATCAGACTAGTTCCAGATTTCGCCGCAGAAAATATACTGAATAACTATACTGAACAACTTTGCCAAAGACGGCTACCCTCTAGAGCTTCATTTGGCAAATATAGAGTGCAGCGCCATCGCCCCAACTTTATATGATAATAAAATAAAAAAAAAAAAAAACTTCATATCCCAAAAAAAAGCCTAAGACGGCAACTCTCATAAGGGAAGGTTCATTAATTATGTCACGCAGTAGGGGGAGGGGGGGGGTTCGAGAAAACGTGACGATCCATACAAAAAAAATTGAAGGTCCATACAAAAAACGTGACATGGGGGGGGGGGGGGGGGTTACAAAAAGTCAATTTTTGCGTGACGTAATTAATGAACGTTCCCTAATTTTCATTTGTGAGCTTTAGCCACATCGCTATTTCTACTTCTAGATCTAGAACGAATACGCTAAAGCCAACAGACGACACATCGAGCAACTTTATACATTACCACAGATCACAACTCTTAATATCGAGTATGGAGTATGCAGTTTTTATTATTTTTTATTTTTTTTTATTTTTCGGTGGCCTAATTTTTTAAATGGGGGACAATCACCGACGCTAGGAAGACGACTCCACCACCCGGACCCTACCTATCGACTCATGAATATGACCTGGGACCAACGGTTTTACTTCCATTCCGAAGGAAGATGTGGCCAGATTTTTTCGCCTCAGAAAAACCACCGACGTCGACTGGGATTGAACCCAAACCCACTGGGGTGCCAAGTAGCAGTCACGCTCACCACTACACCACCAACGCCGGGGCTGCAAAATGGTGAGTAGACAACTGGGATGGAGCGTACGTCCCCGCAACATAGCACTGGTCCTCACAAGTTCCTACCTCATGCTTCCACGGGTCAAGAGATGACAAAGACCGCCAGCTAAGGGTTGCGTACTTAGCTGGTAGTGCAGCCTGGGCACTGTTGTCCTTCTGACTTCAGCTAGATTGAGGAGGTGCGTTCCGAGCGTCTGTCCACCAAGGAGGTGCAGCTCAAACAGCTCCTGGCATCCAGCGGTTGAGTAATAAACGCTGTATCGCGTCAGCTATACCTTAGGAAGCAGTTCCACCAACGCGATGTAGGAAGGTGGCATGCTGAAATCTTACCCTACCACAAAAAAATGGAAGTATTCTTTATACGGTGTATAATTTCAGATCATCTATGGAATTCCCAAGTGTTGTTTAATAATTTTAATTTTTTTGTTTCCTTCGTGGCAATGATAATGCAAGTACGTCTACAATTGCAGCTGGACATCAGTCTACAGACATGCAGACAGTACAAATATAATTGTTACTATTATTTTATATTATAACATCCCTTCACAATATTTTTAAAGCTATTTTCAGGTTCGCATTTATGCATCGTCGTAAGTTTTAGCCGACCTAACCCACGATATGTATTTGAAAAGATAGGATGGTTTTTGACGTTTTTGTTTAGAAAGGATCATACGACAAATTCTACTAAATAAAATTTCAAGAAAAGTTTAATAATTCAAAAACTAAAATTGTTTATGATCTCTCATTTTCTATTGCACAGATATAAAGAATTATTTATGGGCCCAGTAGAAAGCAAGAGTTATCGGAGAATTCAAATTTCATTTTTCTTTTTCTCTCTGTTTTTTTTTCTTTTTTGTGGATTTATTAAGCTTCCGTTTTTGGGCAGTAATCATAATCATATGAAAGTTATTTCGGCTAATTGTTTGCTTAAATTTTCTTTGCTATTCTGCTTGGCTGCCCGGTGATCAACTTTCTTTCATTATACCACTTTGGAAATTTTCGCCATTTCAGAGTTTCAATCATCTAACATCACAGCAGAAAAGACAAATATTTGCATTTAATTTTTATGTGTATACTATTACAACATCGTATTGTTTTCATCATATCATCATTATATATATTAGTATATCATATTGAAAATATTTACTAAAAGATTAATAATAATAATTAAATTTCATTTGCTTCAAGTTTACAAGGAAATTGATTCCAGATAGTATGTACAGATATTTTATTTCATTGTATGTAAAGGTGTTTTTCTATGAATTTAAATCATTGAATATTATTAAAATTAATAAATGCTCTTCAATTCTGCTGATTATGTATATCTATATGTCATGAATAAATACATATTTTTTTGATTCATGTATAATTAAATGGTTTATATTTTATTTAGTTGCAATAAGACCTTCACATTCCAGAGTTATATTCATCTGCCACTGATTGAGCTGTAAAGATGCACCAAGCTGCATATGATTATCATATGCCTATTATTAAAATTTTAACTATTTCATCATATTATTTTATTTATAACCATATTTAAATTACAGGATGACGAATTCCAACCATGGCATATTTTAATTAAATATTATAGTATATTTCATTGCTCTATTACATACTACATTTATTGCATATTATGACATATTATGTACATTATATATAATAAATACTGGGTTGGGAAGGAGCATCAGGGTATCATTCAAGCTGAAATTGGACGATGGTTTGATTGACTGCCTGAGTCTAGGAGGGAACGAGCATTATCATTTTCTTTATCCTACCGATTCGATTGCGATCCTGCGAATTCTACTCCAACAGTTTCAGTGAGAGTGACGCGCCCTTCTTAACAAGCCATCCTGTAGAAAGCTTAATAAGTATTGCGAATTGGGTTATTCGAATTGTTGGATCGTATCGTTGGAAGGAGATTCTTAATTTCCCGTGGATTTCGCGTGAGTGTCTCTGCTTACGGGTCCACCCCTCCGTTTTTGGCCCTTCATACAGCGATATTGTGAATTCAGATCGGTGGCTCAATCTGATCTTGCTATTAAGTGGAGCTGCATCCAAGCCAAGGGCATGAAGGGATGGTGGCTACCATACATACATATCAATTCCCCCCCAATCCCCAGCCGCGCAAACGCCTCCAAACCCCACACACTCGAAACTAAACGGCTCGTTTCAGATCGTCAATTTTCTTTCAGCACCTGGAAAGGCACGATGACGAGAACTTAAATTAATCCAGGCCATCCTGTTGCCCAAGACGGCTGAGAAAATTAAACCATAAAGGACGACCATCTTAATTCTCATAGGTAAAGAACACTTGTTTAAATGGAATTTCTCTAACTTACGTTTGCGTATTCTTGTCAGTGGCAGAAGGTAAGGAGGTGAAACGACGAGGTGTCAGTTTTGGCCAAGCAGCCGGTTGGTCTTCTTTCTTAGTATATCAAGCTTATAGCTTTCCAATTAGCTTATTGCAGCTCTCAACTTAGTGGTCTAATTTCACTTCCACTGTTACGAATTGAGAGCATTCAATGCAAACACCAATGCAGCAATTGTATATTGTGTGACAAGCACAATGATACTCAAACGAAATCGAGAAAATGTTCAACCCGATAGATTAACTCAACCCAGAGCAACCGGTTGTTTCATAGTGCTCCTAATATTTGCATAGGAACACCGTATTGTAAAAACAGTAATAAAATAGATTGCTTTGAAAATATACTAATTCACTCGAGTTTATTTCAACTCCTCAGAAGCAACCATCAGTAGGAAACTAGTCCTGACCCTTGGGTTCATAGTTTAAACCATAGAACTGATTTCATCATCACCCGAAAAACGTTACTCGAATTGCTCAGAATGGGCTCAAAGCAGTTGTATTTTCAGACCATCACAGTTATTAGGCTAATCGGATTATATTATTATATCTAATGGGTAGTGAGTATCGTCTGTTGAATCCGAACCAAAGCAGAGTTCGGACGGTGGTCAGTTCAATAAAGCATCCGTGACCAACAGTATCCAATACACTTCGGATTGGATGTGCATCTCAGCAACCCGGTCACGTTTCACGTTTTGCGTGGCCTGAAAGGGACCAACAAGGAGAAAACTAGACAACGATACGTCACGATTCCACCGTTGGAAATTTGGTTGGGATTAGAACAGGCATGCCGAGCACGTCGATCAGACAATTTAAGTTTCTTGGATTTATTCAGACATGCTTGTAGCGGTGTAGCTCGAAATGGTTGGTTTGGCATATTTAATTGGCACCGATCCGAAGTGGTGGTCGAAAGGACGTTCTACATGTTCACCTAGTCGAGCATATTGACACACTACCAGTCGGTTTATTGAGCTGCGAGGGCAAATAATTGGATGGTCTTGTCTGTTTCTCATTAGCAGTCAAAACAATCCTAAGAAAATGCTTTGTTATCCTTTCCAACCTATACAAGCCGTACATGTTGGAGAAGGTGCAATCCCTTTGACGTGTTCCCACTTATAGGAATAACGGTAAAAAAAATAACAAAGCATCGTTCTGCACTCTTCATGGAAGGACTAGGATCTAATCCCTGGTAAAAAAAAAGGCGCATCAAAGGGAGATCCAACGTAAGCTTGCAGATGAGATGAAGGAGAAAAAAAAGTATTTGCATGGGCTTTAATTTGTTTGCATTATTGACCGGTCCGATCCAGCCAAATAAAGAAGAAGCAAAAAGTTGCTTTAGATTGTTAATATGGCAGAGCAAATCATAGCAACAGGATGATTTGCATAGGTCTAGAGAAAATATTTGCTGTGATAAAATCGTTTAACGCAAAAGACAACAACAAATTGTTGAATAAATCGATTTTAGAATGTTTGAAGTGTTTGTTTGGTTTTTCCGATGCTATCTTCACTTTTTCTTTTTGTTTTTGTTTTTCACATAGAATACGTCTACACAGAAAAAAATCTTGCAGTAAATACTACCATTTTACCCGACTATGCCTATCTTTAAAAGTACCATGAAATTTCAGTCAAATGTACTACGTTTATGGTAAAACCTTTAACAGTTGTGGTATATTTGACAGACCTCATATTGATATCAACCGCCCATGGTCGATCTAATCGCAGGCATGGTAAAATCAAACGCATTTATAGTCAGGTGAAAATTGTTGGTGTTTGCGCTTAATTTAACCCTCGAAATGGTTCTACTGCTTTTTTTTGCGTGTATGTATACTATACACCGTGTCCAATATATTCTCATACAAAATAAAACTCTATATATTTCAAATCGATAATCCAGATTTTATTGATAACTTTACCCATTATATTGCAATATAATACTGATCAACTACAGCATATGTTTTGGAGCCTGGAGCAACATGCCAGGCATCAAAGGCGGAATTTGTATCTCAGCATTTCAGCATTCCATTTTATTTAAAATTGCACTTCTGAACTTCAACTATTATATTCATAAAAGGCTGGCATGTGCTTATACGTAATGTAGGATTATATTTTAATGT
This sequence comes from Aedes koreicus, assembly GCA_024533555.2. Taxonomy (NCBI): domain Eukaryota; kingdom Metazoa; phylum Arthropoda; class Insecta; order Diptera; family Culicidae; genus Aedes; species Aedes koreicus. The sequence goes on along the minus strand of JAHHFK020002600.1, from coordinate 898,977 downwards.
TGTGTTTGTGTATTATGGTAAGATAAGCCATTTCTTTCAGAAAATATCCAACCGGACTCTCCATTTGCTATCTTTGAAATGTTGCTAGAACAGTATAAAGAAAAATATTACAAATATTACAGTGTCTTACAAAATAATATCTTTTATTGAAATTTTATCTTTTATATTTCGAATGATCTATTCTGTTTTCAGCTTTCCCAGGACTAGTAGGATATTGATACATATCTAACTTTTATTTGTTTTTCAGTAACAATCCATTCAAGTTTGAAATTTGAATAAATTCGCATTTTTTCTTATTTTTATTTAATATTTAATAAATATAAATACGAGAGGGCCCCCCCCCCCACACATTTTAGATAGGGGCTTGCTCCCCCTCCTTATTTTCTTTCTGCGGGGCCCCCCTCTTTTTTTTCTCCGCTCTTCTGTTGGTGTTTTTTGATTCCCCTCTTCCTTTTTCCCCACCCTTTTTCCCCCTTATCACCAACAATAATAGAATCCTATCAATCGTTTTTCAATTAAGGAGTGTATCGAAAAGTAGTTATAAACTTCCAAATAATAAAATAGGCATGAAAACATGGTTAAAATTAACATACTATTTCAGTTTATTATAGCTTAACATGTTTACAAAAGATCCAAACGGAAAAACTAGTCATCATGTTCATTTCTGTAGAATGCCCGTACCTTTGATTTGACACCTGCCATCAAATTCTGCACAGTGACCTTTGTGCACTTCCTGGATGCCGCTGCCCAATTTTTCTTAAAATCGGTCATGTTTTGGGACACTGTACCATCCTTCTTAAATATACGCTTGACTATTGCCCAATAGCGTTCGATCGGTCGCAACTGGGGACAGTTTGGTGGGTTGATGTCTTTTTCTACGAACTTGATGTTATTCTCCGTCAGCCACTGTAGAGTGGATTTGGCGTAATGTGCCGATGCCAAATCTGGCCAGAAGAGAGGAGGGGACTGGTGCTTTCTATACAATGGTAGCAACCTGTTCTTCAAACATTCCTTTTGATAAATCTCAGCATTTATAGTTCCTTTTGTATAGAAAATTGAAGAACGCAAGCCACATGTGCAAATAGCTTGCCAAATGAGCACCTTCTGACCGAATTTCTCCATCGCAACAGTCGTATCTGCGGTTGGCACACGTTCCCCAACAGATTTAGTATAAAACTGCGGCCCCGGTAGCGTTCTTGAATCTTCTTTAACGTATGTTTCGTCATCCATCAAAATGCACTGGTCGACATTGTCCAAAATGCAGCTGTACAGCTTTCGAGCCCTGGTTTTGGCACGAGACTTTTGTTCCGGAGTTTGTTTGGGCACTTTCTGCTTTTTGTACGTCTTCAAGTCATTCCTGCGCTTGATTCGTTGAATCATTCCGATGCTGGTCCTGAACTTCTTGGCTAGATCGCGAGTAGAGGCAGATTTGTTCCGTTGAATATAATCCACAACTTTTTGGTCCAAATCGGGGTTGCTGGAGCCGGGTTTCCGGCCACTTCTTGGTAAATCCTTGAGGGAGCACTCCTTACCAAACTTTTCGATGATGCGTTTTACACTTGCCGGGTGAACATTTACTCTTTTCGCAATCTGGTTGTAAGTAACACCCTTTTCGGTGCACCAAGTGTGCAGAATTTTCTTTTTAGTCTCAAATTCAATTCGCGACATTTTGAATACAACTTTATCAACGGAAATGAATGAACCGAATAATCATTTTTGACATGTAAACAAAGCAAATGGCGCTTACACGCTAAAAATATATACAGTAGTTTATGCGTAATAACGCATCGAATGTTTATAACTACTTTTCGATACACTCCTTATTCCCACCCCCCATGCACACCCCCCCCCCCCCCCCCCCCCCCCCCCCCCCCCCCCCCCCCCCCCCTCCCCCCCCATCTCGTCTCACCCCCCCGGTCCCCCCCCCCCCCCCCCCACAAACAAACCAACAAGCCCCCCCGGCCCCCTCCCCACCCCCCAATTTCCCCCCCCCCCCACAACCACCCGCCCGCCCCCCCCAACCACAGCCCCCCACACCCCTCTCCTGCTCCACTTTCTCCCCAGCTCCCGCTTTAATACGCCACCCTTTCGCCTTTTTCGCTGAAACCACTGGTAATTTGCCTCGCCCCCACATTCCTCCCCAAACCATCACTGAAGCAGCACTTTGGAACCGTGGAATATTTCTATCACTCTCTGGAACAGTTCTCGAAGAGAGAGCCCACAATCTGTCGTTCTGGACATTGTGGGATTGTTGCAAGACGAATAACTTTTCGTCGGAAAAGATAAATTCTTCCCCCCACCGTGCCGCGGCAAAAGCAGACTTGCTCTTTCGAGTCGTTTCTGCTTGGAAGGTTCCGAAACTCCGTGAACCTTACGTTTCTTGAAAGCTTGGAATCCGAGGTCATTATACTGCAAATATTGTGCATTGACGATTTCGAAACATTCAGATCTGCGGCCATTTTACATACAGAGCGCTGTGATTTTCGTCTAATCCCTTCCCTGACCACTTTAACAACTCGTGCAGTCCGCACCGTGCGAGTACGACCGGATCTCTTCCGGTCATCCAACGAGCAGGTGTCACGGTACCTTCGGATGGTTCGGTACACAAAATCCCGCTTTATTCCGAGGTTTTTCAAATTGCTCATTTCAAGAGGCATTTGAACATTTCGACGCGGGACTTGGCCAAAAAACTAAATGTTTCTCATAATGTCGCCCAAAGGGCCAAGAAACGATCCGAATTGAAATCGACTATTTGATTGAAATGGTACAACTTTCCAAATCGGTACGAGTACCAGCAGAGGGTTGCCAAAATGCGCACGAAGAAAAATCCGTTCGCGTATTCATGAACAAAAAATCACGATAGCCTGAACAGCTATTTTATATGAATTCATGATCTAGTTCCCTTAAATGTGATCGAGAAAATCGCAGTTTCTTCAATTTTATCTCAAATCTATGAACTGAGTTCACTCCTATTAGTCGTGGTCAGCAGTATCGTAATGGTTTAGAGGAATCAGTATAAATCCATGAAGTCGTGATATCAAGACTTAAATATGTGCTCTCAGATCACGAAAATTTGTAGCTGTCATTTCCTTTGTTTTGTTTTGGTTGTTAAATCAAAGAGACAGACGTTCCATCTTCGGTCTGCATTTCGAATGTATATCGTTATGCTCCTGATAGGCGGCGCTGCAGTTGTGCGATAACTGTCATGTAAATGTTGATGAAGTTTGTCAGAAGCACATAATTTCTCATCTCTATGCGAAGGCGCTAGGAGTGGACGGTAATTTATTGCTAGAACGAATAGACATGAAGAGAAAGTGTATTGATAGTTCCGTATAGGGCAAAGGCAGGCTTTGAAAATTGAAAGCTCAAGTTTGAAAACGAGCGGAGGGCATTATTGAACGGTAGTATCCGATCAGGCACATAACCCTTTACCATACTACCCCATGCAGGATAGGCAAGGAAGGAAATCCCCTTGACTGGCAAAAGGTTATGCAACCGATCGGGCTCTTATACTACCTATTGCTTTTTTCTAGTTCTAGCGATTTGTCCCTTTCCCAATACTGCCTAAAACGAAGTCACGCACAAAGCTGTAACATTTTACTCTGCGAAAGTGTTTGCAGCCTTTGTAAACAAAACGAACACCGTTGCCAAACCGTCGGATTGACTTTCCGCATATCTCTGTCACTAAATACGACGTGACGCGCGCTGCCGTTATCAACGCTTCTCTCGGTGGGTTCACCAAATAGAATACAAGAGACCTGGCTATGTCCCACCAAGTCTTATCTATACTAAATATAAGGCTTGGCGCAATCAATCCCATCTCATATCCGTTCCAACCAGGGGCATGGTAACCCTATCCCATTTACAAGCGTTTGACAGTATGCAACATTTCATGGGGCTTATTTGATAAGGCCCGTCTGACCTTTGTTACAACGGGTACGAACGCCAGTAATGTTTACAAACAATGAATCTTTTGACGTTAGATGTTAGAGATGTTGGCTACAGGAAAATGCCTGTCTGCCAGGTCCCTGGTTCCAACGATCCTTGCTATTACCCCATTGTGATGATGCTTGATGAACGCTGGCTGATGACACTTCTTCGATCGAATAACGAGGGGTCACAATTGTTGGATTGGTGTTAATTTTAAATTTAAAGGGTGTCCACAGGTCAATTGCATCATTTGAAACTCGTCCTCAAAAACAAGTCTCTGTATAATCTTTTATTTCACTGTATTTCTTTACCAAATCCAAAAGCCCGAACTTTCTTCTTAATACCTCGCATAAGATTTTGTACAACGCTTGAACCGACATTTTTTTCCGCTTTCAACCATGACTTCAACATTTCCTGTTCTGTAGTGACAACTTTAGGATGCTTCAATATAGCCCAATATTTTTCAATAGGCCGCAACTCTGGAGAGTTTGGGGGATTAAGATCATTCGGCACGAAATTGACACCATTCGTCTTGTACCACTCCAGAACATCCTTGGAGTAGTGACAAGAGGCTAGGTCCGGCCAAAAAAATTGTAGGAACGTTGTGTGTTTTGAAAAATGGAAGCAGTCGTTTTTTCAGGCTTTCATTCATGTATACTTGACCATTTACAGTTGAAGTTGTCACGAAAGGCTTGCTCCGTTTACCATTTCACGACATCCCGAACGGAATAGTTGGGTTTGCGTTTAAAGGCAGCAACCACTCGCTTGTGATCCTTCACACAGTACGGAACACTTTTTTTACCACTCACCTTCTTCCGATCGACAGTTAAACGTTCCCCGAAACGTTTTATGGCACGACCCTAATAAATTTCGTATGGTTATTTTTCTTAACGACCTATTTGGGGTATCATCCAAACCATTAAAGAAATGGTTGGAGGATTTGTGATATCGTTCGTTTAAGGTATTTTTTTATCAGGGGAGACACTGTAGACGGGTGAATTTTGAACATCTTTCCGATGGCTCGGTGCGAAAGAAGTGGGTTGTCGAGGTGCGTGTGCAAAATGTTCTCGCGCACTTGCTGTTCCTTCGACTTCATTTTAGAAACTACGACACATTTCACAATGAAACTCACGCAGTGTAAACAATACACGCTGAGGTCATTTCACCCAAAATTTCGTTGAAATCAATCCAAAGGGCAAAATGTTATAGCTTATTGAAAGTTATGCAATTTAACTGTAGACACCCTTTGGTTCCTCTATTATTCAGATTTTCAGCCCTTGGCAGGTGCATCTCCCGTCGTAGTCACTCAAATACCATTTGGGTGTTTTCGTAGCTTGTCCGGGGGTGACATTTGAACTCGTGACTTTAGTGTGAGAGGTATGGATGCTAACCTTTACGCCAGGGTCGGCCTCAATTTTAAATAAAAATTTGTTGAATGGAAATTTTATAGCCTTATCTCTTCTGTATATTTAGTTTTGATGTACTATTTTTTTATTTTAATTGGGTAGGAGTGAACTAAAGAGGCAAAATAATTGAACAACTAAACAAGTGAAAACAAATAAATAACAAAATTGTAATAAACAATAACAAGAAATAATAATAGTATAATTGACTAATAAATATAAAACGAATGTTTACTCAAACGTTTATTTACAATGCAGCATCCACATTTATTATATGTTCAAACATTTACTGACAATAAATATTAAAAAAAAAAAACATTTAAACAAAATCAAGCTGATAACACTGACTATGATGGTTTTATTGTAATTCCAAAACCGGTCCGAATAATACCTTGCAGCCTGCACCTGGGAATGAATTCTTGCACTTTTCGGCACGAGAATCTTTGTTTTTGTTTTAATTTGCCGTGCTATTTTGACAAAATAACGTTTGCATTAAAAAAAAATGGACTTTTTTCGGATGGTGATAAAAAAAACACAGAGACAGATAATTGCTTTTGATAAATTTCCCATGGAAGGTAAGTATTTAAGCTGACTTGCAAAAAAATTCTTCCCCTTGCGAGCGGCCTTTCGGCAGTTAACCGGAACATTCGCCCTGGCGGACGAAAATATGCGTGTAGGCATGTTTTTGAGTTCTATCTTCGTTTTATTTATCAGTTCCTCATCAGTTTTCGCGACAAAATTGTTGGAGTAGATCTTACGCTTCAGGTTTGCCCAGAAATTTTCGATGGGACGCAGCTGGGGGACGTTGGGCGGGTTCGCCGACCCAAGTAGCACACAAAACATCTTTAATATTCAATACTATGTTTTCATGTTTCATTTAAGTAAATCTGCAGTAACAAAAAGCATATTTTGTTACAGCAGAGTGTATTTCACGTATACGATGTACTAGATATTTCATTGGTGTTGCTCCAATGGTTTGCCAAGACGATTCAAAACAAACATTGGAGTTAGTCGAGACCTGTTTGTCTTTGTAAACTTGCAGCTAAGTAAACTTTATCATGACGTTGCGTACTTTATATTTCCCAGTGTATGTGATGTTTATTATGGAGTAATTTTGACCTCCAGTGCAACATAACAAATAAGGTACACTCTTGTTCCAATGAAGCTTTCTGATACTTAAGGTTTTCAAAATGCGTTTTTTGAGCCACATGCGCAACGTAATGAGAACGCAACATAATGTCAACAAATAATGTTACGTTCTTGCAACGTTCAATTGCACATTACCACAACAGTGATGACAATTGAAATATATCCAAATGAAATGTACACTACCGACCACATGTGTTTTGATATAGTAAGGGATGTAATGTTATTCTAGCTCCTTCATTCGACCTATGTACCAAATATGGCATTAATTCAGCGAAAATCAACAAAATTATGTTGCTATCAAGATAGCGGATTTAAATCCAAGCAATTAAGACATTATTAATCAACTTACTGTTGTTCATTTCTGTGTATTTTCGGATTTTCTTAACTTTTAAGACAACATGATTTCACTGGTTAAGCTGAACAGATTATCTCTATGATTTTCGAATGATCAAAATTTGGCTAACTTGAACCGATAAACCAAATAATGCAGTCTAGATGTACAGAAAATAGTCACACGTTATAAACTACTGTTCAATATAGATCAATATAATGTTCAAATAGATAAAATAACAATGAATGACTACTGTTCTATATAAATGTTCAAATCGATAAAATAACAATGATGTAACGAGAAAACCGTGGACCCAATGTTAGGGACATATTTTTTTCTTTGTACCCAACTATGTCCTGTTGTCTGAATAACTTAGTAAAAATGTTGTTATTGGTAAAATTTTCAATGGAAATGTATGAGTTTCGGTTGTATATTTTCCAAATGGCTCATCTAAACACAAACCAAAGGTACAAACCGTGTGCAGAGTGAATTATTATGTTTTTATTATCGAAGGGCCTATACATCATATGTGATAATCTCTTAAGTGTTTCAAAGTAGTTTTAGCTTAATTTATTTTGTCAATTTTTTTGTTGGAAAAAGCGAATACAGCTGAACGTGCTTGAAATCGTTAAATCAGGAAAAAAAAACCGTACGAAGACTGCACTTAATCAAAAATCGATCGAATGGGACGAAGTTGCATCCATGAATAGACCCAATATGATGCTTATAGACCGACATTAAATCCATATCCCTCGAAAATTTCTGACTTTATGGATTGAGTTGTGTAGCCTTTCGTGATACATACTACGAATCGTTTTATTAAACGTACCTAAGCAAGTGTATAACTAGCTACATATAGCTTACAGCTAAAATATTTCATGAGTTAGAATGAAAAATGTAATCAATCATTGCATATTATGCGATCATTGCATATTATAAATGAAAAAATAATCAATACAAAATCTGATAAAATTAGGTAAGGATTGATTTCTAGAGGTTGTGGTTATTGTATAGGCCAAACAAAGAAAATAGCTTAAAGTGTTCATTATGCAACCTCTATAAGCTATGATTTTTATAGTAGAGACTATTACTATTTATGTTTTAAACAAGGATCACTCAAATAGTGAGAGCATAATATTTTCATTTTCGGGTGTTCTTACTAATTAATATAAATAAAATAGCTACCTACGTAAAGCTGCAATAAATTATCTTCCCAAAAAAAATAAACAGTTGTGAGACTACTGGTTGTGCGTAATGAACATAAGCTGTTTTTGAATTATTGATTGATTTTACAAGAAAGCCGTAGACACAATTTTTAAGACAAAATTGTTGCTATGTTCCCAACTATAACCTTAAGCCCGATTCAAAGTAAATTTGGACGCATTCAAGTGATCAAAACTCAAGAATCAAACAACATACACGGTTGATCAAAACGTCAAACAAAAGGGTATTTATTCAGCTTTCAAACGATATATGACAAGCAATTACATTTTACCGTTTCGAACGAACTGTCGCACTTTACTTGTGATCGATGCCATCATGATCTGCCATTTCCATGTTAGGGCGTTTTTTGGGTGACCATTTCCATGTTAGGGCGGTTTCAAAAATAGATATTTTTTTAGTTTTCCCGAAAATGACTTTTTTCAAGAAATCATAACTTTTGAATCACTGAACCGATTTCAAATGTTAAAACACCAATTGAACGTTAATTAAACATACTCTGAAGAAAATATAATAGCATTAAAAAATTGGAATTTTCAACTGTAAAACAGTGATTGTATTTGTACTTTGCGATTTTCATGGTGTCCGACTTGAGGACGCTATAAGATTTTATATTTTTTTCTTGAACATTTAGACTGTTTTACACAATATATCAATAAACCATGTGCTCAGGTGCACGCTAGATCAGTTTACCTAAATAGGGGAAGAATACCCATAATGCGAAAAGTGCACATAACCATTTATGGGTACATTACTACTTACCCATATTTGGGTATTTTTTCCCATACAAGATTTACTCAAATATGGGTAAAGTTAACTTTACCCATAAATGAGTATGTGCACTTTTTTGCGATGATGGGTAAACTGAGCTTAGCGTGTGGCTATGACCAGCCACAATAGCTGAACACACAATAATAAAGGCTATAATAATAATCCGCCTAGGTAGTCATTGACTTGTTGAAGTATTCATAACCAAGCCTATAACAGCAGAAGTAGGATATACGCATGAATACATTATTATTATGTATGTCGTTATCGGTTATTTGGTGTGCCTGCACCATTTTGGCATTTGGGTAGTCGTATTGTCCGTGAAAAATGCATTTCCTAAATTTAATTTCTTAATACTCTACTTGATACCCTATGCATCTTTATTAACAATTTTACGAATCCCAGTGACAATTTATGATACCCAACAGCAATCTATAAATTTGATTCAAGTCTTTGGGAAATTCATGGTAGTCTAGAATCTGAAATTGAAATAAGTGTAGATAATATAATATGACTATGTTATAGTCACCATAAATCAATGGAGACACATGATAGTCGCATATGAGTATGGTGCAAAAATCCAAAACTTGATTACTTCAAAAAAATATATCTCGAAAACGAAAAAACATTCTCATCTAATTTTTTGATATATTGTATAAAACAGTCTAAATTTTCAAGAAAAAAAAAAAAATAATCGTACAGCGTCCTCTAGTCGGAAACCATGAAAATCTCAAAGTACAAATACAATCAATGTTTTACAGTTCAAAATTGCAATTTGTCAATGCCATTATATTTTCTTGAGAGTATGTTTAATTATCGTTCAATTGGTGTTTTAACATTTGAAATCGGTTTAGTGATTCAAAAGTTATGATTTCCTGAAAAAGGTCATTTTCGAGAAAACTAATAAAAATCTATTTTTGAAACTGGCCTAACATGGAAATGGTCACCCTAATGCAAAAAAAAAAAACATATCTAATATTTTGTGATAAGGAACAAAAATGCTAATTTTCACGAAATTCTGAGACCCACTATATTGGTATTTTATGGAATGGCTGTATGAAGAAAAATTAAAGACAGGCAATTTTTAACAATACGCCGAATTCTAGATCCATAGGCCCACATAAGAGCACTTTCCCCTACTAAGATTTTATTTTATTATTCCGTTTCCGTTCCCATTCAATTGTTCTTCACTTTTTAAGTAAAAGAAAAAAATGGTGTGACTTCTGAATTATTCTAATTCTTTGTTCCTATGAATTGAACACTTTTGTTGAAGGCATATACGACATTGTTGTTTTACTTGTAATGCCAGTCAAGCATCATCTTTTCAGTACGTTATGTATATCCTTTGAACAAATAAGCAGCTATTAGTTTGATTTAACATTAAATTTATTTATATTTGATTATGTGGAATTCACTAGTTTTTAATTCTAAATAAATCAGGTATACGTAAACAAAGAAAACTCACTATCAAACTACTACTGTCGCTATTGTTCAGATATCTGTAATTTAAAGTTGTCTATATAGATAAATATCATCGAAGAACTTCACGTGTTGAGAATGGATTCATAATTATTTTAGCCGGTTGTGTATTTGGTTTGTTCGAAGACGCCATATGCCAACATTTTGCAATACAAAATGAGATTACAAAATTTCACTCATTCCTCCACAGTTTGAACCCAACATGAACCTGTAATGACTTACGATTCGAATGATTCAGAAATCTGATTTTTACAAATGAAAACATAATTTAACATAAATTGTTCTGTTTCAAATTCTAAAACAATGCTCTATTCTCGAGGATTTATTCAAGGGCGTTAATATTTTTCGAAGTAGAACAGAAAATTGATCCATAAATCTGAAAGCGTTTAAAAAATAAACTTATTCCAACACGATTTTCAGATCATTTTACTTCTCAATATTTTTATCACGAATGTTTGGTTGATAACGATGTCCATTAAAAAAAATTATCCTTGCATTCATTTAAACATCAGTATCATTTCACTTTTTTTGCAACGCGATTTGCAATATTTGAAAGTCTTACAAAATGCTATTGCAACTCTGTAGAAACAACGTCACGTTGCAAATAGGCTCCACCCTTGCGCTTTTTTCGTTGCTGTTGTGTATGATTTTGCGGTACATAGCTAAACAAAACTATCCCTAATATGTTTCAAGAGAGATTTTTCTGCTCTATTGAAACAAGTTGTGCTTTATGGCAAAGTTGTAACGTCGAAACAGGAAAGGTCCGATTTTATCTACCATTGAAATATTTCAATAATTATACTAAATCTATATTTACAATCAATATAAATTCAATTAACTAAACGAAATAAGAAAAATATTTACAAAAAAACGTTAAACGTTACAGTATGGGAGCAAAAGTTGGTCATTTTTAGGCAAATTTTTTTAATGTGGCGTAAAACCACTGCGTCCACTGAATTGAAATTTTGTGGTAGTTATTTTTAAGCACATAATTGAACTACGTATTCCATAAGCACGTCATTAAAATTGTAATGGCAAAAAACCGTGATTTTTTTTCCCATCGAATGGTGTATGTTCAATCGAATGAGAATTATTAGCGTTTGCAAACCTTTGACAATAGGGTAACGCTCTCATTTTTAAATTTTTTTAAGTCACACCCGGTATAGAAAAGAGGAGCGCACTTCAACGTTAAAAATCAGTAACGTTTCCAATATCTAATGTTAGACGATTGCATCGAGGATTACGAGTCCGCGATCCACACCAGAATATAATTAAATAAGCTACACACGTGCTATTAATCACACGGCTCCGCGAGTAATGCGATTATAAAAATCAAACAAACACTCTCTGATTTACTCATTCGATGATGAAGCAATAATTCATTATCAAACTCCATTGTCCCCTGGGTCCACCGGCCAATTTTGCCTACTGTCCACTCGAACACTGGATAAGGGCCAGTCAACCGTGGCGTCGTCGTCGCTGTCACCCGTTCGCTGGTTTGGCGCGTGACCATAAGCTCGGTCGGAATCTGCACGTTTTGCTCCTTTGCCAAATTTCATTATAAATTAAAACTCGCAACTCAGCCTACGGTACGCACATACATTTGATTAAAATAACTCATGATGATTTATGTCCTTTATGTGTGGCCTGTTGTCAGTGGGTAAGACCCCCGAAGTCTTGACCAGGCGGCAACAAAAAAGCATAATTTAATATTAACATAATTAAGTTCCTACCCACCGTTCCGATTCGCATCGTCCTTAACGGATTTTTTTGGGGATTACATTTTCCTTGTTTGTTCATTACCTCGTCTTCCCACTTTCCGGCGCAGGTTCATTGGCAAGAGGATCTCTGTTGTTTCAGCTTCCGTATAGCTTTCCGGATGTTGAGTTGAGCAGATCGGGAACGATGAGGTGCTAGTGGGTAGACGCGCTGGGATTCATTGTGTACCTGTTATGTTAATTGCCATTCCGATAATGGATAGCTCCGATGGGTGTGTGAGCGTTCTGCTGCTGGTGGGTGTGTATTTATTGTTTGGCTCTATCTGCGGTTTGGTGCTTTATACGATTTTTTTCCAGATCTGTTTGTAGGGGGCGCTTTGCGTATGTGCAAAACAAACAGAAGTCTGAAAGTGAGCGGTTATTGAATTCACGCTGTTTCAATACAATTAAAATGTAATTTATTTGCGAAATTGAAACAACAGCGCTGCAGGACACATGCATACATACCGCAAAAAGGGGTCATTGTTGGCTCGAATTAACGACACCGTGTTGTGCTGATTGTAACTAATTATTGCGGAAGTGGCGGGACCTGCAAATTTCATGCCCCCAGTCTCAGAACGCAACTTCTACGACACTAGGAGATTATATTTTACTGAAGGTGCTGAAATTTGCAATTTTCTCCAGCTTAGATGCCGGAAACAAAATTGCAACATAAATTTCCGCTACTTTTCGGTGTTTATTCGTTCGTTCGCTCATGCTCATGGTTTAGGAGGAATGTGCACTCTTTTTGTGTAAACGAGCTGCAAAATGTATGAATTTCAAATTCGCTCGCTTACTTTATGGTTTCTACATCTTGCCTTGCACCGAGAGCATTGAGAGCTTTACATCCGCAAGGCAAACAGAAATTTGAGAATAACATTCACTTCACTTTCTAGCATTCATGGAAGGTGTACGATTGCGACAGTGATAATAAAAGTTCAAACTCTGTTGAGTAGCATGCTGAATCATCTATTTAATAGGATTCATTCTAAAATGTAAAATAATGTATTTGCTAGCTGTTCTTCCAACGGTTTTAATGTTTGCTTTTTATCTACTTCTTTATTTTCAGCAAAACAAGTTGTTCCACATAGGCTCAATCTTATAACCATACTTCCCACAACGCTTTTTTCAGTCTTACTCAAATCATTTACGGACTGAACCCTAGTGAAAGTATATCTTAAACATCTAAAAATCCACATTCACCCCTAAGGCATCGTCCAGTTTCGTTCTACTTCAATAGTTTCGCATCTTCGTTTTCGTGTTTACATCGAGAGAAAAAAAAAACCTTCCATCCTCATTTGAACCCCTTTCGCAGAGTAAAACTAGAAGCATCTCAACAACACCGAAAATTCACATCGCACGGAAAACGTCTCAGGAAGTGCGTCTTGCCGTTCGCATTCAATAGGCACAGCAGCTCAAGGAAAGCCAGCAGTAATAGAATAAAATATTCAATAACAGACATTATCTCCCCAGGTGTTCCTCCCTGCTCTCGTAGCCTGGAACAGTTGACCTAAGGTCAATATGTTGTCCTCTCACTGCTGGTGGTGGTCTGACCGTTAGGATGGCTGCTCGAATTTATCGAGGAAATCTAACGATCTTTGCCAGAGAACGAATCTAGTGGAGGGGAAAAGGAATCGTGTCGTGTTTAGATGAGCTATCTGGAAGGGGTCGTCCGGGGTTAGGCGGGATTGCGAATGGGATTGAGCGTGTTTCGTCGGTCCGAAAGGATAACCGAGGCAAACAAACGATTGTCTGAAAGTGTATGTGTACGTGCGCTCCGAGTCCTTGAATGTGAATCTTCTGCTGCCGACCGGCTGGGCTTCTGGGGTATTTCATTTTGTCACAGTAGGACAGGACCGATTTCGTTTGAAAGTAATGAGCCTGAAGCTAAATAAATTCGAATTATTTTCAGTGAATTAGATTAAATTGCTTTTAGCGCTAAAATGCTTTGGGAATGTCTGGGGGGGTTTAGGTAAACATCAATGTATGAAACTAATGTGGGAAGTCTTTGACGATGGCAATGAAGATTAATGAATTCCTTTCGATGTTAAATAAATAAATTGATTTGAAAATTGAGAGCACTAAAGATGCGCGGTATTTGTGACTTAGTGATGAATATTTCAAAATAAAATTTGCTTTTATCGGAATGTCATTTTTTCTGCAAAGATAGAAAATTAGGTTGTGTAAACTACTTTTACAATCAATGACAGAGTACTGAAGAAAATGTGGATCAAGCCATTAAAGCAATTAAAATTTAATTCACTTCAGGATTTGATTACTTTTTAACTGTCCTGCCATACATTAACTTCATCACATCCATGCTACCACCATATGGATTATTGCAAATAATAATAAATGCTACAACTACAACTTCATTAAAAGCCATGACTTTCAGAAGCGTCTGAAGCAAGTCTGAAAAGGAAATTATCTCTCTAGCTCTCTAGGATATTATCTTATCATCAACTAGTTGTGCTTACGTCCAATCAGAAAGTAATCCTTAGAAGCAAAATTGTAACTATTATATGAGGTGACTTTCCCTATACGCGGATTACTTATGAAACTTCAAAGACTTCTGCTATTCATGCTATACAGCATCCACAAAAAGAGTTATTTGATTGTGAAACATATATCATGCATGTTGCGGGATGTCATGAAATTAAGGATCAATTTTCGCTAATATCGCTTTCCTATTTCATTGAAACGGACTAACAACACTATACGTCTGTTAAGTTCCTTCTTCTAAGGCTTTCTATGCTTCTGTAGCGAGCCTTTTGGCGGCTCGCTACTAAGTACTCTAAATTCAAAGTTTTGTCCAGCGAGTCGGTAAATTGTCCCGACACCAAGCTTTGCTGTGTGGGCTTTTGCACCGTCCTGCTGGAACGCGTAGTGCTAATCTCCGTAGCGGCTTTGGAGACTGGGGCAACAACCTCAGTTTCGTAGTAAGCCGCGTTGATAAACACCAAGGGGAGCTGTCCTTCGTTGGCACCAATACTCGGTCATTTTGCTCATTGTGCGGCGCTGCAGCACGAACAGTTTTTCGTCCGAAAAACCCCGCCAGATCTAACCGCTTTTTTGCTAATAGCATCTGAAAGGCATTACGGACCTTACGTTTTTTTGTAAGGCCAAGGTCTTTGCTGAATATGATGTCTCCATGAAAATGTTGTGATCAGCAACCGTTTTCTGGATTGAGCGGTTCTTTTTGCGTTGAATCCGGTCCATCACGACCTTGATGGCCCGTGGCGTCCACGCCAAACACGGTTGACCGGATCTCACATGGTCATCGGTCGAGGACGTCTCTTGGTATCGCCTGATGGTCATGTAGACAAAGTTCCGCTTGACTCGATGTGATTTCAGCAGCCGGAATACAGTATTGTACAAAACATTTGCAACCAGTACATGACTACCATGAAATTGATCATTGAAGAGCCATGAATAGTCAATCTTGGAAAAATCCATGTGTGCGTTAAAAAAAAACATACTTTTGATTTATTGAAACGAAAAATAATCATAATTCTCTGAAAAGAAACTCATAACAATATTGAAAAACATAAAAAAACGGTTTTTTTTTTGGACAAAACAATTGCAACTTCGCATCCAATGGTCAGATTGAATTCTGCTGTCAATATTTAGTAACAAATCCCTTATTTTCAGTAACAACCTTGCATCGTCGAGGCATGGAGTCAATAAGGTTGTCAATAATGTTCTGAGGGATTGCTGCCCATGTCTTTTGAGTTTGCTCGAACAATTGGTCCTTATTCTTAACCCCCACGCGATTAATTCTTCGATCCACGATCTCCAGAAGGTTCTCGATAGCGTTTAGATCAGGACTGAAGTGGCCATTCCATAACCGTGATGTAATTATCGCTGAACTATTTTTTGACCACTTTGGTGTTGTCCTGTTGAAAAACCCATTTTAATGGCATATTCCATTCCGCATGAGGTAGCATAACATCTCTAAGGATGTTATTGTACATAAAGCGATCCATAATTCCCTTAATCTGATTGATCGGACCAAGACCGTTGGCAGAAAAACATCCCCAGACCATCACATTGCCTCCACCATGTTTCACGGTCTTTTGACACTATCGTGGATCCAAGCGTTTTCCGCCGGGTCGACGTACACGGCAAATTCCATCACTCCCGATAATGTTGAACTTCGATTCATCGCAGAACAGTCGACCATTTCTGCACACTCCAACCAATATGAGATTCAGCAAACTGGAGCCTTTTCTTCTGGTTTTTCAACAATATCAGCGGTTTCTTCGAAGGGCGTCTGCAAAACAATCCGGCATCAACGGGACGTCTTCTGACTGTGCGGTCTGACGTAGACAGCCGCAACTCTGCTTTCACTTTGATGGATGATTTGAAAGGAGCTTTCTTGATGCAACGGACGATCATAGAATCGTCCCTAGACGTAGTGCAGCGTGGTCTTCCGCCTTTGTGCTCCACAGAAATCTTTCCGGTGGAACGTCTTGAGATTTTTGATTTTTTTACTCCATATTTGGTACAGATCTCTTTTTGTGACATTGATTATTTTCTTTCGCAGTTCCAATCCAAGACTGTCACGGACTATTTTGAATCTGGACGTAAAAAAAATTCCAAAATATTAGATGCAACATTATTTTATGTAAAATAAAGCAATATTTACCTTCTGGTGACGTAAATGTCCAATATATAACCCCTTCGCTATACTATGAATCCAATTACATTAGTTATCAACAGATTTGATATGAAAAACAACAAAATATTATAAGTTGCAATTGTTTTGACCAACGCAGAATGGTACTTGTCAACAAAACACTGTCGGTGTGCTATAAACTTAGACTCCTTAACCGTCAACTATAATGACTTAAGCCGTTTTTATTTCAGAGTACATAAATATGTTAATGCGTATTATCAGTATTCACTACCAATTGCAAATGTTTTGTCCAATACTGTATATCGCCGGGTCGCTCAGCGTTCAAAAAACGCTTAATCACGATGTCCCGATACTCTTTTCTTCGCGCGTAACAAACAAACAACTGACAGAATATCAACACTACGCACATCCGTTAACATATACATGAAGCTAAAGGTGACACCAATACCCCGAGTAACACATCTTCACGATTTAATGTTGAGTAAGCTTTTATATAACCAAACCTAGTCATATAAAAGTATTTTCAATCGTTATAAAACTTTTGTGTTGCTTGGGACCAATACATGTACCACATGTACCAATGGCAATACAAGAATATGTGCACTGAGGTTTTTTCTTACACGGGGGATTATTTAATTTAGATCCAACATGCTTTGGCCAGTGCTATCATCGGATCTGAATCCATTCTAACTGCAATAGGATGAGCTGAACCTACTCATGATGCATCCCCAGAACCATAAACACTTGTGGGAGTGCCTGCAAACAGCTTGACAGGAAATCACGAACGATATATTGCAGAAACTCATTGAACGAATGTCGAGAATTAGTACAATTGTTATTAGAGCAATTTTTGAGGAATCGAAAATTTAATTGATAATTACTACAAACTTCAAATTCTCCTACGAAACATTTTGCTACATAACTTTTCTTGTCTTTGAGCTTGATCTTTTCTAGTGACGTTATAAATAAACAACGTAGCGCTGTAATTCCAAGCAAAAAGGTCTATCTTTTAAATGCCTTTGACCTTCTGAACAACTTTGTCGAAAACTAGAATTTTGTATCTTATCAGAATCACGAGATAGAACAATTTAAAATTGCTCAATTTTGCATGCTCACAAGTGCCACGCAGTGAAGAAATTCCGAATAAAACGGTCCATCTCTTGAATGCCCTTGACCTTCTGAACAACTTTGCTGAAGACCGCACCTTTGCAGAGGGGTCTCGATTGTATACTACCTTCATATGCCCTCCGCTCGTTTTCAACTTGTATCTTTCTATTTTCATAACCTGCCGTTACTCTAAACGGAACTATCAATGCTTTCTCTTCAATTCTCTTAGTTCTAGCAATAAATTACTGTTCACTCCTAGAGCCTCTCATGTTTATGGGAAATTATCTGCTTCTGACAAATTTCATCAATACTACGTGGTAAAAACCAGAATTAATCCACCAATGGAAAGAATGAACCCTTCTTACACTTCACCAGAATTACGAACTCAAATGTGCCCAATATGGTTCTAATTTCATCAGAAATTCCAAAAATATTTGATATTTCATATATTTAGTTTACAAAATGAACTATTTGACAATCCTGCACGTATTGTTCATCGATGTGGATTAAAAAATTGACATTAATAGTGTTTACTGACCTGTTTAAGATAGTAATATAAAAGAAGAAATTACTTATGTATTGCAAAAAAAAAATTACATTAATTTACATCAATTTATGCCAAATCTAGCATTTCCTATGTGTGCAATAGATAACGCAGAAACTTAAATGTTTCTTTCAACCGGTGTTGCAGCCCCTGATTTGAAGTATCGCATCAAACGTTTCGTTAATTCGAGATCTTAGATGAATCTGAATTTTTTGCCAACAATGAACGATTAGGCCAATGTCGTATTATTGCATTCCACGTCTTTCGAAATAACCTGTTTTCACACAATCCCTAAACATAATCGCTGCATTTTCTGTAAAGTACTACCTTGAATAGTAAGTAGTAACTCAGCTTTTCGCCTCACGAGACAACCATGCGATACACGCAGTGCTTGCGAATGTTGGAAATAATCGCCTACAACGCTGCAGCTGCAAAACACCCATCCCAGTGCGGAAAACTTGAGAAGCGAAACTTTTTTCGCTTGAGACAGTGGCAAACCATTTCTCAGAGTGAAAACTCTCTGCCACAACATCAATAAAGCTTTCATTCTCCACCCCTCCCACGCTTCCCCACACATGACGAATTTATGATTCCTTTTACCATACACCACAGCACACGAAAACAAAAAAAATGGCGCCAGCAAATACAGGTTTCACTTTCATCTCATTTTCCAAAACCCTCGATAAGTATGATGGAACATTCTGAAAACATCAGATCTCCTCACGAGTCCCACGAAAACGGCGAAGGCAAAACTTTTCAAATTGAAACTGATGCAATAACCTTCATTTTGCAGTTGAGGCACCATCATTTTGCCGGCTGCAGCACGGCGGGAGCAACACGGTGGCAGCTGCAGTAGAGAAAAAAAAAGTATAGCAATATTGGCGTCAAGAAAAATGGGGGAAAATATCAAATTTGCGATAACTGATGCAAGTTTGAGGAAAAGTTGGTGGATGGAAACAGAATGGGAAAATAACTTCGTCTTATATTGATGCAATCGATGCTCGCCTGCTCCCGGGGATATCATTATAGGGATAAATTTTCGTTGGTTGCATTTTTGCTGTGGTGGCGCCCGACTGCTGCTTCTGAGGTTGCTTCCGTTTTTCTTATTTTGCTGAACAAACAAATCTTTCATAATACAATTTTCTACTATAAAAGAACGCACGCGACTGCACAGGCATCGAATTCGATTACTTCCGGGAAATTATAATGGGAAAATTCTGGCATGAGATGGATCAAAAAATTGAGTAATGGATCGTTTTATTGCGCGAGAGAAGGAACAGTTGAATGCATTCAGTTGAGTTTGTTTCTGGTTTTCAGTTTGATTGCTCGAGAAACCCTAATCAATACACAAATATGTGAATATCTGCGTGTGTTCATAGCTTGTTTTAACCAACGAATTGGAGCCGATGATCCATGCTTAATACAACACACGTTGGTCATAAATCATGCCGGACAACAGGCTCGAATCACCTCCCGATTCAAACTATAAATGTTGGTCCCCCGTTGGGTGCCATGTCACAGTGACCATTATTGGTGCCAAAATCAGTGTTGTCATCATTCGCTGGCGTGCGTCTGTTTGCTACTGTTTACAATTAAAAGCCTTCGAGGAGTTAATCATATTTACATTTGCCGGATTATGTTTTATTTATCGGATCAGCATATGAACAACGGTCGGCTCTCACTTACATACAGGACACAATGCAATGCTGCTATGGGCGCCCATAAATTATGCCGCTGATTGTTAATATGTGAATGACATTCTTCTTTGACACTATCTCCTGAGTGGTTGGCAGTGAATGGCTTCGAGCTGTAGGCACTATTTCATACGCATCTCACGGACACTGGGCCGGTTCTATCGCTAGAGGATTTTCAAATTTATGCTCGACCACGAGAAGAGAGAATGCTTTTGTTCTCATCATTGGCTAGGCACACCAGGTCCAAGACTGACCAGCCTGGCAGAAATGCAGCATTAAGATGTAAATGATATCCTCCTTCATCTTGCCCGGTGTGTGTTGGTATTTACGCTGTGGACTCCATATGTCCTGGAGGCAGCAACAGCCACATCAATTTTCCACCGCTCTTGGCTGCTGTCCCTTTTCCGCCACTTCGTATGAGCGCAAAGGAGATGAAAAGGACTACTTTCCCGGACTCTTGAGCAGGGCGAGCGAGGCAAGCTAATACTTCCGACCCAAATGTATGCTACATTATAAATGGATGAGGTGCATATGAATAAATACCGGGATGCATCTGCATGCAAGAAGAAGCGTAACAGCAGCAGGAGAACGGTCAGTATTTGTATCTGGCCTAAAGCGATATTTATTTCCCATTGTTATCCAATCTACCTCTCCTGTGCCGTAACCGTTGTCACCAGGAGTGCACCGATAAAAGGGGATGCCCATTCCACCGTTTGGCGGAGGACCACTACTGGGAGCAGATATCCCATTCATTTTTCCGATGGCATCAAAAATCGCCCGGGGAGACAGAGACCACATGCGATCAATTGTAAATTGTATAAAATGGTTCATTACGAAAGTGGGTCCGGTGACTGATGGTGGTGGTGGTGTGGGCACCAACGAGCAGCCAATTGTTTATCGGGAGGAAACAAAGAACATATTACACTTAATCGAGCGTAAAATTGGGCTCGAGTGCATTTGTCAAGTTCGATTTTCGGTGGCGGTTGCGGCTGGGAGTTTGATTTCCGTCGTTGATTATATTTATGGTTGATTCACGGGGGTGGAGTGGATATTAACTTCGGCGTAATGGCGCCTTTTGGGCTCATCAAGCAGAAAACGTTGATTGCATCTAGTATTCTGGAGTGACGGGTCAGTTTCTTCAACGTTTTGTTTCGACGAATACTTTATTATTAACTCTTAATGAGAAATTGTCCAAAAACTAGTTCTATCTAACTAGTTGATATCTTTCATCGTTTTTTTTTTTTTCCTTTTATCGGTGAAATCCCAGAAAATTGGGAATCTAATGAAGAATATTTAAGAAGTAAGCAAGTTATGGAGTACCACCGAACAATCAAGCCGATAAAGTATGGGATTCTGAGTAGCGGCACATTGAATGACATATGATTTTTTTTTTCTAAGTCAGATTTGTATTACCAACCAATATTTTGCATTATAATGTTTAGAGTAAATTGTCTGAAAAGAGATTTCTTCATTATTTTTCGAGCATATCTCATCTTGCAGAGCATCAAGTCAAGCCTATATTTCTTTTTTAGGCGGTCTTACTCTACTCTCGGTGTTTTCCGTTGAAATGTTTCAATGTTTCAATGTTTAATTGTTAAGATGAATTTTGTAAAAAAAATATCCCTTTTGAAAAATTACGCTTGCGTATAAATGACCCATGCAGCCGTTAAAAATGTTTCGTCCACTTAACCGGAAATGTGTGCAAAGTATCATGCAAATCGAAGACTCTATGCGCAAGATATCGGCTTTCCTCCATGCTGAGTGAACGCTCCACAACAACGTGCTTGCTTTGCGCAGACAGCAGCAGGCTGCAGGTCATGCTGCATGCGGCAGTGTTATTAGAAAGAAAAAAAAACAGTCCAATGAGCCGTTCGTTTGGATAGTAATCAGTATTAGCTAAATAACTTTTCCACAAGCGTCTAATCGCTTTGCAGTCTTCGAAGAAAAGTTTTCGTGGAAGATTTTCTAGAGATTAATTTGATTGAATGATTTTTAGAGGACAATGGGTCGCCTCGCTAGATTTTTCTTTGAAAAAGTAAGTTTCCCCATAGAAAAGCCTATGAAAAATTAAAACCGCGGGCGCTAAAATATAGTTTCACCGATCGAGCTGAAATTTTGCACAGTTATTATAGGACCCCAAAGGCTCCCAAAAATCAAAGGGGAGCGGAATTTTTTTTTCTTTCATATGTCCGTGTCCCAGGCCAATGGGCACTTTTGCCAAACAAGTGCGCTACCCTATTAGAAGTAAAACTCGATTGCTTGCATATCTCTTTACAGGTTACATGGCAATCTAACGGGAATGCTTAAATCAACGAGACTGAAATCATAATATCGGTCCTTTCGGCCAACGTGATTGAGAAAATGTACAAGTTCTTAATCGGCTTTTTTTCAGATTTAAACTCATCTCTAACGATTTATTCATCACGCGCCTTTTTAAAGCCTGACCATGTAAAAACATGGACACATTTCTTTCAGTGTAGATTTTGAATTATTTCACGGATTGTTGAAATATTTTTATTCTATAACAGCTGTCCACTTTATTTCGTGGTACAACATGTTCGTTTAAAAGAGTGTATCGAAAAGTAGTTAGCAACTTTTAAACACTAATTACTCTAAAATGGCTTAAATTATTTTAGTGTGTTTTGCGGTGACATGTTTGTTAACATGTCAAAAACAGTTGTTAAATCGATTGGTTTCGGTACAGTGGATACCGTGTTTATTTTTTGCAAATTGTTTGACCAGCGCTTCACTATGGACCAGATGGTTGGAAGCGGAACAAACCGAAAAGTATGCTCTCGCCAATGGACATGAACGTGGTAGCCATTAAAGGTTGTACGAAATCAAATTGCACCACTTTAAAATGGCTGTAACTTTTTACTCGTTGGGTATTTTCTATTGAAATATTGGGTGGATTCTGGAGATAGTTCAATGTGTATTTGTTTACTCTGTGTAAGTTTCACGGGCAGATGTGCAATCGTTGCGAAGATGGAGTCGAAAAAACAGCAGCGACGCAAAGAAATTTCGCGAATGAAAAAATGAAAAAATGAAGAAAAAATTGATTGCCACGTAAAAAAAAGTTGGTCCAAATGTTGTACAGGACCTTATGAGTAGTGTAAAGAAAAAGTTTCATGCATTTGGATATGGAATTGAAATTGAATAAAATAAACATGGTAAAATATTTAAAACATGTTTTATTTTACTCCCTGAAAGTTTGAATGATGGTTGGTTGAACGGCGAACATCCTCAAGTCACCGTTAAATGATAAGGCTTCCACTCCCAGCGGCTGGGTATGATAAAGTTTCAAGCGTTTCACATGAACAGCAACTGGCCGATTGGATTCTTCTATGTGCTACATCCGGATGCCCCAAAATTACGAAGGATTTAAGAGCGCTGCATAAGAGGTAAAATACCTGATTTTTATTGCCAGGATTATCTTAGTGTCCGAAATTTGACTAGGACAGGCTTCATAAAAACTCCAGTTTATGTGTTGATTGTTGATCCATGGGGCGTTCAATCAAAATTGCGTTCATTCAATCGAAAATGAGAATTTAACTTTAGTGAACCATAAAGTTAACTTTTAGACAGTAAAATAAAATCATAATTTTAATCTTTTCCATTTTGCATTCATACATTGATGTTGCTAATTACATTCTGATACTTATTTTTTGAGAAAAATTAAGTTAATGAAACTCAATTTTCTAAAACAAACTTTTCCTTTCTCTAAATCACCCTTTTCAGCAAAGAGTTGTCAAACTTTAATAAATCGATTTTAAGGTGCTATGTCCTAGAAACGAACAACACACCATTTTCCACGCCTTTCCAAGCATTCCACTACTGCAAGGAGGAAAGAAAGCTCGTTTGAATTTAATATTTCATGTGATTCTCTGACTTCGGCATGTACAAAGTAGCCAGCCGTATCCTGCGAGACCGAAATCGTAATGCCTACTATGTTCATCTCTTGGTCCCAGCTGTGCCTCAACCTCTAGGTTCGGATCTTCCAATGGATTGGACAGGAGAGAGATACACCTTAAAAGCCTAAACCGATTGCTTTAATTAATGCGAAGAAACATCCTTGTAGTGCTCCATCCTCTGAAAGATCGCATAAAGCACATTGCTACAGGATTGACGAGAAACTTTATGCTGAATGTGTACACAGTGTACATTCAATCCATCTGATGCCTGTCAATAATGTCTTTACAACACCCCGGATAGACATTGCTGACGCTTTTCTCCATTTTCCGGACTCGCTCTCGGTCTATAGGATGTCTTATCACATCAAGAGGGGGGAAGCACCAGAGGATACACGATTGATGTCTGGTCTGCTGTTTTCGGTTCCGTTAGAGGAAAGACTCGTTCAGCACATTCCGCAACATCCTGGGAAGAGCATGGAGAGAACTGACACATGAAACATACCGAAGTGGTGTGCGCTATTTGGATCCATAGCCACATCGCGTTCCATTCGCCAGACAACTAGCCGATGAAGAGCGGAAAATTTGAGAAAAGGCTCACCAAAGCCTGGCTGGGATAATACTGACTCCGTCTCGTTCCGGTAGAGAACATGTGCCGCATTCACGTCACGATTTTCTGTAATATTAAAAAGCCTTCATCTCAATATATTTACGTTTACTTTATGCTTTGCTAGGCGCTTTTACATCAACAGCACGAGCAGTGTACTCGTCTCCGGAGAAAACCAACCAAGATGTGCTTCTGACTGAGGGTAGGTTTTTCCCGTTGCAGGATCTCGATTGCAGAGCAGGACGAGATCCGTTAAGGCGGCAGTAGTGTAGTGTCATAAATAAGTGAACACGAATGTGTGCCTTGGGGATGGATTCCGGTGTGTAGTACTCTCGTGATTTTTGGATGTACTGCGAGAAATGGATATTTGTTTTCGACTTAGATACATTTTTCGTTTGAAGTAGTGCAACTGGTTACTTAGTACAATGACTATCGATCCAAGAGCTTTCTGTGCATTTTGATTCACTTTACATCGACTTTAAAACAGAATGACGATATCACGATAACTGGTATAGCCAGTACGATGACATATTTACAAGTCGCATAATCGATTTTTTTGATCAAAAAAGAAATACAACATAATCTCCAATTTTTAATTTAAGAAAGTATGCTTGAATAAAATCAACTAACAAATTAATAATTCTTGAATTGATAGGCTCTACTGCGAGGGAACCTGTCGAATCAGTGAAAGTCTCAAATTACCGAAACAAGTGTGAAAAGGGTCGTTGCCGTCTACCGAGGAAAACCTCTCGGTGAAGAAAATATGTCTTTACCAGTCGTCGTTCACAGCAGCAGCACTGGAAAAACGCGAGGCGCTAAAAATAGCTTCCACTCTAATAATAGGAAGAGCGTACACATGTTGAATCGCGAGGCCAGTCGGTTCTAGGCAGAGATGCACCCGATCGTTGATCGTTAGTACCACAACTTTGTCTAATTTTAACAGCCAGCGAACGATGATTCAACAGAATTACATGCGTTTCACTTTCTCGTTTTTGAATGCCTCCTCTCAGTTTCCCCAAAAATAAATGAAATGAAATTAACGAGTGACAAATTATCCTGTGCGGTGAAATCGTTTGCGAGCCACCGCCGGGGAAAATACCGTGCTCGATGGCGTTCGGCAAGTAGATGTCGGTACAGCATAGTTGATGAAGACGTAGTTGGAGGTTGACTATGTGACATGCACTCACACATAGACAAGCTGACTTTGACCTATCGATTCATTGCTGTTGAGAGGTCCAAGTCCATGTTCGCAATGCACGCACGAGTCAAATTCTGCACATGAACTTTCGCTCGACGTCGTTGAATGATACGATTGGAATCGTCTTGATTGATCAAGTTGTTCTTGTCGGGGAATTGTTTTAAGTATTGTTGACTATGGATGAACATATTTTTCGAATGAACCGTGACCGAATTGAATTCGGTTTGATCGGAGGAATCCAAAACTATGTTTTTTCTTATTTGACAGCTCGTCAACGGTAAAGTTGCGTATAAAAGTTAATAGGGAAGATGTACCTATATTAATCTCATCACTTTGAAATTCATCCTACTCGAAATAAAACGATATACACGTGACAGGATTAGTTAGTAATGTTTGTTGTAATTATTTAACGTAAGCAAACATTATTAGAAAACGAAACCGATCCTTCAACTGCCCAATTGTTTGATTCATCGTAGTATGAATATAGGAACAATGAGATTAATATGGGGGCAGTTTCCCTAGTATTTTTTATAATAAGTGCTCACTTAATTTCCAGCTGTCAATACTGAGAAAAACAAGAACAGTTAAGATTGTACTCGAAAAAAAATGCAACATTTTATTTTGTGTATAACTTTTTATTGCATGGATAAAAATTGATGAAATTTTGGGTAGAACTAGTAAAGAGTAACTAGAAAATGAAAAGAGAGATTCGTTATTTCCATTTAATTCCAACTACCTTTATTGCTTATCTTGACAGACACTCAGAAATTTTTCTAATCGTCAATAGTTTAAAAAAAAAAATATCATTCACGGGGTTTACATGTAGCATAGTATAAAAACAACACTAACGTCCCTTATAGTTTAAACTAAGTCCAAGTTGTGTAAGAGTCTTCTACATATAGTATTTTTCCCTCCTTTGTCCCATGTTGTCATTTCATGATGTCAGAATGGCATCCACTCTCGTAAAAAAGTGCAATTTGTGTTCAGCGAGATATTTTTCAGTCTTTCTGCGAATCTGTTGCGAGTTTTGCCTTCACTTTTCACACCGAATTCAAATAAGTGTTCTAAATCCATCCGACAGCTTTCGATGCCAGCGCCAATTGGTTGATTGTGAATCGGTTCTCTCTTTCTAAGAGGTACTACGCCGTATAAAATGGCACATTAACACGTAGAAAGAGAGCTCCGATTGCTTTACATCGATTTTTAAGATCAGTCTAATTAATGATGCTATATTCGCATGCTCAAAATTACTCTATTTCAAATCTCCAAGCCGAAAAACCCAAATAAAACTAGAGTTTAATCTACTCTAAGACCAGTGTAGGCTATTATTTGGTCAATCGGTTATTGTCAACACCGACAAATTTCCAATTTCGATGTTATCATATAGTTTAGAAGCAAAAAAAGCAAAACCTAGCCGAGAAAACATTTTATTCTTGATTTTGAATAAATCCACTTATATATATTTTAAAACTATTTTACATACTTTGTACTTCAAGTTTATACTAAGCGAGTATAGTGGTCGTTTATACGAAGCTATGTGTCAACCAGGCGAATATCGATTTAGTGTGAACTTTAAACTAATTAGTTTAGATTTTCTTCAGAGTGGATACGCGTATTTCGTCTACACAGAAAACAATTATTAAAACTAACCAGCAGATAATTTGAGCCATAATGGACAAATAGGGCGTGCAATCTCATACCAATTGTTATATTATGCTAAATAATACGTATATAAACTAAATTCCATTTATCGAGTAAACATATATGTTTATTCAGTCATTTTTGGATGATTTCAGTACATTTTTACGTTTCAACTGAAACACGCAAAATTATACACGATTCCGATTAAAATAAACCTTGCATAAAATCTGCTATACTGCTTATGCCAGTTCAAAGACTGCCATATTTGTTTTCGCGTCTTTCGAGTGCAGTCACTAGAAATGGTAGAGAAAATGTATCTCTTTCAGAGTCGTTACCTGATGCGGGAATATGCTGAAGAAATGAAGAAAAGGACAGTGAGGAAAGTGCTTGGAGATTGTTTGGAGGAAAATGTGGAACTGCATGAAAATTTACATGGCTAAAATTTACATGAAATATCCCATTATTTTCTGCCAAATCTAGCATTCCCTGTATGTGCATTAGATAACGCAGAAAATGAAATGTTTCTTTTTATCTGTGTAGATATTGAATGACAGAGATGTTTATCTTACATGCAACGAAATAAAATGATATCAACAATGTTGATCAACAATCAACATTTTGTGTTTCAAAATTTAGTGTTCGGCTAGAATTTCTCTCTTATAAATGACCTGGCAATAATCTAAACAGGTACTAACTTATTGTTTATATTTTTGTGCACAGCAAAAAAATAATGAATATTAACAGGCGCGTAAAATTTCCCCTCGTTTAATTTCAACCCAATGGAAGCGTAAGCAACGAAATTGTTTGCAATCTTACATGTGCCATTCAACAATATTTGTAATCTTTCATACAACAGGATACATGCAACGAAAGATTCAGGCGTTATCTGGCTTAGTTCACATAATATCCCATAAATTTCTGCCAAATCTAGCGTTCCCTATATGTGCATTAGATAATGCTGAAAAATACATGTTTTTTTTAAACTGTGTGTACAAAACATGAATTTTGACACACAAACCGACATCAACAATCAAGACTGACACTGGAGTCTGAAATGCTTTGCAGTCAACTCATTAGCAATTTTGATTTCCATAAGTTATTTTAAATAAGCATTGTAACTTTTCGTTTAGAAACATTTGAAGAAAATTTGTGCAACAGATGATCAATTGAATCCTATAGTTTTCAATACGGCTCAGCAGGATGAATCATAAAATTAAACGTTGCATCAATTTTCCGTTTCTATCGTCTAAATTGATTGCCTCTGAAAAAAGTAGTACGTGTGAATTTATATCGTCGTTTAAATCTGTGCAAATCATCGCATTTCTTTTATGTGCATGCTATGTAGTCAAATTTCCTTGATTTTTTCAAACTGTGTACAATATGAAGACTTCTTCAGGGTCGTGTACTAATACTCGACTGTAGCTTAGAGTGTAATGTTTACATGTGCAAAATTCGTCATAATCTGTCAAATGGTTATCAAGACGGCTTCCAAGCAAGAAGTGCTTCAA
Source organism: Aedes koreicus (assembly GCA_024533555.2). Lineage (NCBI taxonomy): Eukaryota > Metazoa > Arthropoda > Insecta > Diptera > Culicidae > Aedes > Aedes koreicus. The sequence continues at coordinate 870,093 of JAHHFK020002600.1, read as the reverse complement.
CAAAAAAATATGGGCGCGGTCGTGGAAAATTCAGTGCATCGCGAAACAGATCGCGTGTCCGGTGTGGCAAAATCGTTCAAGAAGACCCAGCCCACCCAGTGACGAGTTGGCAGCGGAAGAAATGCTAAGACGACCGACCCCGTGAACGCAAGGAAGGTGAGGGATTACTTCAATCGCAATCCGTTCCATTCGATTTGGGACGTGGTCTGGTTCATTTAGTAGACAATGAAGCGGGCCGGACTTCATGTCTTCAAGGTAAGGAAGGCGCCTAGCCGAACCGATAAACAGAATACGGTGGCCAGGAAGCTATACCGTGAGTGGTTGGTGCAGCCGAAATGCATCGTAATGGACGACGAGGCGTACATTAAAGCGGATGCCAAGCAGATCCTCGGCCTTAAGTTTTTTGTCGGAAGAAGAAGGTCGATAAATTTGCCTAGCAGTACTTGGTGTGGCAGGCGATCTATGGCTGCGGCAAATTCGGCAAGCCGTACATAGCCCAGGGCATTTTCGAGACTCTTCACTTCGACACGCTTGTCCTGCTTGAGCTGCTTACCGAAACCATTGCCCCTTGTGGTGCGGGGCGTGCGCAGCCGGTCGTACAACAACAATCATTGCGACCTGCATTTCCCACATTCGACGGAAAGGTGGAAAATTGTCCAAAGTTCCGGACGATGTTTGAGGATATTGTCAGCCGCACCACCGATTCCGATGCAGTGAAGCTGCATCACTTCGATAAGGCGTTGACGGGTGATACTTCCGGTTGGAGTACAGCAAAAATGATCGTTGATAACAACTTCCAGCAAACGTGGAAGCAGCTCAGCGATCAATATGAAAACCCACGAGTAAGTGTCGATACACATCTGGAAGGATTGCTCCAAATGAAACCGATGACCACACGCAACCATAAGGACTTACTCGAGCTAGTGAAGACATTAAACCGACATGTTCAAGGTCTCAAGTACCAGGGACTGGTTGTTGATGAACTATCTGGTCTCATCCTCACGAAGATCTTCACTTTGCGGTTGGACGATTAAACGCTCCAGTTATGGAAGAGGACACAAAAGCATGCCCGGCAGCCGCAGTACCAAGAAACTGTGACCTTCCTTCAGAGCGAATGCCAGGTATTGGAACGTTTCCAAGATCGGCACCAGATGACATCAAAAGAGCCTAGACAGCAACTAAAATCAGAACCAGCTAACCAAAAGACCTACACTGCCACAACTGGAAACATCAGCAATTCCTGCCAGGTATGTATCGGCTGCCATCGCCATTTTGAATACCCGGAATTCCATATGCTGTCAGCTGCTCAGCGAAAAGGGAAAGTAAAGCAGTTGAGAATCTCTTTCAACTGCCTTCGACCTGGTCATCGATGCATCGAATGCTGGTAAAAAAAACATGCTCCCGCTGCCATAGAAAACACCACACTCTGTTGCATGAAGAATTAGTTTTGAATGCAGTGGCATTCGACATGAATCGACCGACATGAAAAACCAGCCTGCCAAGCCTCTTCAGACACCCGTTCGGAATCTTAGCAAGTCACCAATACTGTGGTATCGTGTAGCCACTCCAAAGCTGCCAAAAACGTGATGCTTATGGTGGTGGCTGTGGTGCGAATCAAGGATTCTCGTGGATGGACAACTCCTTGCTGTGTACTACTGGACAGCGGTTCTCAAGTGAATTTCCTCTCCAAGAAAATTGCTGATTGCTTGACCACTGAAAGACGACCTATACATATATCGGTGTGGTCATATTCTACGCCAAGGAAAAGATGGTGGTGGAAGTGGAGTCCAATAATTTTGACTACTCTACTACCATCGAATGCCTCGTAGTTCCTGAGATAACAGGAGCTATCCCTGCTACGAAAATTAACGTTTCATTGTGGCCACTCGACACCGACCTACCAATGGCGGACTCTAACTTCCACGTTCCGTCCGATATCGATATGTTAATTGGTATATCCCATTTCTTGCAACTGCCTCCAACTGAGTGATAAGCTACCGGAACTGCAAGAAACTCATTTCGGATGCTTCTTGTTTCCACGGCATTTTGAGCAAAATTAAGCAAACATAAAACGAAACAAAAACTACTAGCAGAAAGAGGAGAGATGGAGTTAACAGATATATACACTCATGGCTCTCTGAGCTCGTTTGTTGTTGATCATGAGGGCCTCGAAAAAATTACAAAATTTTAGTTGCCACTCGTTATTGTAGTAGGGTAGTGTTTTGAATCAATATTCGCATTGCGCTAGATGTGAACGTTAAAAATATTGGAGAAGATTTTTCCGTCTCTAAGAACATAGTCAACATGATTTTCTGTTCATTGAACAAGTGATCTTGAAGTTGCGCCAACTGCACGAAAAACGCTCTTTTTTCGTCATCGAATCACCCTTTCGTGTGGGAAGTGTACGTTGGCAATGCTATAGTTGAAGAATCGAACCCAGATCCTCAGCTTGCACATTCTCGCATTGATCAGAGGTCATCCAATAACGCGTAGGCGCATTTTACTTATTACCTATTAGTATGAGACCGGTGCCCTTTTTGATGGTGGTGCCACAGCTCTGGTAGAAAAAAAGCCACTTGATGCATCATTTGTCGATACCTTCTGTCCTGTCCAGCATCCTGCAATGCTGCAACTTCATAGTTGTGTGGTTGACGCTCGTCGCCCTTTTTTTTTCTAACTGCTCGGCGACTTTCCGATCAAGGTACCGAGTCCAATCGTTGTCCTTATTTCGTCGCCTTTGTTCCAGTCCATATTTACTTCTGTATTATTTGCATCGTGTATTTCTTAAGGGCAGCTTGTTCCCTAGTAGCAGACTTGTTGCCATTCAATTGAGATAAAATAAATATGACTTGCTAAATCATAATCAAGCTACTAAAACTAATTATGATCGTGGTGTGCTACTTGGGTTGAGCTTTGTTGGCAGTGAATCGACTTTTATTAAAGGTTCCCTCTATTTAAAAGTTGAAAGTTTTCGCTATTTAATAAATATTTGAAGAGAGCACACTTCAAAGGTGCACTCCTTTAGGGCCTCATTTTTGAAAATCTCAGACCCCCCCTCTCTCCACTCGTAGGATTTTTTCCATATATATTTTTTTTACTTTGTATGGAGCGCAGACTTTGGTCAGACCCCCCCCCCCTCACCACAGAAAAGTCTAAGTGGTTTATGAATAGTCCCTTATCAGTCAAAACCGGATTCATTGCAAAGAAAACAAACTATGACTCCGATACTGACCATTCATCAGAACCCTAGTCATAACCATTTCAAACTATAGAACATCAAATAGAAAATGAGAATGCACATAAATGAAGACTTACCACATTTTCCTTATTGAAAGCTCATCCTCGGTGGCTCAATCCGAGTATTGTCACTTTTCACAAGACATAAAATGTAATCAGGACTCAGATATGTTCTTTTGGCTGCACAAAACAAATATATTTCCTCGTTTGAATTCATTCGAACTAGGATTCGGTGGTAGATCTGATACCATGAAACGCACCGGGAAATGGAAATCTAAGGCCTGTACTCGAAAAAAATGCACCAGACAAAATGTTCGCCAAAAATTTATTTTAAGTCGGATTTTCTTGAAACTTTCAGGGAATAAATAAATACATATGGATTATGTTTCTGCATAATTACTTTATTCAATTTCCTTTCCATCGCTGAAAGCCCGCACCTTTTCCATTAAGACCCTTCATTAGATTTTGTGCAATGGTGGAGCCGACCTTTTTGGTCATTTTCATCCATTCTTTCTTCAACTCCAGCTCGTTCTTAAACACCTTGGACGATTTTAAAACATTGGTCTTCATTATGGCCTAAAATTTTTCCACCGGACGAATCTTTGATGAACCGCCAACCCCCCGTTTTTGGTACAAAAACAACGTTATTGTCTCTGTACCAATCCAACGTCGATCGCGCGTAATGGCATGATGCCAGGTCCGGCCAAAATAATGTCTCGCCTCCGTGAGACCGCAGGAAGGGCAACAGACGCTTCTGGAGGCAGTCGGTGCGGTAAATTTTGCTGTTGATGGTGATGGTTGATTTTGTTGTGATGCACGGTTTACTCAGTTTACCGCATTGGCATATGACCTGCCAGAGCAAGTATTTTTTGGCGAATTTGTCCACTTTCTTCTTCCTTAAGTCTTCCGGAACATCAAACCGTGATTTGGCAACGTAGAACTCCAGCTTCGGTATCTGCTTTGCGTCTGCCTTGATGAAGGTTTCGTCATCCATAACCACACACATCGGTTTCATTAACCACTCTCGATACAGCTTCCTTGCGCGGGATTTTGCCGCCGTGTTTTGTTGACCACGCCGGTTTGGTGCCTTGCGGACCTTGAATACACGAAGCCCAGTTCGTTTCATGGTTTGCTGAACGAACCTGGCGGAGCACTTTGCCTGCAGAGCCGCGTCGCGAATCGAAAGGTTCGGATTACACTTGAAATAATCCAACACCTTCCGGGCCTTCACAGGGTCAGCTATCTTCGATTTTCTTCCACTTCCAGCACGCCGCTCGGTCGTCTGGGACTCCTTAAACGATTTTACCACCCGAGACACAGATGTATGGGTGATTCCCAGTTGTCTTCCGATCCATCTCATGTTCGCAGTCGGATTTTCTATGTCGGCGCGCATAATTCTCCGGCGATGTGCTTCTTGTTTCGATGACATCTCAATAACCACTGAACCGATTGTTATGAAATTTTGCACATGTAAACAATTCACTTCTTATACCCACTATACTAGGTTATACTAGTTATACCCAGATTTTCATCAATTTTTACCCACGGACAAAAAAGTTACACACGGATAAAAATGGTGCATTTTTTTTTTCGAGTACAGGCCTTACGGGTCAACAGTAATCTAACGAATAATAACTTGAAATAATTACACTTTCAACTTTTAGGTTTGAAATTTTGTAAGGAGTGTGAAATTTTGTAATTATCATAATTCTTTTCAGTTATCAATGGTTTAATTCAATGACCATAATAAACATTGTATTAGCTTAGTATTAAGAAGCCAAATCGATCCTCTAAAGCTCTTGAACTTATCTGTCAAGGAAGTCTGAAAAAAAAATCGAAAGAATCGCTTTTTAATTTTTTTATTTTTCTTGATTCTTCTGATTATTTCAGTTCGAATTCGAAAAAACCTCAAAGAAAAAAACTAAAACTTTCAAATCCAAAATCCCATCGAATTCAACCAAAACAACAACAAGTGACTGGATTTCCGCATAAAATTGGTGCTCCTTCCCGGGACAGCCGCAGTAAACGCCCAGCAGCATTCCAGCAGTATAATACTACCCGATCCCACGCGGGTTAAGAGTGGTTGGTTTTCTATCTCACCCACAACCGAGTAAATATTGCTTTAGGACTACCCACATGCGGGTGTCCATCATCCCGGCACCGGCAAGTGATGAAACTCTCAATTGGCTTCAAGTGTTGCGGGATTGCGGCCGAGCAGCACACACACGCAGGTAAGCAGCAAGCAGAAAAGGATTATAAACAAGAGTGTGGAATTGAGGTGAAACACTCGGGGAGTGCTTCCGTTTCCTGCGCCACCCCTAATATAGGGCATAAGATCCAATAATAAGGGAAATCGATATGACCGGCGAAGCACTGACAGAAATCCCCGTAAATGCGGTGGGTGTCAGTCTACGATCAATTTTCAGTTGACGCCACGGTGGATGGCCCCACTCACCGCGCTATTTGGGGGGCTCATGTGTGTTGTGGTGCGATGACTTAACGCATGGTTCGGCGAATTTCACTCCCCGAGGGTTCATCAGGGGGTGAATCCCGTGGCTGGGCCTCTCCGGCTTGCCACGAAGCATAATCCAATTTATCCAGTTAAGTGGCTTTCTCAGAAGAAAGTTTTCCCGGCTGATGCCGCGGGTTCTGGTGCCGTCCTCACCGTCTTTTTCGGTGCAAAGGGGTGTTAACATGGATATCATCATGTGAACGAGACCGGAGCTTGAGCTGGGCTTCACTGTGGCAGCAGGCTCTCACACAAGATAGGATTAAGGCGACGAGATTTTCGACTTTAATGCGATGAAAAATGGGCCATTGGATGGATGCTGCTGCTTCTGTTGGTGGTGGTATGTGTGCGAGCTGTTTAGTAGCAAAAAATGACAACAGAGCGCTCGGTGGAATCTTGGTGGGTTTAAAGCCGGTTAACTGGATTAGTCGGGAATATCAAGTGGTTGCGATTTATGTTTCTACTCGTTTTAAGCAGGAGGTTGGCGAAAAGTGCTGTTAATGAATGGATTATGGAGTTAAGGATGTGGTTGAACGATTATATGTCGCAGAAGGGTAGGATGAAATTATGTTTGACCGGTTTGACAAAATCTAGGAATAGAGCAATTTGTTTTGCAAGCTCATAGCTTAACCTGAGGTCATTCCAAATAAGACAAACAGCAACTCTTAAACATGTTATCTTGCTCTTAAGAATGACAAGTGTCTATGGCTTTGGGCTCGTTAAGTGACACGTCCTCCCTGTGATCGGATGACTCCCCGTTGGGTTGGAATTTAAACTCAATCTGCATAATTAATCACACATCCTGTCCCAACGGTCAGCCGTGTTGGGCGATGCTGGTAAATAGGAAGGGATCAGCTGGTTGTGGGAGTAGAAGGGGAGCTAGTTAAATCTTACATTAAGTCCTGCTGTGAAGGTGTGGAAAGGAGTGGTTATTCCTGGCGGACTTACTTGTCATAGAATGGAAAAGCTCTCCCCGGGGAACAGGTGGGTAGGTTGCTAGTTTGGACACTGAACCGCAATGGAATGCCTAAGGCACGATAATGCTTGGTTTCTGTGGTTTCGATCACGGAGAGATGGGGCCTTTGTTTGTGCTTCAAAGCAAGGTGTGCCGTTGTGTGTTTGTTTGTGTATTCTCCATTTCTAGTCAATTTCGAAGTTTATTAAACACGCCCGTTCTATGTAGGCTGGTGGTCTTGGCCAACCGGTTCACTTTGCTGTTTGCTGAAGAGGTTGAGACCCTTTAGAAATCGAATAATACTTAATGCAATACAATCAAGGAATCGGTAACCGAGGGGATGATACCGAGAACGACGGGACTCTAATACTAGCGATTTGAAGCGATTTCGGTATATTGGAAGGGGCTTCCAAGAAGTTGGGTTGATTTCGGTTCGTTTTGACACTGCTGTTACCACCACCGCACCGTCGTCGGGAACGGTTGTCTTCAATTCCGGGAATTGCTTACCTGCAATAAGAGAAGCAAGAGGGAAAATTAGTGAAGGTTCAACAAATTATTAGCGTAACTGAAAGTAATGAGGGGCGTTTATCAAATGAACAGGCTTATTTTAAGTCAGTGAACTTTATTTGCTTGATAAATTCTGGCAAAGTATATTTATTGAACAGTGAATTCTGCCCTTTTAGCAAATAAAGTCTATAGTTAGGATTTCTTACAGATTCAGCAAATCTGTCAAAAACAAGCTGTTTGAAGAATAGCTGCGAAGGTCACCAGAATAAGCCGAATTTATGAACTTTATTGCAGAGAGAGTTATAATTTCCAACAGAAATGCACAAATTATTCTCCAGGCAATCACACTTATTTTTTAATAAATAAACTCACTTTTAGTAATTCACTGTACTTTTAAACATATCAGATGTTTCTTGAGCATCCATACTGTCCGTCTACTGCAACTGTGATGTGGTTGTGTAATACAATTCAATTAGTATACATGGAATTACAGTCCGAATTAGTGTTTTCTACTAGTTTTCTAGGCAAATAGAGATATAATTGAAAATAGTAGATGCTGATAATTGTTCTCACTACTCTCTAGATAAATTTTTGCTGTTGCAAAAGAGAAACAAAGGTTCATTAATCGAAAACAAATTCATGTCTAAATCGAGGATATCTTCTCAAATTATATTAATTTATAGCTTATCAACTAATTAAAGTACAACTACTAGATAGTTATAGGCTTAAGAGTTCAACGGGCGCACTTACAGTCCCACGGAATGCACGAAGGGTCCCCCTGAAACGTCTTGGTGGCGCTTCTCACTTGACCGTTTGGCTCTGATCTAGTGGCGATGATACGCCCTAATGGCCAGTTCACCACAATAAATCAAATCAATGGTTGCAGTGGCCAAACGTCCCTAACAAGGGAAAAAAGTGGCCAGTTGTTGCGTGAAGCCTTAGGGTCCATCTTGGTAAGCCACTTTGTGCGTCTTGTTCTTCCGGGCAGGTAATCTCTCAACCACTTTTGCCAGAATACGTTGATCATAACTTGCGACATCTTATAGCTATTTCCTTGTACAGACGGACTATCGTTGAATGCTACTCATGATTTAAGTCTGTTTGACGACCCAACCAAAAAAAGGTTGGGAATCAGTTGTCAGGACCCCCCGACGTTTTTCAGAGCATTGTGCTACAATGACCGTCATGAGATCGAAGTAATCTATTCCCATTTAAGTGAATGGACGTGTGCAATCAGCACAGCATTGCGAAGGTGGTCGCTCATCACTGGAGGACGTGGAGAGGGTTGATCATCACTTCTGACATTCCTTACGAGCTTCTCTATAGGCTACCTTTAGCTTCAGGGCTCGGTAGCGTTGACATACTTCTTTGACCGTTGTCTCGTGCTTCTGGTGATTGAACCGCTTATGGAAGTCGAGGCGGATGAGCTTGATGGTTGGGTGTACGCGTGGTAGGAAGATTGGTTGAGGTGCGTCACGGGTGATGAACATACAAGCTAGTGTTCTACCACGAACTATGATGATTTCTGCTTTGTCTAGAAAAACGTACCGACGGAAAGCGGGCTACTTCGTGATAGATGCTTATCTGGGTTTTCCGAATCCCGATCTCTAGAAAGCATGGCAATTTCATCAGCAAAAGCGTCCCTCTGTAATTCATGATACAACTAGTTTTCTGCATCACTCAGCTCCTGCGATGAAGCGGACCGGTAGTGCGACCCTTCTTTCCAGCGAGCAGCTGTAGGTTGCGCACGGAACGGAAAACGAAGGCAATACAACGGAGAAGTTTCTGCCAATCGGAAAAGCGGTGAAAGTCAATTATGCATACAGCAGCCTGCGTGTCCAGCAGAAAATGTGAACGAAGCTCGTCAATTGTGCTGCCAATGCGTTGTTTGGGTGAAGGAAAATGTTCAGCTGACTTCCACAGGAACTCTTGACCATTGAACCAACGTGCGGATGCCGACAGACCGATGTTTGGGCGCTATTTCGTTCCCTCATCGGACACGTTCAGCTTGCTTGGGATCCAGTGCCCTTCCTAGATATCTGATGTTTCCAGAATTTCTCTTACTCGGACAGTGATGAGCTGGCTATAACGGCGATGATCGGAGCTAAGCCAGCACGAAATGTCCTTGGAATCTGTGGAGACAGTGATCTGCAGACTGTACTTGCTAGACGAAAGCCGATGACGGTGGCCTGAAGTTCTCCGAATCTGAGGTACGCTACCGCTACAAAGCCCGCTTTGCTAGCGTCATCGAATGTGTGCAACTGGACTTCATTGCATTCAGACACAGAAGCTAGTGAGCGATAGCATGGACGAATTTGGATTTCCGTTATTCCAGGAAGGGCTGCACAACAGGTTGACTACTTTTCAAAGTGTTGGTCGTTGATCGAGATTGAAGAGCGCCTTGGAGAAGTGTCTTCAGTACCATCAGAAAATGGCCGATGAAGCCTAGTCGAAAATCATTATCAATGTTCGCAGGACTTCTCGTTTCGTTGGTTGACGCCCTCAGGATGGAAGAATCCCGTTCATCAGCTTGGACATCTCGAACGTAAAATGAGCTGAAGATGAATTCCACCTCATCCCGAGAACCTTTTCAACCGAGCTATTATCGCTGAAGCTTTTCTCAGCTTTGGATGTTACGTTTAGCTGCTCCAGCACTGCAGCAGAATTACTTGCCCAGTAGTAAATTTCAAATCCGGCCAACCCCAGCAGCACACTTGTTGCAAATCTCGTGAAGTTACTTCAATATGACTCAATTAAGTTACAATCAAGTAGTTGCAACCAATGATGATGATTTTGTGTTGCTTGGGAAAGCATGTATCTTCCTAACGTCTTGTGTTAGTTGAGTCGTTAGTCATCGACGTAATGTCGTTTGACAATCGTTTCTACGGCAGCTGGATGCTCCTGCTGAAATTTGCTTGCGTGAAGGTTCTTTACATACTGCGCCATACTCGGTGAGCAACAGGCTCCAAACGTCAGAACCTGTACGACAATGTACGTGCTTTGATCGTCGTTTTATCTTCCGAGGAAAGCGCCGAGAGTGTTTTTCGACGGATTTGGACCTGGTGGTACATTTCTGGAATGTAACCGCAGACTGTAATCGTGTATTCTCTGAATTGGATCAGCACAGACAGCAGTGAAGTAAGCACATGGGAAGTTGCTGTAGCGTCCCACACAAGCCTATTTTTCGAGTTTCTAGAATTTACTACCGTAAACATTGGTAAATACCACACACGCGGATATTCCGCTTGAACCTGTTCGTTCGTCATCTTCCGGACGTATACTTTAGTGATATGGTCATCAATCTCCGTTGTTACGACGAACGCTAGCTGCTGGTCATTTTAAATTATCCGATCTAAGCATTCCTATCTTTTGAGCGCCATTGCTTTGCAGTCTGGATGTCGAACGTAATCGTAAATCCAGAGAAGGCCGGATTCGTACCGTCCCATACTTCCAGTGATTCCAGCAGGAGCAGGAGCTGGAGAGGTTTATTCGGTTTCACGTTTCCGCTATCATGCGAAAAGTAGCTCTTCACTGCTTGATGAAGGTCTTCCCCGGAGTATTGATTACACTGGCATATTTCAAGGGAATGGAAGTTTACGAAATGCTTAATCGTATCATTTGGCGAACAGCTCCCGTAGGTAGTCCATCCAAGCTGCGTTTTGATAGCTATCGGATTCATATGAACGACCTTCTTGACACTTCAGCGGTGACCGAGGTTCAGATTATCTAGACCTATCATAAGCCTTAGGCAAGCATTCTCGTACAATTCAATCGGAAGGCCTGCCAGATGCCGGTACTTTTCTTGGATGTCAGTTACAGCAATATCTGCGGACGTATCTGTAGGCTTTGAACGGTTTGTATGGAAGACGGTTTCGATAACTTATTCAAAACGACGCATCTGATTTTGTAAACAGAAAGGATAAAAATATTCAAACGTAAATTTTTCAAAAAACACATCGCTTTCACGGAAACTAGCATCACCATCATGTTAGGGAAACGTTATTGCTAGTGTTGGTGGCCCTTGGTTGCGTGAAAGTGCTAAGGGTTTCAGTACTTTAACGTTTGAATCTTTCTTACCCTCTTTGTTTAGAAAATCAGATACGTCGTTTTGAATAATTTATTGAGAGTTGGTACTTTTGCAACAGATCCTTGCTACTGGAGATGTGAAGACTCACTCTCTGTGAGGAGTTATCCAAACGCTGTGAACCTCCAGTGCTCTTCAAACACAGGAATATTCTTGGTCTTTTAACATCAACATGATGGAAATTTCGAACTCATCGTCGACAAATGCGTAGGTTCGCACGGCCAGTAGATGACAACTGGAAGGACTCGGAATATGAGTTTTGACTGACTTTGATGAATATTAGCTCTGCTGGTTTGGGGGTATTCCTGGAATACCTCGTCAAATCTAGCTTCAAAGGTTATGGTCCACTAGTTCTTAGCGCAGCGAAGCGTTGTAGACGAAATCGTTCACTCTGCAGGCTTGGATTGTTGCAACCAAGTTCTCAACCGAGAGCGTGAAAAATCTCTTATCGACAGATGTTTGGCGACGGTAGAGCTAGAACTTTCTTCACGACCGCCTGTACAATCGCTTCCTGCCAGCCGTATATCATTTGTAGCGTGGACATCACACCTGCTACGTTGGAGGAGTAAAGCTATGTCCATAATAATAAAATCATCTGTACCTCGGTAACGGATTGACGTACAAAAAAGCCTAATACATCAAAACAAAGGTAATTCACTGTTCTTTAAGGAAAAATATCAATACAAATCATTTCTCTTTGTTTCTAATGAAAATTTGCACTTTCTTCTTTAATCCTCCCATCAAACGCTGCACACCTCCGGAGTCAACTTCCTTGGCACATTTGTTCCACATTTTGGTCAACTGAGTCACGTCCGGAGCCGTTTTTCCACTTTTCTTAAGCTTCCGCTTCATTACTGCCCAAAATCTCTCGATGAGCCGGAACTGCGGGCAGTTGGGTGGATTTATGTTTTTATCGATGAAATCTACGTTATTATCGCGATACCACTGGATGACTTCCCGGCTGTAGTGGCAACTCACCAAATCTGGCCAAAACTTCACGGGACCTTTATGGGCTTTAATAAAAGGTAGTACGCGGGTTTGAGGCATTCTTCCTTGTACAGCTTCGAGTCCATCGTCTTATCGAACACTTTGGTCTTTGCTCTGCAGCTGCATATCTCTTGCCAAATCATCCGTTTTTTGGCAAATTTGTCCATAGCTAAAACTTCGCAGGAACATCTCATCGTGCCGTCGCCATGTAGAATTTTTGGCCAGGAAGCTGTCCGAAATCCATTTTGACGTAGGTTTCATACTTCGTCAAAACCTGCTGATACAATTTCCGAGCTCGAGTTTTGGTGACGAAACTTTGCTTCAACGTTCTGTTTGGTTGCTTGCTGGGTCGATAAGAACGATATCCTGCTCGCAAACGAATTCTTCGAACGGTACTGCGAGCAGCAGCGTATTTTTGGGCGATTTCATTATCTGATAGTCCACGGCTTGCTCTGACGGTTCTCAACAACTTCTGGTTCAGCTTGCGGTCATATGTTCCACTACGACGCTTAGCTTGAGGCACTCGATCCACGCGCTCTCGCTCCCTGATACGTTTGAGCACATCATACACGGTTGATTTGGCGATTTTCAACGTTTTTGCGATTTTTATTGCGGACCACGTTGAATTATCAACGTCGGTGTGTAGAATTTTTCTCCCCTCTCGGCTTCCATCTGGAATAACTTTTGACTCACTGCACGAAACACCGTGACCACAGAAAGTGGGCGCCTAGGTTAACAAACCACTGTAAAAGAATTCTTGCAGCGGTCACTTTCCGTGCCACTGCAACACAATAAGTGATTCTGGATTCTAACTAGACAGAACTTTAGGCATGTAACTTCTTCTAATGCTCTTCTTTTTAAGGCATTTTCAGAGACGCAGCATGTGCAATAGCGTAACGATTTAAGAACGTGAAAAAAAGAGGCCAATCTTTCGGGTCGCCACTGAATTCTGGGAGCTCTTGTCAAATCACTTGTCGTGCGGCAAGCCGGCTTCGCTTGAGAATGCAGACTGTTCCATTACCGACGGACTACAGCGGCTGGGACATTGGACATTGTTGTCCTGGACGAACTGATTTGGTGGCACCAGTTTCTCCCTTCTAGCGTACGGAGGTAGCGTCGGTTGCACTTGACGACTGGTGTCGAGTTGAGGGTTCACGTTTTGAAAGTTTTGTCCTGTCTGTAGCAGCGGTAGTTAACTTAGTTGATACATGGGTTGATCAACGTCATGTCTGAGGTTCCGAGCGGATTGCCGGTCGTTATGTACGGCTTGCTGAATTTGCCGCATCCACAGATTGCCTGCCACACCACTTCTTGGCAAATTTGTCGACCTTCTTCTTCTTTCGGAACTTCTCCGGAATATCCAGGTGGGACTTGCCGACGAAAAACTTCAGTCCGCGGATCTGCTTGGCATCCGCTTTAATGTACGTCTCGTCGTCCATTACGATGCATTTCGGCTGCACCAACCACTCGCGGTACAGCATCCTGGCGCGGGATTCGGCCATCGTATACTGTTTATCGGTTCGATCAGGCACCTTCATTACCTTGAAGACATGAAGTACAATCTTTAAATCCGCGGATTACACGTAACTGCCTCTGCTTACGGGTCCGCTCATAAGTTTTTGGCCCTTGATAAAGTGTTAAATTGAATACAGGCAAATGTTGAACTTGATCAAGTCATTCGTAGAGGACGATGCACTGCCTATTGGCTGTGCTTGCCAACAATGAGTGGTATTGTTTGCATATAAACATACAATGATCACAAGTTATTATATCGACACTTGATTTTCCTAGTTTGTCAAAAAAATCCTTAGCAAATCCTTCGAGAGCTTGAAATCGGTTATTTCTATCAGTGAATACTATTCTAAAATCAACATTTCATAGGGTTGGTTTTTAACCATTTAGTGTGGTTGTCATGTTTCATTGCTATTCTGTTTAGTTAGGGCTGTTTATCTATCAATGTTATGAGTGATTGTTTCTTTTTGTGCTTATTATATTTTGTAATATTTGGTGTGATTAACCATTCATGTGTGTTGTCTCGAACATATATTCAAGTTTTTCATTTTACAGCTCATTTGACATTTGAATACCATTTTTGAACGAATTTAAAATATAATGTTTATTTTTTTTAAATAGAAAAAAAATTCATCTCTATATACGAATGAGCGAACCTTGGCCTTAACACCAGCTGTAGGGTTCTGCACGACCTCAGAATCGACAGAATTGTATATTAACCCATGCTTTCTTCTTTTCTTCTACATTCTTCACCACTTGAGGTCGTTTTAAAACGTGCTCCTTCATAATGGCCCAGTATTTTTCTAGTGGGTGCAGTTCCCGAGTGTTTATGTTTATGTTCACATTTTTCGGAACAAAATCGATATAATTCACCTTATACCACTCTAGCACGTCTCTCATGGCATTATGCCAAATTCGGCCAGAAGATCGTCGGACCGTCGTGAGCCTTCAGGAGAGGGAGAAGTAGCTTTTGGAGACACTCTTCCAAATACACCCGTCCATTCATAACGTAAGGTAACGAAATGTGTACTCCGCTTGCCGCAAGTACAAATCGCTTGCCAAATTAAGAACTTCTTGGCGAATTTCGACTTCTTCTGTGTCTGGAGGTTCTCAAGAATATCCCACTTATCCTTGGCAGTCACATACAGGTTTTCTGAAATCTGGTTGAAGTCCGCCTTCACATATGTCTCGTCATCCATTACGCAGCAGTGTGGTTTCGCTAACTTTTAGTCGTACAACTTCCGGGCACGGCTTTTTGCGACCGTATTCTGTTTCTCGTCCTGGATTGGGGACTTCTGAACCATAAATGTACGTAGTCCAACTTGAGTTTTGATATTCTGCACCAAAATCTTGCTCACATGCAGCTTTTCAACCACATCTCGAACTGAGGCGTTCGTTTTCCGTTTAAAGGTCTCAATCACGCGTTTGTGGTCGTTCTCGTTAACCTGACGGTTTTTTTTTTCGGTTCTTTGCTTCCGATCAACAGTCAGACGTTTTTCGAACCGTTTTATGATACCAGACACCGTGGAATTCTCGACTCCCAGTTTTTTTTTCCGATGGCGCGATGCGACAGATCCTGATTCTCAGAGTACTCGTGCAAAACTTTTTCGCGCACGCACTGTTCTTTCGTCGCCATTATGAAAGCTTCTGTGTACCTGATAGAATCAACTCAAAGAGTATAAACAATAAATATTCAACTATGTCTACGCAAAACTTTAATTATTTAACCCAACGGATCAAAAGTTAGAGCAATTTGAGTGTGTGCGGATTTTAAACCCTTACCCTTTTTGTTAAAATCAATTGGAAGATCGAAAATTCTTAAGCACATTTGAAAATAATTAGAGGTGTCTCGAATAATTTACTTGATGAAAATATCGTTGATATGCAAAAAAAATTGAATTAAGTTGGAATGAGTTGATCGAAAAAAATGCTATAATATCACAAACTCCTATCGAAAACCTTTGGAACAAAGCTCCGCAAAACGCACATATAAATAGTCGACAAATCCTTCCAGGAGTCAATAAATACCAATTTTCTCTCACAGGTCAAAACACGGCATTACAAGCTTCATATTTATCCTCATTCATAACCAATAACAAAGGCCTTAGTCCAGTTGGGGACCACAATAATATTTCCTTTCCAATTTTTTTGGAGCGCAATTTTTGTTCTATAAATTCAACAACACCTAAATCAGCATTATTTTTGCATACAAACAACTTTTGCTCTGTAATCCCCTGTTCTCTTTCCTACGAAGCTGTGCACAATCTAACCAAGGAACTTCACCATAAGTAGCAGCACAGTACGTGTGTATATGATGCCCGACTCTCTTATCAAAGAATAGAACGGCCACCCTCCAGGCTTTGCACTGCCAAGGTGAATGGAGGAAGAGAAAAAAAAACTTCTTACAATTTTGCATCAGGGCGAGGGATTCTTTATTACACTAATAGGAAAAAGAAAAACCAATGAAATTTCACTGGAAGCGAAGGTGTACCTTTATTGCTTTGCGGGATGCGAAAGGAAAAATTGCTGGGAAAATCGTGATACTAAGATTTGGTTTTCTAGTGAAAACGGTTGGCATGCACCGGGAATAAAATGTACAATCGTCTGCCATAAATAATACCATCTTCTTCGGTTAGCTTGAAACTAAATAGAGGCTGCAGTCACATTCTTCCCGTTCCCTTTACCAAGCAATAACACTGGATGTAGGACTACTCCGACGAAGCTGGCAGTTTAATCCGATTATAAAGACAGAAATCATTCCACTAGCATTGCTGGTGGCTCTCAGTACCTTCAAGTTTTTTGGCTATTTGGCCAAATTTTGTCGGGACTAAAGGAGCGGAATAAACAGATTTTTTCTGCTTCTGAGAAAATATAAAGCATCCCTTTCACAATCTGCAACAGAGAGCTACTTTTCTGGGCAGCTAAAATAGATCCCGTCCACCGATGGGGGTCGGGGTTGAAGATGGGACGGAGGTGCTGAGGGAGGTCTTTAGGTGCAAAGTCAGTAAAACTAAATCCGAGTTAAAAAGTTTAAAATTTCTAGTCTACTACGTCCCCTCGTCTTCGTTCTCTTGGCTTTGCAGGCCGTGCAGTCAGGTTCAGGTCAGGTTTCTCCCTATAATGGAAGTATCAAATTTTACACCACCAGCCTCAGGATTCCGGCAGAATATATACATATAGGTAGGTACGGACGATCTCGTAATGTGAGCCGAGGATGAAGGTAGCAAATTAAAGTAATAAAAAAACCAACCGCAACTCGGACAATTTTGAAAACTCTGGTTAGTGGCAGTGCTCATTAGCGAAAAGTCACATGCGACTCTACCACAATGACCCTTGGTGTGGTCAGAATTGTCGAGCTAAAAAATCTGCGCTTTCTCTAAGGCCAAGCCATAATGAACATTAGTTTATTTTGAATTTCAATATCATTTCCAGACTGGGCCATAAAACCTTTACTTTTAAGTCTTCTGAAGTAGTATCTTCTCTATCATTCCATATCTGCTGGAAATAGATTTTTAATACCCCACCATAATGCATCTCACATTACAAAACCCGAACGGAAGCTTTCTCCGTACCATTCATAAATCACATGGCTTATTTTTCTTTCCTTCGTTTGTACAATTGGTAGTACTCAGACGCGTTCCGCCTCATCCTCCGACATGCTATTTTCTACCAGCAGTCTGACAGATATAAAAATGATTTACATCGCGCGCATTACAAATCGCACTCTCGATAAATATTCGATCTTCAGAAATTTCCGACGCAACGTACATTTGATGAAAGCACCCACACCAGCAGCGGAGGCACTCACTCACGCGTTCAAATGATGATTATGGCGGTCGGAATTCGCCTCTCGTTCGGGGGGTATGAAATGTCCAGTAGGGTGGTTCAGAATATCGATTTGACAACGAAACTGATTTTCGTTGAGTAGTTTGTTTGCATTTTTTAACTGACAGTACTTGATTATTTAAATTTCACTATCTTGTGAATTTCTGAGCAATGAATGCTAACAACAAAAAACACTAAGTTGAGGAGTTGGGCATTATTTCAGAAGCCGACCAATTTGCGGCTTCCAATGCTATAACTCAGCCACATTCAGACTTACGACTTAATTTTTTTATGGGTGATTTTTGTATGTGTGCCACCAAAGTAAATTGGAGTTACAGTTAAAATAGTGCTACACCCTATAATAAAGAATAATCTTTGATTGCAATTCATGAAAAAGAATTGTTGGTTTCAAAACAGAATACTTACTTTCTGATACGAAATACCAACTGCACACATGGCAACACCAATCTTGTCTGTTGAGCAGATTCCTTCTTAATTTTTCAACAAATTTATGGACCATTAAAAGTGTTTTTCAGAGGATATTGCCATGTTGGATATATTATTTTCTAACATTCTGATTTTCCATGACACAAATTTAAACTTCATTAAAGAAGGCTTTAGAAGGCTGTGACGCAATGCGGGAGAGTTAGTCTAGGTTTTTCTGTGTCTCTAAATGTCAAAGCCGTCCGTTTGCAGTTGTTTGCTTCGGTGATCAGTTGAACGATTTCTTAGTCTTAAATCCAAGCCGGTTGCCAGCTGCTGCAGAATGTCACAACGACAGTTTACTGATTTCTACCAATTGTACTTTCCAGTTCTAGGTCGTTGAAAGCTTAGGATTTTTTGGGCGGAATCATCGAAAAATAATTCTTGAACCACTCTAAAATGAACGGACGTATCATCGCTCACGAGGCATCATCTTCGTCAATCATATGGAAAGAAACTTGATAATGCAATCGAAACGTTGCGGAGGGTGAGTGGAAAACTAGAAGTGCGACACGAGGAGAGCGCGTTTTTAGGATGGTTTTTGTTGTTTTTCAGTTTCAGCTTTTGAAGGACGCTGTATGGCACGAGGCAATTTGAATAAGAGACTATAAATTTCAGCGAACACGGGATGGTAGTCCATCATTTTAAATGGGTGTATGATTTTGAATTGATGGGGTGTTTCAAATATTTGGATGTTATTACGAAGGAATTCTTATAGTCGTGAGGTGTGCGAGGAATATCAGGTTGAAAACCGGTGTAGAAATTGAAGACATCAATTGGAAAGATTTGAAAATATTTAACAATGATATATCCCGATAATATGCTATTTATAACTAAAAAAGTCCACTCGTTGGGTGATTTAATGCATACATTTTGAGGGTAATGCTAATCAACTAGTTGTAACATACTCAATTTAATTAGTAATGTTTGTATTAGGGTTATACTTGCTACTGAAATGGGTATCCAGTAGTTTTAAATCACATATATATATATATATATATATATATATATATATATATATATATATATATATATATATATATATATATATATATATATATATATATATATATATATATATATATATATATATATATATATATATATATATATATATATATATATATATATATATATATATATATATATATATATATATATATATATATATATATATATATATATATATATATATATATATATATATATATATATATAATATATAATATATATATATATATAAAAAAAAAAAAAAAAAAAAAAAAAAAAAAAAAAAAAAAAAAAATATCGGCAAATGATAATCCAAATCAAATTCTATGATATGTCAAAATGTCTTATTTATCATTACATATGCAGAAGTATTTCCAAAATTAACATATGCAGATCATGAATATGAGCTATTCAAAATCGAACATTGAACTAAAAAATAAGGGTGATCGAAAATTAATAGAAATCTCAAAGGTGTTCTCAAATAAGATACATGTAAACAGATAGTGTGTATGGATAAAACAAGCAAGGTTAGGTAGCTTGAAGATTGAGTAATTAATTATTGCGACACTTTCATAATTTTTCAAACCTAACTGAAACCAAAAAAATCGTCTAGTTCTACTTAAGAGTGTGTTGTTACCATTTGCTCAGCCTTGTCAGTGAGATTCTGGTCTAGATGGAATGTTTCAGTAAAGCGTTCGTGAGATGGTTTCGTTCACTCACATGCAAAATCCTCGGTTGCCGCATCGCGCCTTGGGAAAACTGATGAATATACACCTTTCGACCGTTTCCTCCAAAGGTTCCAGGGACGGATGACAGTGGATCATAAGCCAAGGAAAACCGTCAAAAACCCCCAAAAAGCCGAGAGAGCGCTGATTTGTGAAGCTGCATCCGAACATATTGACGCGGGACTTGTCCAAAAAGAAAAGATGCTTCGCAAAATTTCATCCAGAGCGCCAAAAAACGATCCGGATTGAAAACGTAGAATGTGAAGAACTTCCCAAATCGCGACAAACGCCAGCAGAGAGTGCCCAAAAACTCTACACGAAGCTGCAATCGAAATACAGATGCTGCGTCATTGTTGATAAGACCTACATCAAAGCGGATTTCAAGCAGTTGCCGAGACAGGAATATTTCACCGTTAAGCACAAGTTTGCTTTGAATGATCATTAAAAATGGAAGAAGCTGTCGGGATTCGAATGAACATTAATTCATAGGTTCATGATTTGTCTGGCCATATGCACTTGTGGCAAACGGAGTGAACTATTCGCGACCAAAGGCACCAGTAACCATAAGATTTACAAAACTGACTGCCTCCAAAAACCACTTTTGCTATTTTTGAGAAAGCATGATAAAAAACCATTGTTTTGGGCCGATTTGGCTTTATGCCACTCCTCAAAAACAGTGCAGAAGTTATATCCGGCTAGTTCTGTGGATTTTGTATCGAAAAACCTGAACCCACCGAACTTTCAGTAACTCCGTTTGATCACCTTCATAGATTAAGATGTAGCATAAAATTTGGGAAGCCAGATGGGAGACGAAGGACGAAAAGGAAATGATGTGGAAGTGAAAAAAAAACTGGTAAAAACGAAAACGAGCATTCTACTCAATTTTACTCTCACCCTAAAATATAACCAACATATAAGGGCTGGTTCATAACCACGTAGACTCATTTTGGAAAATCTAAGAAACCCTTCAACATTGAATACCGTCTAAAAGATGGCAATTGCTAAGAAAACTGTGCTTGACAATCGTCATATGAGCCTTAGAGATATTTTTAGTGATCTCGAAATCTCATATGGAAACGTTCAGCACATTATTGATGATATTTTGGGCATGCAACGCGTTACTGCACTTGTTCCGAAAGAGCTGAATTTTGTGCAAAAAGGCCATCGGAAGAATGTTGCTCAAGACATGATTTCTGAGGCCCGAGGCGAATTCCCGGTAATCTTTTATCAAAGTGTTTATTATTATTATCTCTACAATATCTACAATACTTTCCATACAATCTTTCGGTATTTATCAAGTGAAGCGCCCTGGCCAGTACTTAGGCACCGTATTTTAATAGCTCACTTGGGAGTTGGTTAACTCCAGCAGTTAACCCCCACCAAATTAAAACATTTCCAACAACATACCCACATATTATTATTTTATATTTTTCCACCACAATTGATCCCCCACCCCCCACCTCTTCCCACAAAGAACTATCTCCCCCCCCCACCCAAAGGAAAAAAAAAAAAAAAAAAAAAAAAAAAAAAACCTTTTTCCCCAAACCAATAAAAAAAAAAATGGTTAAAAAAAGTTCCCGCCCCCCAAACCGTGAAACATACTTATAGTTAATTAAGATAATGCCCCGCGAGGCACAATCTACGTAAAGATACCCGAAGGGCATAACATAAAAATATCAAAATTATAACAAATCTTGTTACGATTAACTGATTATGATATAAATTTGTTGAAGACGTTTTCATCTGGATAATTGTATATCATATTTATAACAAATTAAGATATAAAACCCTGGGAGTCACTATCTGCGTGAAGAAATAGATTGATTCTAACAATAGCTGATATAATTTTGCTACATCGTAACAAAATTGTTACAAAGTTTGTTTTGTTTATGTTATATCTATATCATAGTTTGTTTTTAATTTGTTACTTCTTGAGGATTTTTTGTTACAATTTCTGTTATTTTAACTACATCCGCGATCTTAATTCTCGCAACCTTTGTTATAAAAACAGCGTAACTGAATAACAACACTTGAAATAATTTTGTTGTTTCCTTCTGGTCGGGTATATATATATTAAAACACACAATAATATTTTTTTCCTCCACCCAAACAAACCTAAAAAAAATTTTTTTTTTTTTTTTTTTTTTTTTTTTTTTTTTTTTTTTTTTTTTTTTTCTCTTTGGGGTTTTTTTTTACAATTTTTTTTTTTTTTTATTAAATCCCCCTCCAAAATTCTTACAACCTCTGTTATGAAAACAACGTAACTGATTAACAAAACTAGAAATAATTTTGTTGTTTCCTTTTGATCTCCCAGACAACCACAAACCGTATAACAGTGTTCAAATAGTATCGTATATTCCGATATTTCAAGTCAAAATCGCAATTAATTGTGGTTTTTATCGTATTATGTTTAAGTTAAATCGTAAAGAGTGCAAATTTTCGACTTATATACGATGTGTCATTTATTCATCGTACTGCGTCACAAACTAAATCGGATATACATCGCTAAACTTTTTAAATCGAATTAGTTATTACAAATTCAATCGCATACGATATCAAATCAACTCGTTTAGGAAAACAATGGAATTTGCACGTATATGGCCTCCACTTTTGCACGTATAAGCCATATTTTTGCATTCTATACGATTTGTTTACTTACATATATGTTTGTATATCATAAAATCACCTTTCAATATACGTGCATTTTGGTGGTCTGGGCTGGTAACCCAACAAACATCGGTGTTGAATTAGAGCTTGTTCAAACAAATTTGGAGAAGCTATTCAGCTATTCTAGAAGAAACAGCTGAATAGCTTCTCCAAATTTGCTTGAACAAGCTCTAATTCAACACCGATGTTTGTTGGGAAGTTACCTTTTTTAAATACCTTGTTCATACAGTCACGGTTAAAAATGGCATTGGGAAAGTAAAGCAATAAATGGTCTTATTTATCACTTCCTAGATTGTATAGACAAATTGCACGGGTTTTATTCAGAATGAATTTCAAGGGGAAAAAACATTTTCCATTCAAACATTTGTGGCAGCGAGGAAGTTATATTGTGTTTGTGTTTGTCCAGCAAATGTCAATAGGAAAAATGGAGTTTGAACAATTCTTGCAGAAAAATGTAGGTCAAGAGTAGGTAGGTATTGGTATGTAGGTATTTCAAGGGATATCAACGTCAACAGTGGTATAGTAAATCCTTAATTCAAAGTTTTTTTTTTTCTTCATTTACGCATACATGTTGACATTAATCCATTAATTTAGGGACATCTTCCCAGCAGTCGTGCTAAGGATCCAAAACACTCCAGCTGAAATTGCAAAGCAGAGAATTCTCCTTTGACGTATCATTAGTGCAGCAGAAGGTATTACTCAGCCCGAACAACCCATGAAGACGCACATAATTTAATGCAACTTTGAAATACTTTTGAAATAAAATATATTTAATCTTCTTACGAATTCCAACGACGAATAAGACGCACGGTGGCAATAAGACGAATGTTTACATAAGCACGTGTATATGCTCTCCACGAAGAAGCGGCGCCGTAACCAAACTGATGTTCGCCTGGAAAAGCAGGAAAATGAATAAATATTTCCTTAAGAGAATTATTAATTACGAAAATTTGTTTTAATTTAACTTTTCCCGTTACCCATTGCCACTGCAGATTCCTCTGAGGGGGGAAGGAAAAGAAAGAGCATTGTCGCGGCACATCTCGCCATTGCGGAGACGGCTGGTGGCACTTTTCCATTCCTCAATTTTTATCTTTCTTCCAGTTGGGCATTTTAAACGCGCCCGACTGTTCGGTGCACGATACTGGTTCTCATAACTCGCCAAAATCGCGCTTCAAATGGCTCTTGCGATGGTCCTCGCGGCTATGATCCCTCCATCCTTTCCCATCGCAACCGGAGCGACCGAGGAGAGTGTAATAAGAAACAAATGTTTTTCGTACTTAAGCTGTAATTAAGCACAAATTATACTATAATCGACCATCCGTCCCAAACTCAACCATCGTCGGCGTAGACGACGCGTTCTTCATGATGACGCCGGGCGACGATGATGAAGGCTAGGCGAGGTTCTTCTCGCTAAGGATCCGGATGATGCCGTGTTGCCACTGCAATAAATAAAATGCGACTAACTTTTGTCGTTTTCCATTATTTTTTGCTGCGCTCGCTGGAAGAAGGAAGTAAAGTCCTGTTGCACGTTGCTAGCTGATAGCTACCAAGAAATGGAATACAACTCTCACCCGCACAGCTACAACGTTCCGGAAGGAAGGATGGACGACACCCTCTTTCGTGGTGAATGGCTCTCGTGTGGTCTGCGTGACGTTCCTCGGGGGTAAGTTGGCGAAGGATGCAATTCGATGACTCGGTGCAAAGCGCTAGGGTGTAGTGGAAAGTTTAGCTGGGCGTGGCGTGGCAAATGCAATTATAATTTGCATAAGCTTTTACGAGCATTTTATTGCCATTATTTTGCTACGTCCAGTTGGGATGTTTCTCGAAAAGTGCGGTTTGTTTTCTCGTAAATACTTTTTTTTGGCTTGGCTTGCTGCGAGCGATTCTCTCGGATGGAACCAGGTTCTTGGCTCAGAGATAACGATTGGGACGGTCTGTTTGTTTAATTTATGCATTGTTGGGGAAGAGCCAACACTTTAATGGGGTATGTTTCGGCAGTTGCCGAATTCACGCCATAGTTCATTACGGTGCTGTTCGCGAGAACCATATGAAGGCAAGCCGTATTGTGCATGGCGTTTGTTAGACATGAGGATAAAACAGGTAGCGATGTCCAAGGACTCTCAGCTTTCAACGGATAAAAGTTATTTTTTTTAGTATTTCACATCATTTCACTTTATTACCGAATGCTTTCTACAACCTAGGATTTGAGAATGATCTCATGCTGCGATTATGTTAATTATATCAAAATAATGAAATAAACAGTAAAGTAAGAACTGTGATAGAAATAAAACCCTACACAATAATCACATGAGTCAGCAGAGTATCGATAGTACCACGTTCAATGCTTCACGGATATCGGAAACTCCATTCCCACCACCAGAACCGCCAGATACCGACGGCGACAGTATGGTGTCCCGTCAAACGGTTCATCGGTTCTCGAACCCAGAAGACAAATACAACATGCCACACGTTTCGACGTCACCTCCCTTTCCATGCTCGCCGGTACAAATTCCTATTCAAAGCAGTAGCATCCATCGTAGTTTGGCCGTTTGACACCGCAGGGTCTGCTGGAATAAACGATATCGTAGAACCGAAAAATGGCTATCACTGAATACAGTAGCGCTTTCGCGTTCGATTTTCCCTGCCAGAAAACCTATACTTCACAACTAATATCGGCGCGTCGTATCGCATCGCGCTCCAATCAAGGCCAAATATAGCAGACGAGAGCGTTCAAGGGTCGACGTCTTTCCGGGGTAATTCCCGGTGACGTAACGGAGTGATTGTAGCCTCCCTAGGTCGACAGGATGATGGATGACGTGTTGTTGCTAATGCTGTAGGGCTGGCTGGTTGGCACGCCACTTGTACATTCTTTCTAACCATGTTTATCTCCGGTTTGTCTCCGCGCTGCTTTTTTTTTCGAAGAAAATAATCACTTGAACGTTCTTTCGTAACGAGCCGTAATGGAATTGGTTCAGAAGGCTTTTCAGATGGGAAACATTTACTTTTCAGGAGGATTAAACTAATTTGAGCGATTGAAAGTGAGTTAATGCCGTCAGATCACTAGTTATCGTTTTTGTGTGACCGTTTACGGATTTCTGGTTGGGGTGGATCGACGCAGAGTACAATTTCGCGTTAATGCTCCGAGCCATTAGTGTGCAACAAAGTTATCAAATAATCATCACCGGCGTACTCGTGCATAATGGCAGTGTCAATTCCTGTATCATTACGTGTTTGGCTTAGACTCATTATAGCAGTAGTGCAAGGCAAAACAAGATGTTGACGAGTTCAGAACGTTATTGAACTACACCCCATCATCGTCAACCCGTTTGGATTCGTACCAGGAATGCGAAGATATGATAACGATGTACGAGCGTTAGGCTGACTGCTATTATGCTATCGAAGCGCCATGTCATCGCTACCTATCATTATGATCATCATCTTTATCATCATTATCATCATCACCATCATCAGAGACACACGAACAATGTTCTGAATGCGTGTAAAGGCGCTTGAGGTATATTTGAAATATTTGTGATGCGAACCTTTGCCATGCTTGATGCACACGTTGTGACAACTATGATTGCACGATGATTTTCACGAATGCGAATCAAACGTTGGGCACCGGTTCCGGTTTTGTATGCCACTGTATGGCACAGGTCGATGAAAAGGGATGAATCTGAGTGGTTGATGTACGCCATACATTGTATGGTATAAAGTATGCGCATGTTGAGATTCCAAAGGGATTAAAGCTACATCAATTCAAATTGCAGTTCAATTAATAAGTTTGAAAATGATTTGAAAATGCAGTTGCTGTTCCGTTTTGAATTCGATTATTTTCCTTGACAATCTCCTTCAGAATAACTACAGATACTAGAAGAATCATTTTAAAAAAATGAAAAAAAAAATTTCCAATCTTCCTTTGCAATCCTTATAATTTTCCCTTTATTATCGAGATTTTCAGCCCAGGGCTAGTTCATCTCCCGTCGTAGTCACTCAAATACCTTTTGGGTATTTTCGTAACTTGTCCAGGGGTGAGATTAGAACTCGTGAATTTGGCGTGAGCGGTATGGATGCTAATCTCTACGCCGGGTTGGCTCATGTATTTGTTTATGTTTATGTTTACTATTAAGTGATACGTTGGAATATCGGTTTGTTTTATTTCAAATTTGTGAAAATGTACACCAAACAAGTGATTACGAGTTTGCTGCTCAAAAGACGCCGAAAGAGATTGCCAAGGTGGTAGGATTGGCCACAATTTTTTGCATCCAATGGACAGGATGGTCTAAAGCTGCAAAAGCCGGGAAGTGAAGATCCGCGGTTTGCACGTACGCCAAACGTGGTCAAATCGGTCCGGGTAAAGATTGCTCGCAACCCGGTAAATTCCATTAGGAAACCTGACAAGGAATGCAACATTTCTGAAAATTCTATGCAAAGAATCATGGAAGAAAATGTGCATGCATCTTCCAGAGGTAAAGTGAAACGCCACTTGATTACGGAACGAGTAAAGGAACAACGAGTGACTCGAACGAATAGATTGCTTTCTTTGTTGAAGAAGGAACAATTCATAATCCTGTTCTCCAACGAAAAGCTGTTCAGTATCGATGCTTTGTCCATCCGGTTCATTTCAGCGAAGAAACTAGAAAGTGAAGTTTACATTCCAAACCAAACATTTGCATGGAATCTCGATAGTTGGCTTGTACACGTCTAACGGTTTGAAAATGCCGCCTGTTTTCATTGATAATGGTGTTAAAATCAATACCGAAGAGTACATCGGTGTTTTCAAAGACCAACTGCTTCCCTGGGTGAAGACCAACTTTTTTGAGGATTAATAAGTTGTTCTACAACAGGATGAAACGCCATGTCAAACGTTAAACCTGACCAAACGATGACTGATGGAAGACATGAACTTTTAGTCGAAATATTTGTGACACCTTAGCAGTCCGGACCTTAACCCGTTTGATTATTAGATTTGGGCATATGTTGAAGCCTGTAAAACATCTCAGTTTAGTGTGAAGACCCTGAAGTCCGTCATAACGCGCACATGGCAATCTATGTCAGAGGACTACGATTGAAAAGCGTGTCCCAGCTTCTGGTGTCGTCTTGAGGATGTCATCGATAAAAATAGAGGTCATGTCAAGTAAATTTATTTGAAAGGACCTGATAGAGATAACTGAACTCAAAAATGATGAAATTATTGCTCACAGTAGTTGAAAATGTGATTTGCAAGAAATATTCAGAAAGACCTCAAGAAGTCCAAAATGTTCACAGTTCATATGACAAGTTCAAAGAAAATTCAGAATGCTCTTGGTATCGGCTGTAAGGCGAAGCTTCCGTTTGATGTCGGAACAAGAGCGTTGTACGACCTTCATGTCAACTCTGCGAATGCATCTTTTGATTCTACCAATCAACTGTTTGCTATTCGTGGCTCTCCAGTTGTTTTTGTACACCCGAAGAAATCTTCGATTGGGCGACACCGAGGCAGATTTGACGGGTTGCGGTTTTTGGGTACAAAAGAGATCGAATGGGAATTCAGGAACGATTGTGTGTTTTTTTTTGTGTAATGCGGTTACGCTTTAACTGGCCGTAACACGTATTGTCCATCTGCATGATGTTTTAGTAGAAATGGGATTAAATTTTTCTTCAAACATTCGTTCTGGCACACATTTTGATTGATAGCCAAATCAAAGGGCTTGAAGCATGGCTTAGAAATACCTCTCTCGGAACTTGCAATGTACAGCACCATTTTCTGTTAAAACTTATGTTAAAACTTATATTTTATGTTTGGAGATGCAGTAGAACTATCCAAAGAATAGTATTGATCGTTTCCGGGAAAGTACTTCTTCGAAAGAGGGAAGTGACTTTTGTCGTCCAAAACAAAACATTTTCCGGATCATTTTTTTATCACCCATTGGGATTCAAACGTCGAAATCAGTTTCTAAGTGTATTCCGGGGCTCATGTCTTCTTTCGGCACTTTATTCCGACTCTTTTCAATTTTTTGCAGATGTGCTGGTGTGAATAGTTAAATCCTTTTGTGGCATCTCGGGCGCTATTCATAAACCACGTAAACTTTTCTGGGGGAGGGAGGCTCTGACCAAAGTCTAAGCTTCATACAAACTTTCAAAAATGAGTTTACTTGTGAGTGAGTCCTTGTTGTAGAAGGCACGAGAAAGATAACGAAGTCCGTTTGCGTCCATGATTTTGGTTGGTATACAACTATATATCTGCTTGCAAGTTGTTGTTGGGAATCTTAGGATATGGTAAACAGTCGAAGCTGAAACATTTTCGCTTTTAAAATGTTGTAGGGGAGAACAGTACAAAATGCACTGGTGGGGTAGAATGACCCACTTAATAATAAATATGCTCAAACCTTCAAAACTATAGCTTTAATGGAATGATACTTTATCATTTTTTACATAAAACAGCATAAATCATACTTTTGTAGTACAATAAGGCAATATACACCAAAATATGATAAAAATTGAAGAAATTTTCATGACTGTACCTCACATGCAAATAATAGTGTTATTAAAATACGCTTTTACCATGCGTTAATATCCATGGTTTATAATAAATTTACTTCACATATATCGCACACAACAAAACTTCAACATAGTATCAAAACTTCACTATAATTTTGCATATTTTCAGAGTATTTAGACAAAACTAAAACTGGGGTAGAACGTACCGTGGCGTTAAATACGTCTACACGTATAGAAAAAAGTATCCCAGCAGCAGAAAGACAAGAGAGAGAGAGAGAGAGAGAGAGAGAGAGAGAGAGAGAGTGCTAACACATGAGCACTCTTATTTCTCTCCTAGCTCGTTTGTTGTTGAGCATAGCGGCCTCGAAAAAAATCCAAAATCTTAGTTGCCACCCATTAGTAATTGAAATATGCTTGGAATCCGCGAAGTTCTCAAACTTACAATGTTTTTGGAACACATTTCCAAAGTTTTTGGTACTTCTTCCCGATATATTTGATACACAATTTAGATTGCAAACAATTTTTGATATCAAACATATTGTTTTCAAATCCAATTGCTATTTGTGTACGTGCGTGATAGGAATGAATTTAAATTTGGGCTATAAAAACGGTTCATCACTCTTATATCTTCTTCAGTGTTTCCTATTTGCACTAATTTGTGTTCTATTTTTTGGTTCTAATCCCGAGAAAGATATGTTTGTCGTCTTCGTTTTCGTTTGTCCAATGGATCAATAAATATTGTGTTGTTTTGACATAACAGTTAACAGTATACTACAGTATTTTGCACTTAAATGTAGTGATTAAAGTTGGCTGTGGTTGGTTCAATGCCCGCCATACTGGCATTGATTTAAATGAATCTTTTGCTCTGGTACTGCGCTACATACTGCATGTCAGCATTCACCTTAAACTTCTCGTCAAACAAGTTGGATTCTTCGCACAGTCCCAAAGGCATCTTCCTCTGCGTTGTGAATGGAGGCTTGAGTATAACTCCACCTGCCTTTATATAATGCTGTGATTCTAAAAATCTTAATCATGGTCTACAGAACCTATATAAAGTCAGGGACAATCTAAACTGAACCAAACATTTTGTGTAAATGGTCAAAAATCCCGAACCTGAAGAAATTGCTCGGTGGAACGAGGTTTGAAAATCGGCAATTTTTCGGAAGGGATAAAAAATTGGAGACACGTTGGATAATGTTTAAACAACGCTATTTTGCTAAATTAAATATATTTTCATTCAGAAAATCACGGGCTTTGTGACCCGTGATCTTGATTTTGAACGTAAAAGCTTCTTTGGAATTTTGATGATGATAATGATGACGGCTGTTCTTCCCTTCACGCACACTGTGCATTGGCAGGACAATAGATGGTCTCCAAATCTGCCCGGTGCGTTCATCCCTGTGCCACGGACCAGCGCTAAGCGATGATGGTATTATTTATTTACGGAAACTTCACACCCGTCGGTCCCGTCATAAATGACAACACATTCCGCGCGCACTCACACTCACACCAGTCATTGGTCTCTCCTACCAATGTCAACTATGACCGAATCAACCAAAAGATAGTGGCGACAATGATCTGATGAGTAGGTATGTGCGTTGATTTGGTCGGGAAGCCGAGCGTTTATTTGCACCCGGAGGAGTGCGTGCGGAAGTCACTCCGGAGGAGCTGATAATGATGATGAAGCTTTGTGGATTAAATCGATGGGAAATTGCTTAATTTGTTCAATTTGTTTTGGAGTACGGATCGAGGGCAATTCGGTGAGCGAAATAGCAAAATCCCGCATGTAGCGGGCAGGAGAGACCTGTTAAATGAGATAATTTGTGTCGCACGTAGTTTGCTACGTGTGATTAAACCGTGTTATTGAACATATTGGCAGTACGCATGGATTTGATTAGATGATGGTGTATAATTTGAACTAAGCTGAACGTTAACGCTCAACCCCGAAACCGCTAATAGCATTCCAA
Organism: Aedes koreicus; assembly: GCA_024533555.2. Lineage (NCBI taxonomy): Eukaryota > Metazoa > Arthropoda > Insecta > Diptera > Culicidae > Aedes > Aedes koreicus. Next base: position 839,165 of record JAHHFK020002600.1, on the reverse strand, counting down.
TAACATTCTTTCACCCAAGCAATTCGTTCCTGCTGCCGACATGAACTTAAAGATATACACTTTTGCTCTTCCTCCTCATGCTGGAAAGCGATAAATTTTCAATAAATTAATCATAATTCGATATTCATACCAGAAGCATAATACCGATCCGTTCCGCTCTCCTCCCACGAGAGTAGCAAATCTTGCTTCCGTATGCGAACCGAATCCACACTCACATATGAAGCTATAAAAGTCATAAATTTATTCAATTTGTTTCCTTTTGGGCGTCTTTTTATTCGAGTTTATGTAGAGGGATTCGCCGTGTTGTCGGATTTTTTTTATGAGCCACCCACCATGTGTCTCCACCGTGGTTCGTCCCGCTGGCTGGCGCTGTTGTGCCGCTTCCTTCTACTATGCGTATGTAAACTCGTCCATTCGTTGTACGGCAAGCAAAACGCATTAGGCCTTCTTTCTTATGTACAAACAACCTGACCTGGGTGGTGAGGGGTGGCTGCCAGCAATCCGCGTCCTAAATCTCGACTGCTATTCTAATGCTGATTTATCTGGAAACGTGACTGTAACGCATCCGCTACGACATCCTTTTCTTGAAGGCATAATTTCCCGGAAGATGAACACGCACTCGATTTGCATCAAGCTCTTAGTGATTACGAAGAGTGTGGTGCGGAGTTTCGGGTAAAAAAAGAAGGATTTTTCGGTGTCCTGGGAGATGAAGAAATGTTGCGGAAAACTTGACTTTAAGATCATAAGTGGTGATTGGGATAGTGTTTTTAGGATAAGGATATGAAAAACATGCTTCACGTGATGTACAGGATATAAGAATTGATTTAATTGATATTATCAAAAACGGGACGCAATCCTTATTTCTGTTTATTAATCACTCCATAAATAATCACTCCATATTGTAACGAAAATTATGTTGTTCGTCAATATCATGTGAATCGATCAAATTACTCATTTTAACTTAATATATAAAATTTAAATTTATGGTCAATCCTATCATATAAGACGCATGAATCGGTTAAGTCCACGATGGGTAATGTTGTATATTAGAGTAATGCAATGATGTTACTGCTATCCAAGAAATCTGATAATTTTTTTATTCACTATTAGTTTATATATTCTAAAAGGTTCTTCTATTTTCAGAGAGCGAGTAATGGCGCTATAACCATCAAGTAGAATCAAGTAGAACCATAGACCATATGGGGCTAGGACTACAGTGAATGCTAGAGGCCCAACCGTTTGAAGAGAAATTGAGCATTATTTAACCTTTTTAGTCTGGTCTAGTTATGGGAGCCATCGATCAGTTTTATACAAATTTTTGTTCTGTACAACTATTCTGTTCAACTATTCTCTCCAGCTGATAATTTCCCTTGTCCTTTGATATCAACTAAAAGCTACGTGGGTTCCTTGCGTCTTCTTAAGGTAGATATCAAATCCTCCCTATCTCCAACGGTTTCATGGACGTGGCCAGGTGAGCAATCGAAGAGTGTTTTCGTTGAGATTATTGCGTGAAGAAACGTATCAATAACTGGTTCCGTTTTATGGTAGCATGCAATGCCTTCAATTAATTATTTCTCATCGTAGCTCCATCCACGAGGTGTGCAAATGTCAATCCTAATTTTAATGCTCACTACTCACTACTACTGGAAACACGTGTAGATATTTTTCAGTACCAAAATAAGTGATTTTTACATGAAAATCTTATAGAAAAAGAAATTATACTTGACTAATCATTTTCATTTCACTAGACACATAAGATTCAATTTATTTTAAGAAGCATTTTCCACTTCCTGAATCACATGAAATTAAGTGAATTTCTGGTGGATATTTTCAACTGATTATGTGATTTTTAATTTGGGTGTAGATTTATGCTAGAGCTGATTAAGCTGGTATAAAGGAAGGTAGGCGGTGCCTGCAAAGGGATGCGTCATCCTCTTATTCCACTGTGATTATCCTTCACTACATGACTGCTGGTTTCAATCGGTTCAATCCTGACGAAAATATTCGAAAATTCAAAGGAAGATTGGGCATTCATCATGGAAATTCCAACCCGAAGCACCATTTACAGTAATGAAATTCTCTGTTCGGAAGTCAGGATATTTGAACTAATGAATTTGTTTTTAATCTCCGTTGCTTCTAACCACTTCTACCCACAGATTGGTCGGTAACCCCCAAAAATGTCTAAAGGCGTGGAGTCATTGCCAAGTTTAAGTTTGGCGGCTGCCGCACGCCGATGTGATCAAATCGGTCCGTGCAAAAATTGCTCGCAACCCGGTGCGTTCCATAAGAAAACTTGCAAAGGAAGCCAATATTTCGGAGAAATCCGTGCGGAGAATCATCAAAGAAGACCTGCATGCATCTTCCAGAGCCAGAGTGAAACGCCACTTGATTACGGACCGGGTCAAGGAACTACGAGTGACTCGTTCCAAGAGATTGCTTTCCTTGTTGAAGAAGGAAAAAATGATAATCCTGTTCTCCGACGAAAAGCTTTTCAGCATCGATGCTGTGGCCAACAGCCGCACGAACCGGTTCATTTCACCGTAGAAAATGGATAACGTTCCGGAAAAAGTGAAATTCAAATTTCAAACCAAATATCCGGCTGGTGTCACGATGTTTGGCTTGGTGGCGTCCAACGGTTTGAAAATGCCGCCTGTTTTCATTGATGCTGGTGTTAAAATCAATACCGAAGTGTATATCGGTATTTTAAAGGACCAAGTGCTTCCCTGGGTGAAGGCCAACTTCTCCGAGGACCAAAACGTTGTCCTACAGCAGGATGGAGCGCCGTGTCACACGTCCAATCGAACCCAACGAAGGTTGAACGATAACATGAAGTTTTGGCCGAAGGATTTGTGCCCCCCTAGCAGTCCAGATCTTAATCCGTTGGATTGTTCGATTTGGGCATACGTTGAAGCACGAGCCTGCAAAACATCACACCCTAATGTGAAAACCCTGAAGTCAACCATAACACGCACATGGCAGTCAATGTCGGAGGACTACGTCCGAAAGGCATGCTCTGGCTTCCGGCGTCGGCTCGAGGATGTTATTAATAAAAATGGAGGACACATTGAATAAATTTGCTTAAAAAGACTTTATAATAAAAAGTTTGAAACTATTTGATATGTGTAAATGTTCTATGCTGTTCGCTGACATAAAAGTGCGTTGTCTAGCCATTATAGTGACTAAAAAGTACATTGTCTAGCCTACCAGATATATTTTCATTGTAGTTACTTTCCCTTCGAATCACTGTCACATTGGAATTAACCGAGAACAAACCAAACAGTTTAGCACGTAGAAAACATTGGCCGATGGAAGTCAGTCTGACCATTTCGCCTACGTGGTAGTATGCCATAGAAATTTTATATTGCTTACTTTCACATATAGAAAGACATCCAATCCACACGGCAGCTCAATTACGTCAAAAGTGGAGCTACACAAATTTGAAGTTTTGTTGTTGGACTGGACAAGTTGAAAAACAATTCATGTCGATGTTTTCGATTAGTCGATGAAACCCAACAAGATTTCCTAAAATTTGAGTGACAACTCGAAAACGACTGAGTTTCTTTGATTTCAATATAAAGATGGAATAATGGTGAATTGGACTTCATCGACTTCCCCTCTTTCAAATTAAGGTGGAAAGAAGACCGTTTGACTGCGTGTTTCCATCTATGAATGCTTGTAGTGAAACACATGGAACTGAACCTGCTTCTTGTCACTCTACTCTAAAACAGAGGAAGCCGATGAAGAGAACTTGAAAATATATGAAAATATATTGTTCTGGTGTCTGCACTACCTTGAATTGTTGACACCGAGCATTGTTCAATATTTTGAAGAATTTTTCGATCCAAGTAAAGCTGTTTACTCAAATAACGCTTGCATTAAAATTAAAAAGACAACAAAGTTCACCGATTTTTCATGCGATTATACTGTGACCTGGTCAATCGTCAATAAATATAAGTAGGCTATATACAAAAAAATAAATGAAAGCTCTATTAGTTCGTTTACGGCAGCCATGGTGAAAGCAGTGAAGCGACTACGTTTGATGGTTTGTAATTACCACCGGTTGCCGGCGCCGGTGATGTAGTGGTAAGCGTGACTGCTACATGGTACCCCAGTGGGTCTGGGTTCAATTCCAGTCGAGTTCGGTGGTTTTTCTGAGGCGAAAAAATCTAGTCACGCCTTCCTTCGCAAGGGAAGTAAAGCCGTTGGTCCCGGCTCATGTGTTGATGAGTGCGATATGTAGGGTCCAGGTGGTAGAGTCGTCTTCCCGGCATCCCGGTTGTCACCAAGTTGTGAGGAAAAAGGCCGACGGAAAATAAAACGAACAAAAAAATACCACCGGTTCCACTCTGGAGATCTTCCTCGTGCCGCACTTTGTGTCGGCCGGATATAGCTAAGCGGCTTTATACACGATCCTGGCGCTCCGGGAGAAAGGTGAGAGCATCCAGCGCAAGCCAGGTTCTGTCCGTCGGACTGCTTTGCGTGACCGGTAAGTACAGCAAGCACTGAAGCAAAAGACGAAAGGCAAAGTGGCGGAATTCCGTGCATTGGAACGGGAAGTCGGTGCGACCAGCCAGTCGGTTAAACAATATATGGACAACATGGACATCGTCATGACGAGCGCGAATTCGAGGCCGGCCATGTCGGAAGCTTAAGCGGCTACCAAAAAGCAGCGACTGATGGTGATAATGCGAGTAGTTGAACGGATTGGAGATAAGGAAAGCATTGGGCATAGGACCAAGTCAGTTACTATTTGTTATTTATTGGTTTTTATCGGTGACGTAGAAAATTAAAATAGCTATATATTTGCGTAACGCGTTTCGGCCTACTTTTCTTCAGCCATCATCAGACGCAGAATGCTGGTTGCTACCTCACTACTTGTTACGTCAAACTATACTAGTATAGTTTGACGTAAAAAGTAGTGAGGTAGCAACCAGCATTCTGCGTCTGATGATGGCTGAAGAAAAGTAGGCCGAAACGCGTTACGCAAATATATAGCTGATTTAATTTTCTACGTCACCGATAAAAACCAATAAAAAACAAATAGTACACGTTCACGGTGATTAAATCCAGTTATTAATCCAAGTCAGTTATCAATATCAGTTACTAATGCTATGATGAACCACCAATCGAAGGGCAGCCCAACTTGTCTTATCTCTATTATCCATAGAAAAGGGGACATGCCACTGCTCAGAAGAAACGTACTCTATGGAAACTATTACCTACATAGGCAGAAAAAGCGATCACCTTTATTTACGAGTTTACGATGATAAGGTTATGCCGGACTATTCGGGGTGTGGTGCAACTGGCGTTCGATGTTCTGTTGCTTGAAGGAGCGGTCCCATACTTTTGGCGGATAGTGCTAGTTACATACTTTCAGTGTATCGTTGACCAAAAAGAACCCTGCTGCTAACCTCTTCCAAACTATCCAACATCCAAGTGAATTCTCGTGGAAGTACAGAGGAATTCTCGGCTTCTAGCGAGTATCACGTCAACACGTTCCTTGTCATTTCCTACTTAACCAGCATTTGACGCCGGTATTGCTTCATAATGGGTCACCATTTTTTACACATTGAGGATGTATGTTAGTCCCAAACACCATCTGTTGGTTCTTTGTGTAAATACAGCTGATCTGGCAATAACGGAGTAGCATCCGTCTCCTGCTCATGCTCATGCTCAAGATGACACAACATATGATAGGAACAGGGAGAAGTATTGCATCTCTACTATTTCTTATCAACATGTCATGCGTTCCGAATCTGCAAAAACCGATTCTCTTAATCGATTTTCTCTTTGCATTATAACAGCAAACTGAATATTTTTTTCGAACCTTTTTCAAAAATATATGGGAAATGATGGCATAAAATAGCAAAAGCAATGTTAATCACATCAATAACAGCTTACATAATCAAGATATTGTCAGAAGAGAAAATTGATGAAGAGAATCGTTCTTTGCAATATATGCCTTTATGATTCTGAATATATAGGCTGGAGATATGAGGTACATTATATATGACCGCTACTCCGAAGCAATTTTGTTCATAATCTGTTCATAAGTAAATCGAATATCAATAAAGGATCGTTCCGTAGAGAATTGAGAGTCATTTGAATATCTAGGAGTCAATGTAGATTGGGTAGCATCACGATAAAGAAATATCAAGATGGATCGCAGCAAGCCGTGTTTTGAAGTTGACGTGTTCTGCCAAGGGTAAGTCGCTTAGAATAGTGTGCCAGCCACTATGTCTTAAACACTAGACGAATATGTTTCATAACTGTGGCACTTTGATTTTCAATCCAAACCACATGTGTGGCACACTGAGGCACACTTTTGACAGTTGAGCTTATAGAAATAAGAAACCAGCAACCTTTCCAATATGCGTAACCTGGTTGCCAGGCTCAGTAGAAAATAACAATTCGGACTGTAAACACATCAGGCACACCCAGAACAAGGCAACGCTTGTTGACACACTACAAAAAAAATAGCACAGGAGAAAAGTGTGCTAAGCGATCCACCCCTTGTTTTTTTTTTTTTCCTTTTTTCCCCACAAAAAAAAAATTATTCAAACAAAAAAAAATAAAATAAAATATTGAAAAAAAAAAGTTGGGGAATTAAACAATTCCCACTCAAAATGTGTTGTGACCGTGTTTCTTCAGATATATTGTGCGTCTGTCGTGTTTTCCCATTTCTTGTTTTTTAATGCCTCGCTCCGCACCCGAACGAGCTTTTTTGCATTGGATAAGGAACTTGTTAAGGTGGTTTTATAGAAAATAAACGTCAGCTATATACACGCTTGTATCAAGAATGTCTAGTTTTGATTTTGGAAGTGTGATAATTCTTCAAATATCCATTTGATATGTGAAGATTTTCAAGCGGAGCTTCTTGCAAATTATGATGACCTCAGAATGTAGGTGTATGATCAGGCATTCAGGAAATGGGTCGTTGGATTTTCAATAGAGCTGTCAACCTTCAATCTCCAGGGCTAAAAATGTTTGCACATCGTGGCAACATATAAATCAAAGAAAAAAAATGCAGACAAGTTTCTTCCATAAAAGCAGTGCCGGTCAGTCGGAGATTGATTGTATATATACACATATACACATCACGTTAAAGAAATATCAATGTGTCATCAGTATGTAGAGTTTAACTCCTGTTTCTTTAAGCCAAGAGCTTTGTTCATTTTTTGTTTCACCTACGTGCATTAGCATTTTAATTTTTTGATTATTGTATGAGACTGAGCCCTTCAATCTATGCTCATTATTATACTAATACTGCAGTGTCGATGCTTCAAAATAATCTTTAACTTTCCTGTTTGTGTGGATTGTGTATAAAATGTTCACATAAAAAATAACCTAATCCAGGGATGTGCATAGAGCAATCTTTACTCTGGATTATCCAATATAATCGAGTCGTAAATTTATCAAACTAAGCTTGTCGACACCGAACTATGCTCAGCCAATATGTATTTCATACATAGTAGTTATTTGATAAAATAGATCCATATACCGATTTCAGTTTTCCTTTCGAACGATATAAATAAACTATGTGGCGAACCAGCCCAGGAGGCTGAAAGCCACTATAATAAAGATATTAAAAAAAATATATATATATATAAATAAACCCTAAAGTGTACCTTGTAAACTATCCAGGAATTGCTCTCACCTGAAACAAAAGAAAAAGAAGTTTAAGTATATATGTGGTATTTTGTAAATACAACTCAATCAGAACATTTTTATCACATTGTATTCCCTGAAACTATGCACTTTCCAAACACTCAACCGATCACCTCACGCCAGCTTTCAACCAATCCATGCCATCGTCAATCTGTGATAAATGACAGCTTCAGTATGACGGAAACTTAACCGTGTGGAAAAGTGGCATGGAAAGTGGGCTCATTCATTCTCTATCCTCTGCTCACAATCACGAATCTTGATAAAGGTACGCAAAGAGCATAGTGAAGTGTGTCATTGTCTGTCAGTTATACGGAAAATGATTACAGATAATACATAGAATGCCGTTCTCTTTGATCGCGTCCCATTATCGTTATAGTTCTCTCGAAAAAGATGTACTCGATGATAAATAACAATGTAAAGCGCTCCGCAATGGACCAGAACATCCCCTTCTAGTGAAGCGGTAAATAGAGTGGAAAAGCGTGTAACGATTCTCATCGTACATTCCGGTGAATATGAGCATGGAAAGCGCAAAGCTTTTATGCAGGATAATGAATTGAAGGATTATTAAAGTGGTCATGCTGCACTCGTCGCTGTCAGAAGTGAAACTATGTGCTGCTTGCTCTTAATTCAGAGGGATATACTTCAAACTATAATGACAATCCCAACTAGTGCAGCTGCAGTCTTCTTGCTTTGTTCCTGTTATAATTAGTACCAAGTACTCGTCTGGACTTAGCGCAAAGTCGTTCAAAGTGATTTAAAGTTCCCTTATTTGCAGACTCAGACGTGGCACGCGCTCAGATTTATATGTTAATTCAATTAGACGCAAAATGCAAATTGTCACCCGTATCTTCTACTAGTTCCTTATCGTGAAGGTAAGTTGCCTGTCCACCCCATTTCCTGAAACGTACGGGGAAAACTTCCCGATACTACCAGTCACGTTGAGCACCTGTTTGAAAGTTTGCTCTCATCTCCCATTCCCATTTCGAACCCCAAAAAACGTTCCGCAACCTGTTTGAATAATTGAACTATCAGCTTAACAAATTTATTCCCCTAAAGTTGATTTATTTCTGGTTCATTATTCAAAAGTTCGTTTTAACTTTTTTGCCACCCAAAACCGGAGCGGCACTCGGGTTTCCTCGAACACCACTGCATCCCAGAATAACCGTTCGAATCATACAACCGAGCCGAATACCTGTCGCTTTTGGCTTCGAAAGGGAGCAAATGTCCTCCTTGTGCAGCGGAGCAAAGCGTTCTATGCCGCTTCTCTGGCAGCAGGGGAATGAGAATCATATCGATGCTGTCGGATAAATTTGTGTACATTCACGCCAGGGAGACAATTGGTGCCGGGAACCCAGTTGATTTGGAGATTGCCTGAATCGGGTCCTGGCTGCATACTGAGTGCATCTGTTGAAATGAATCGATTGGAAGTTATTTTCCACTTCATGCGTCTATGCACCATGCTGTTGTTTTTGTGTGCTTTTTATTGCATTGTCATGTGCTGTCCCCCGAAGGAAGTCTGATATCGATGAACCCGGCGAATCAGCAGAAGAAGACGGGTTTGGTTGGGCGCGGAAGACGACGGTTCAGTTGTTCCTGTTTTGACATTTTCCGGTGCTGCAAGCACTGATACCAGCGCGCAAAATGGCTGGTAGGACCTTTTTTGTTTGTTCGGCACATGGCTTTGACATAATGATTAGAATAATGCTCTCACCTGAGCTATTGATTATATGCGTTCGTAGTTGTTTGTATAACATGTTATAATTAGTTCTCAGTTTTTTGTGAAACTCTGTGTTGATTTGATATCAGATTTTTTTACGATCTTTTTACCACCTGTGGGTGAATTCTGTAACTTAGATCACAGCTCAAAATAACGTGCAGAATTTCTTGCAGTCTTGTCTTGCCCCATCGTTTGAGCTTGAATTGTAACCGTTCGCGAATTAGGAGTTTAATTAATCGATGGCTTAAGCGCCACTCTCCAAGAGAGACCACCGATCACGTTTAGTTTTGCCCGACTTTAGAGACTGTTTTGGCTCAGGGGAAACTCTTGAACGGTTATTGGGGGGAAATTGGCGAAATTCCTTCAACACAGGCTAAAACTCCTATCCTTCCATCAGCCGAGGGATCTTAGGGACCGCGAAGGGATGTCTACCAAAGTGATCAACGAACAAATTAAGCTCCCGAAATTAGTGAGTAGTTTATTCCCGATAATTGGCGTTAAACGCAACCAAAATTTTATCACCACTTAATCGAATTTATTCTTATTTCTACACGCTAAGAAAAAAGTACCCAAAATTAAGTAAAAATAAACTCAACGTTGAGTTCTGTCAAGTGAGATTACCAGTTGGGTGAATTAAAAAATTGAACTAGGTATAATTCACCCATCTTGTCAGTAATGTTAGATATACTCAAATTTAAGTTTTTTTTTATGTTCGATATTTTATTCCAATTTAAAAATTTTTAATTGGCACACACCTACCGTCGTGTCGTGAATTACAACATCGTCATTCGTTATATTGTTGGTTTTATGCTTATAGATCTATGTATACTATCAACAATGTTTGAAAATTTAATCAGGACCATTAACTATTGTAAACTGGTATTTCCAAACCTAATTTGTTTATATTTTAATTTGAAGACCAAAACAACTCAATTTTAAGTTGAAGCTACTCAACCATCCCGTTCTCTTCGCGCATTGAACGGTTGAGTATTTTCAACTTAATTTTGGTTGAAAATCGTAGCACCCGTCGGCGGTGTTGACGATTGTCATTTATTTGTTAGTCTGGTCGACTACGAACGCATTATTTGTTCGTCGCAATTGTCTTAGGTTATCGGATAACCTTTCAAATCCACGAAATGGTAGCATTGTTAGCAACGCTATTACTTATGGATACGTATTTATGAGGTGTTTTATTGTTTTATTGCACCAATATTGACAAATAAAAATGATCGATTTAACTATTTGTCCATGTGTTTTAATATTCTGTTCGAAAAAAATGATCATTAGGTATCTATGTTTATGTATAAATTTCTCCCATTTATTTCGATAATTCATTAGGTAAATTTTACCCATTGGCACTTGAAATGTAAGTACCCAAAATTAGGTAAATTTTATCCATTGCTATTTGAAATGTAATAACCCAAAATTGAGTTTTCATCTTATACCTAATTTTAACTTAATGCACAAAACATGCGAGATGGGTGAAAAAAACTTAATTTTGGGTACTTTTTTCTTAGCGTGTAGATTCGTTTATTCATGCTGGACAGTTTCGACGACAATGAAAGAGAAGAGCAAACATGGCCATGTAACTTAGCTCTAAACGTACCTGCGCAGGTTTTTCCGAAGACTCGACGACTGATGGGGCCCGTTGGTACCTCGATGACTCCGTTGCGGCTTGCTCAGCGAAAATGGCGACGAAATGGTTGCCACCAGGATGTCCACGCTGCGAGTTGGCGCACAATGACGAAAGGACCCGTGTGTGCAATATGGCCGAACTAGAGATGCGGAGGGAGCGGTGGCTGGAACGGAAGCTTCCGATTTTTGTTCCACGAGAGTGATGGCGGCGTTTGAAAGTCGTTTCTGTCCCCGGGGTGATCCGCCTTTATGAATAGAGGCACACGTACCCAATGCGACCCGGCTTCGCGTACCTATCCGTTCCACCGAGCGGGGATCGGTGATACCTCTATCCTTCGGTTTGGATCGGGTTCTTAGCGTGCATTTGACGGCACGAGCTCTCGGATTGCTCCGGTCCACAAAATTGACGGTAAGGGACCTTACCTTCGGCTTTGGACGACCGATGGGAGATACTTCGCTACTTTTAGTTTTGGTGACTTCACTCGATTCTCCGATTAACTGCCTTCTTGAGGCGGGCCTTCACGTAACACACGGGCCTCGATGATCCTTAGACGGGATTCAATTAGCACCACGACGGAGCCTTGGATGGTCGCTGATAGACGATGAATATTTCCAGCCGTACGAAAAAAGCGCAGTGCGCTTTTTTCATAGAATTATTTTAAATAGAAAAAACACAAGCAGAATTGGCGATTCAAAAAGGACCTCAGTCTACTACAGACTGTACTTGAAACAAATAAAACGTAATAAACTTTAATCGCGCACTTCTGCCTTCCAGCCGATCCTTTAGCGAAATGATCGAAAGGAAGAAATGTCTGAGCCAAGAAACTGTGCCTCTTTTCAAATCTGAGCCCTATTCAATTAAAATGACTACTCTTAATTATTCCTTAGGAGCATTATTTAAAAACCATGTCCAATTCGTATGGCGACGGAAAGCATGGCGAATTTGAACCGCCTATTACAGATTCAGCACCTTGCTATAAAAGTGAAGCTTTTATATCATAAACCTATAAACGCGAATTGGGCACATGGATAGCTCGATTTTATCAACGCGAGCTTGATTTTTGATTTATTATTAAAACATCATGTTGGATTACCGGACCCTAACCAACACCGATTGGGGGGTAATTAATTTACACTGCCAGTGGGGTGGAAAATACTGGGCGTCTCCATAAGTGGACTGTATTTTATGGATTCGGAGTTTATTTTGGAGTTCCATTCAACCACACATCACATCACACATTCGTATCACACATTTGTACAGAGCATTACGCAACACATATATTTCGTCCAACATACATTTCATTTACAATATTTACAGACCGTTTCACGGTACAAACACTTAACACAGAACATTTCTTTCTATTGTGGCTCTGCTCCCATCCATCCTTCCCGAGAGTCAGAGCCGACACGACTAAAAACAAACCAAAAAAAAAAACCATTAACCCCCCAACCCCACCCCCCCTCCCCCCCTCAAATTTGCAAAGGACCACTCTTACTTACTTTTAACCACACTTTCTTTAGTTCAATTTCATTTTCTATCAGTTTTGGAGTTTTAACGAGCTTTGCCTTCATGATTGCCCAAAGTTTTTCAATTGGGCGAAGTTCCGGAGTGTTTGGAGGGTTGACGTCTTGTGATACAAAAACTACATTATTATCTTTGTACCAGTCTAAGACGGGCCGGGCATAGTGGCAAGATGCCAAATCCGGCCAAAACAGTGTCGGGCCATCGTGAGATCTCAAGAAGGGCAGAAGTCGTTTTTGGAGGCATTCGTCCTTGTAGATTTGTCCGTTGACGGTCCCAGAGGTGATGAAGGGCTGACTCATTTTGCCACATCCGCAGATCGCTTGCCAGACAAGGAATTTTTTGGCGAATTTCGACAGTTTCTTCTTCCGTACACTCTCCGGAACGGCCAATTTAGAGGTGGCGACGTAGTGTTCCTGTCCTGGCATTTGTTTGGTGTCGGCTTTAACGTAGGTCTCATCGTCCATCACAATGCAGAACGGTTTTGTGAGCCACTCCCTGTACAGTTTTATTGCTCGAGTTTTGGCCACCGAGTTCTGTTTATCGCTCCAGTTCGGTGCCTTCTGGACCTTGTACACATGTAATCCAGAACGTTTCATTGTTTTCTACACAAAACAAACTGAAACTTTCGCCTTTTCGCAACATCCCTGATCGAAATGTTGGGATAACGCTTAAATTGGTTCAATACCATCCTGGCCTTCTCCGGATTTGATGTGCCACGTTATTTGCCACTACCATTTTTCCACTTGGTTGTCTCACGGTCCTTGAACGTTTTGATCACATGAGATACGGTTGAATGTGCGATTCCGAGCTGTTGCCGATCCATCGATGAGAAGTGTTTGGGTTTTCGAAGTGAGTGCCCAAAATTTGTTGGCGCACTATTTCTTCATTCGAAGCCATCACTGAAATCACTCGACCGATTTTCACGAAACTCATTACACAATTGACACAACACAATGAAATACATTCAGTTAAAATTTCAATAATTTTTACCCACACGCTAAAAAGTTACGAACAATTGCGTGTGTCCAAATTTCATCGAATACAGTCTTTATTGATCCCTGCTGTGACGTCACCGATAACGATCGCCTGTGATCGCTGTCGCTATCGGTCGAAGAGGTAAAGAGAATACCTTCTCGATTCGGTGGAACGGTCGTAAGAGAGAAAGCCCTCTCGTTCGACAGTGGCTTAGCAAGGGAAGGGTGATGTTACTCCCAAACACATCATTAGATTAATCTTAGGCTTAATTATTTATTCTACAAATCAATAATAAACAAAACAAACAAAACAATAGTTAACAACAAAAACGCCAAACGTTACAGTATCTGGATTTGTTTTATAGATAAAGATAGGAAATTGTAGTAAGATATGGCACCAGTCCTAGAACATTTAAGGTTTTCTCATGACTTAGTTCATAAAATACGAACAACCCACAGAAAACCCAGTTAGTCGCGTACGTTTTCTACAAGCAAGATCCAACGTGTTGCTAAGCAATGCAAGAGGAATTGATTTTATTTTGATGATTGTTTTGATGGTACAATTTACAGCTGCAAATCTGCAAAAAAATTGCGTGGAGGTCATCTTTCTGGCACAAAAATCTATCCATAAGAGAAAACTGGGAATTTCTATTTACCTTCTTAGAACAATGTTATGGAATATTTTTTAATTGGCCTGCCTTTCATACAACAAAGCCCTGATGGAAAACTCACAGCGTATCTTCAGTTGATTAAGCAAAGTATTCTGTAGCAACGAAATTTGATCGGGCGGGATTACATGTTATACCTGAGATTTTGTTATTTGTGTTACCGTAATTGTCAAAGCAAACAAAACACGGTTATAGAAATAGAATACAAAGCATCAGTTTTTTTTTGTGATTTTCAACCTGGCTTTCATCATCGTCATCATTATCGTCAAAACATGAGATTTTTTTTTTTCATTGTAAAAGACTTCGTGGCATATCCGTAGCTCATTCAAATTGATATCATTCTGAACTGGAGGGTAAATGTTTATATTAATTTTATTGGTGTAACAATATAACAAAGTCAAAACCTCGGCTACAACATTTTGCCAATGTACTCGGTTCATGACTGGTTCTCTCCAACACCGTTGACGATCCAAACTCGTTAAATCTTGCTGCTCTTGATCCCCCCTAGCTGCACTCCACGTCTTCTTATACCGGTCACATTGGAGACGAATACCATCTTTGCGGGGTCGTTCTCCGACATTTTTACAACATACCCTGCCCAACGCATCGTACAATTAGCTTTCCAGCTTTCGCCACTTTCTGGATGCTGGGCTCACCGTAGACTTGAACAAGCTCCTGGTTCATCCACGTCTCATGCCCGTAGAAAACTATCGATCTTATAAGCGTTTTGTACTTGGTACATTTAGTGCGAGCGTGAAACTTTTTTTCTGTTCTTCTGGAGCCCATAGTCGACTTCCACTGATTATGCATCTTCGGATTTCACCGCTGTTGTCGTTGTCTGCCGTGAGAAAGGATCCGAGGTAGACGAATTCCTCCACCTCCTCGAAGCTATTCCCGTGTATAGTAACGCTGCTTGTTGGGCGGGCCCTGTTGCGCTCTGCTTTGTTTTCGACACATTCACCATCAGTTCTACTTTTATTGTTTCGCACTTCATGCGAGTGAACAGTTCTGCTACCGTTCCAATGTTTCTGCCGACAACATTCATATCATCCGCGAAACAAACAAATTGACTGAAGCGTGTGGAAATAGGACCTCGGTACATCGACCTACTCATGCACAGTTTCGCACCTAAATATATTGCTATCGACTAGGTTAATTCTGTAGAGATATGCGTCTAGCATGTAGTGGTTGGCCATAAGTCTTGACATCATACGCATGAAACGCCAACTTACATCCAGACCTTTGAAGCACGATCTCGAAGAAACAAATCGTGGATTGCTTGAGAAGCGTTCGTATTCACGTTCTAGCTGCGCGTAAAAAGCATCCTTTCATCATCAATTCCGAAGTGCTTCCCAAGTGCGGGCTAAAAGCGTTAATAATTCTGAAGTTGAAAAACCGACCATTGATCTTTAACCTGCACATTCTTTCGTTGATCAGCCACCCGATCAGGCGCTTCTGCATTTTACTCATCACTATGAGGGCTGTTCCCAGCTTTCGTGTAGTGCCACAGTTCTGGTATATGGTTTGATTACCTCTAAACGTACACACATCTCCTGAGAGCTACGATGCCAAACTTGCGTTCCTTCAGTACATCGGCAGTATTCGGGTACTTTCGACAGAATTGAGGGCTCCGCAATTCCGCAAACCAAGTTTCCAATCGCTAGTCCTGTTCCGTCACTGTGGTTCGTAGTATGCTATGGATGTTCCTGTGATAGCTTGTTTCCGGCTTGCTTGCAAGGCCTAACGCAAACCCCGTAGCTTTCCGAAGGGTGATAGTGTAATAAATCGGCCAGGAAGGTCTCTCGAACAGAGAAATTGCTCGAATATATGAAGCTAGCGAGGCAGGCGTACGAAGAATATGCTAGAAGTATGAAGAACATGGAAGCGCGACAGATTGAACTGGCCGAGGAAGGAAGAGGAATACTACAACCAAAGATAAAAGCCAAATTTTTCGAGAAGCGACTAAAAATTCGTTTGCTACCAGCCGTGTTATTTAAGAAAACAATAGCGTCAATATTTCCAAACGTACTGTGCGTGGAATATTGCAGGAAATGTGTTTTAAAAATGAGTTTACCTAAATACGATGGTTTATTCGAAATGTTAACAGGTTTGTTTATTTAGTATTCTACCATGATTAAAGACTGATTTTGTTTTCTATCAGATCAAACGTCTCAAAATATATCAAAAACCGTTGGAATTCTGGAAAAAGGTTCTCTGGAGTAATGAAAACCAATTTTAGCTCGTCGGGCGGAAACAAAATGCACGAGTCTCGACAAAACCTGGAGAGATACTTGCCGACAAAAATATACAAAAGACAATGAAGCACGGAATTGGTGGACTCGAACATCAGCATTCTGAAAAGGAATCTTGAAGATTCGTCGTGTAAAGTTGGTTTAAGAAACAATTTTTATGTTCAACAAGGCAACGTCCCCACTGCACACCACTCACAAAACCACTGCACACTTTCGTGCTTTACGTAATGGCCACTTCAAACCCCGGATCTGAGTCCAATCGAAAACTTGTGGTCCATTTTGGATGAGAACGTTCACAAAGGAGGTGTGACTAACCGCGACAAACTTTTTGAACGTCTGGAAAAAGCCTGGATGAATATTAATCCTCAATATATCAAAAACCTCGTTGACAGTATGCCGCAACGCTAGCAATCCGTGATTGAAATTGCAAGTGGCGATATTAAATAATAAAAGTTTTGAAAGATTTCGAAAGTTTGAAAACATTAGAAGAATGTACTTTACTTTGTCCATTACTGTAAGTGATTCACATATATATGTTCCGTTCTATCTAGTTCCTAGGATGGCGAACAACTGATGCAGAATACCAATTCCGTCAATTTTTCGCTCAGCTGTATTCAATCCAAACGACTTGATTATATATACATGATAAGCTCATGTGTGGCTCTACTTATGTTTAAAATATCAAAACGTTCGAATCAAACCCGCATAGTGAGCGAAATATTCACGAGAATTTATCCGCAGCCGGAGTAGTGCTCCACACAGAAAAACTACAAGGTACAGCCCAATGAGGTTGTGCGCAAAGGTGACGTAGGACTACGCAGCAATCTAATTCCCAATTGATTTAAGTCAGTCGGGAAGCTACGCTTTCAATCCGCTCGGCAGTGTCATTGACGAAGCTGTTCATAATGCTTATCGCTTTGGAGGAAACGGCAGTTTCGGGTTAAAATGCTTCAGCACCCGGTAGATGTGGTGCTATACGTTTTCTTCTTCCAAACTTTGCTGCAGGAACTATTTGCCTTCGGATGGTGGAGCGAGAATGCACCATAAGAGCACTATTCACCTGGAGATCATTATCCTTATTGCGTTGTAGATGGTTGTGGTCTGTTTGGGAATTCAAAGTCTATTATTGCCGATAGACGTCTAGGTCGAAAAAGGCTAATGGAACGTTAGACCAGCATTAGGAAGTAAATATGTGAGAAAATTATATTGTAAACTCTTAAGATAGCTTTTGGAAAAGGGCCAAGAAAATTCTTTTGTACACTCTTTAGAAAGCATTTGGTGGCTCTTAAATTTCTTTCAAGTAAGAATCCGGAATCACTTATTGTGTTGCAGTGACACGGAAAGTGACCGCTGCAAGAATTCTTTTACAGCAGTTTGTTAACCTAGGCGCCAACTTTCTGCGGTAAAAATTTCACGGTGTTTCGTGCATTGCGTCAAAAATTATTCCAGATGTGAAGCCGAGAGGATAGAAAAAAATCTGCACACCCACGTTGATAATCCAACGTGGTCCGCAATAAAAATCGCAAAAACGTTGAAAATCGTCAAATCAACCGTGTATGATGTGCTGAAACGTTTCAGAGAGCGGAAGAGCGTGGATCGAGTGCCTCAAGGTAAGCGTCGTAGTGGAACATATGACCGCAAGCTGAACCAGAAGGTGTTGAGAACCGTCAGAGCAAAACTTGGACTATCAGATAATGCATTCGTTTGCGAGCAGGATATCGTTCTAATCGAGCCAGCAAGCAACCAAACAGAAAGTTGAAGCAAAGTTTCGTCAGCTTCCTGGCCAAAAATTCTACATGGCGACGGCACGAGAAGATGTTCCTGCGAAGTTTAAGTTTGCTTTTATGGACAAATTTGCCAAAAAACTGATGATTTGGCAAGGGATGTGCAGCTGCGAAGCAAAGACCAAAGTGTTCGTGACGAATAAGACGATCGACTAGAAGCTGTACAAGGAAGAATGCCTCCAAATCCGCGTACTACCTTTCAGTAAAGCCCATAAAGGTCCCGTGAAGTTTTGGCCAGATTTGGCGAGTTGCCACAACAGCCGGGAAGTCATCCAGTGGTATCGCGATAATAACGTAGATTTCATCGATAAAAACATAAATCCACTTAACTGCCCGCAGTTCCGGCTCATCGAGAGATTTTGGGCAATAATGAAGCGGAAGCTTAAGAAAAGTGGAAAAACGGCTCGAGACGTGACTCAGATGACCAAAATGTGGAACAAATGTGCCAAGGAAGTTGACTCTGCAGGTGTGCAGCGTTTGATGGGAGGAATAAAGAAGAAAGTGCAAATTTTCATTAGAAACGAAGAGAAATGATTTGTATTGATAAATTTTCCTTAAAGTTCAGTGAATCATCTTTGTTTTGATGTATTAAACTTAATTGTACGTCAATCCATTACTGAGATACAAATGATTTTATTATTCCGGATGTGTTGGCTCGTTGGTTGTTCAACGCGCATTGCCATTAACTACCGGACGCGGCGTTCAAAGCAATGCCATGTTCAACCAGGTAATGGAAATTTCAAACAGCACAAGAGAAACATTCAACCTAATAAACTCTTTAGTTGGCAAATTGATTTGGTCGTCCTGAAAAGGACAGATTTAGTTGACGGGGCAAAAACATGGTTCACGATTGAACTTGGGCTTTCTTCTTGGTATTCTTGGTTCAGCTCATCGTCGTTGCGGGTGGCCATCTGCAGGTGACGTGGGATAATTGATTCTTATCTCGTTGTCACGGGCGGCTTTTTCCCGCCAACTCGTAGGCTTCAGCAGCCATGTTTCTCGCAGCGAGGTTGACGGGAGCATCGGCAACAATAGCCAACTGCACCAACGCCTCTCTGAGCTAGCGAGCAGCCGCTTCCGTCAACTACGATCCAACTGCAGATCCTACTCTGCACAGCTCCACGACCGTCGAAAAACTTAATCAAAATACGAAGGTGAGCCCCTTATATAACATTCATGGCTGCCTAGGAGACGTTCGTTACTTAAATATGAAGTCCGTGCTAGGAAAGTACTGTGTGTTTGGTAACTTTTCTCTGGAAAATCGACATTATAATACATCACCTCATATTTGCGTTAACTTTATTAGTTGCATGTTAAAAATCAATACATTTGAATATTGGACTCAAACCGTAGAAAATGTCTAAACCTAATGCTGCGAACATTTTGGAAATCAATTGTGAAATTACTTAACAATTATCGTTCAAAACCTCACCGTTTTTCGTGACGCTCTAAATTTCGCAATTTGAATGTTTTTCCCAGTATCAAAAACACAGACGTAGTCCTACGTCAAAAAATTATGAATTTTAACAGGCACGTAAAATTTCCCCTCGTTTAATTCCAAGTCAAAAGAGGTGTAAATAACAAAATTGTTTGCAATCTTTCATGCACCATACAACATTGTTTGCAATCATTCATACAACAGGATTAAGCCCTCTGTTTTGGCTATCAATCAAGATGCGGATCGGAACAAATGTTTGAAGAAAATTTTAAAGTTTGAAGAATTTTTTGATCGAATGTTTGAAGAAAATTTTGATACAAAAACATCATGCATGGATAGAATGTGTTTTGGCTGGATAAAGCGTCATCGCATTACGCAAAAAAAAAACACAATAGTTTTTGAATACATATTCGATCTCATTTGTACCCAAAAACCACAAGCCGATAAATCTACCTCAGTGTCGCCCATTCAAAGATTTCTTGGGGATTTTGAGCTCCTTGGTGTACCAAAAAAAAAAAAAAAAAAAACTGCCACGAACAACATCTAAGGGAAACTTTGCTGAACTGCCAAGGACTGACCGTTTTCAAATGCTCACTAATTTTTTTTGCAACACTGGACAATTTATCTTTAATTCCAATAAATCAGATAAATTTTTTTGACAGCTTGAAAATTTTAGTTGCCACCCGTTAGAATCGTCACTGCACTTCGGTTTTCAAGTATCTAAATTGTGCCATTTTGAATGTTTTTAGTTTCTTAGAGCTGCGCTTTGAAAAATGTGAAGTGGAATACCAAATCAGCCATGATGGCGGTCTTTTTGTACTCTAGCAACCTCCACCTTAAAACATAGACATACTCTTTTATGTGACATTAGTTTTTTCCTCGTTTATTGTATGGAGCCAAAGTTTTAATTTTCATTTGATGACTTTTTTCACTTCAATACAGGAACTGGTGTAAGTAGCCAAAAATACCGGATAACGATGATATATTCAGAAGAGGCAGTTCAAGTGCAAGAATTTGAAGAATTCAGAGAATGTGCTTTGTTGATCCATAGCAAATAGGTGGGTTCGCAAATTGTGTCTGCTGGGTGCGATTGAACCGGGGTCACAGAAATGTAGGGGGAGGAAGAAGAGGACACTTCACGGTTGCAAGGAAGCGTAAACATTTGAACGATTTGGGGTGTGAAAATTAGCATTTCATTGCGGTAAATTTTTAGCAAGCTACATCGAAAGCACTGCGGCTAGCGGATTAGGCTTTTCTCGAGTTTCATTAAGCAATTTCATGGTAAATTTACGATGTTAAATTGAAACATAAGGACTGTGCCGTTTATGACAGACTGTGGTAGTAGCCTGAATATAAATGAGTCAAAGAAGTAAACCTCCGGGAATGTTTTTGGGCAATGTTTAATTTCCTAAAAAAGAAAAAGAACAACCTTTACTTGCCGACCTATTTCGCTTATAACCTATCAAACAAGCTCCCCCTAGACGACAACTAACTCGGAAGAAAATTCAATTTTATTTCAAATCCAACACACTAGATGGAAATCGTTCGGTCCACCTGGCATTCTGGATCTAACTCAATTTATCGCCATGAACTACATGGTAAACTATATTACCACATATTCCTCACAAATTCTCCCAGCAGGTGTATGCAACTCTACAACAAGCAAGTAGCTTTACACTTTTACGCAACGTACCACCAAAAGAATAAGTACCCTCCTGGCAAAGAACAACTTTTCTGCACTACGTCCTCTCGCTTGGTGTCCGAACTATGCAGTGGCAGCACCGGTGAAAACTCATTCAGTAACTTGTCAAAGCCATCCAATTTTGAAAATTCTTTCAACACAAGAGCTGCTAAAAAGATGACAACAGCGCAGCGAAGAAGAGAGAGAAAAAAAACTCTAGTAAGAACACGTGACTTTATCAACGACTTTTCTTTTCTTCTAGATTGCTTCCGCGCTGCACACACTGTTTGCTTCTGTCCAGTTTCGTCCTGAGAT
The DNA here is from genome assembly GCA_024533555.2 of Aedes koreicus. NCBI lineage: Eukaryota > Metazoa > Arthropoda > Insecta > Diptera > Culicidae > Aedes > Aedes koreicus. The sequence goes on along the minus strand of JAHHFK020002600.1, from coordinate 817,508 downwards.
ATTTTTCTCAACCACCACGTTCGGTGCGAAAGAAAGTTAGCTCGACTAGATTCCGATCACGTGCCGAGTAAATACGCCAAGTGACGGAACGAAAATTATATGACAGGATGCATCGGTCGCATTTTTGCCCTGGTCGAAGCCCCCGGTTGGCCCTCCCCATCCGATCTCTCGGAATGATACGTTGAAAAGGATCTCGGAAAAGCTGTAGCTTTGGTTCCTTTCACCACTTCTCTATGCATTAGGACGGTTAAGAGGCTCCACTCTAGACAGGAACTTTTCCAATTAGTTTTCCTTGCGGCGGTGGCGAGCAATTATTAAAATGCTTCACTGCGCTTCGAAACTGCTTCACTTGAATGGATGAATTGATCTTCGCTAATGTGAGAAGTCCACGTGGCTTATCATAGCTCTGTTGATGGCATTAATGGTTCCTTTTATCATTTTCCTTCGGATATAATGATTTCTAGTTCTTCTTATTCTGCTTTTGTAGAAGGTTAAAAACCACTGCGACCAGTAATGAGATCTACTGTACTACTTTACTTTAATATAGACTCATACAAATTACATCAACTGTAACTCATGAATTGAATTTCATTTCATGTGCAGTACTGGAAAAATAAATCATACACTTGGTTTGAAAACGCATTACATGTTATTTTATTCTCATTTTGACAGATTCATCTGTGGAATATATGGGAAAATTTTACTATTTAGTGTGCTAAATATAGAGGCTTAGTCGTAAGTTATTAAAAGCTATTATTTTTTTTACCAGGCTAGTTTCTATCTAAAAATCGTAAATTTTTCTTCGACAAAATACATAATATACTTCAAAAATTTGATTTCTCGATGATATTTTTAAAGCTAGTTTAAATATTTTGACAGCACTGCATTTCTTGATAGTTGTAGTCACAGCGCAGATGTGGTGTTTTCCCGACGAAGTTGGTTCTGCGTGTATTCAAAAAACTAAAACATCTGGGAAACAGATTTAGCTTGATGTCAGAAAATTTTTGATTCCCGATCGTGAAAACAGCCTTTCTCTCCGGAATATTGCTAGAAACAACAGTCAGTTTCACTTGGGGTTGTGCAACACGCATGAAGAAAGTATAAAAGCCAAGGTATAGAGAAAAACTCAAATGGGCAAGGACGCCATCGTTCGACAACACTCCGTGAGGATGTCAGGATTGTTCGATTGACTAAGAAAAATCCGAAATTTTAATCGAGAGAGATAGCTAAATCACTAAATATAAGTGTTGATCGATGTTTGTGGACGGCTCAACGACAGTGGAATAAAGATCTGTTTGGCGTCCAAGTGACCTTTCATAAGCAAGCGAAATCATAAGAAGCGGCTGGAGTTAGCAAAAAAAAAAATTATATACGAACGAGAGTAACTTTAAGCTATTTGGACAAAAAGGCACTCAAGAGTTTGGAGAGCTTCTGGTGAATTTTTTGGGAAACTTGGCCTTTTTCTTCGTCCTAAAATGCTCCTCTACGCCGTTTCGTTGCATTGTAGTATAATAAGACATTTTGGGAAGCTGCTTAAAGTCTTCCAGCTTGCTTGGAACTATGCACGAAAGTTGGGAACATTTTTATTTTTCTATTTTTCTAGTACGTACACTGAAAATTTATTTTCGTTAATTAGCTTTCACTCGTTTCCTAAACATGGATTTTGTACATAGAACAAATGCCTCGTAAGTTTTAAGAAACATTCATATTGCTTGTCATCTAACAAAATGCTATCATTACACCTTTTTTATACAATGCACAAAATGAATTTCATGAAGACCTGTCAATCGCTGCTTCTCTTCGATCGTACTCATAAATGTTGGTGTTCCTGTTGGGATCGACAGGAATGATTAATTTACCCCAAAATAGAAATTAAAGCACTGTCGAGAGTTAGAACCTCATGCACCTTAATCAAGTAACTTCTCACGAGTCAACATGGTTTAGTGAGATCAACCACGGACTCAATAACAGCTCTTCCTAAAAATACTGGATCGAGCTCTTTGTATTGTTTTCGTACAATGAACGAATGTTCTTTCTGTGTCAACAAATGCTTAGTGCTTTTGAAAGTTGGGCGTGTGGTATTAAATACGAAAGTAGCTTCTTAAAAAGTACAAATCAGTTTCGTTGCAGAAAACAACGAATAGATTTGTTAGTCCTACTTTCGATTTCGTAATATAAACGAAAATTAATGTTCAGAGTACCGAAAGATCTGGTCTCTTCTGCAATATTTGCTTTACCTTTGCGTCCTTCTGGTGGTTCCTGGGATACGTTGTTGTTCAACTCCCAGCCTTCTTGGCTGTTTTAAAACGTGTATCTAAAGATCTAAGAATGTTATGGACTGTGCTTGTAGGAAAACCAATGTTTTTTGCAAGTTTTTTTAACTGACAGATCCAGATTTTCATTGCGCCCGCACACAATTGCTTTTCGCATTTGCTCTTCTTTCAACGCCATCTTCGATCCAAAAGCTTGTAATATCACCAAAAATTACGTTCATGAGTCTGTAAAATATTTCACGCGTTGATGAAGTATTTCCAGAAATAAACGTATCTTATCCGTGTCCATATTTTGTCGCGAACAAGCCTTACGGCGTTCTACAAGTCAAACCGAATCAAAATGCTCGAATGGCCTCCGCAAACTCCTGACTTGAATCTGATTGAAAATATGTGAGGTTATCTGGACGATAAAGTGGACAAAACATCGGTAACCAACAAAAACAATTTACTTTGAAGCTCTCAAAACAGGCTGGGAACATACTGATCCAAAACACCTAAAAAAACTTGTCGAAAATATGCCACGTCACCTGGAAGCGGCTATTAGTGCCAAGGGAGGTCATACAGTGGTATTTAATGGAAGCCAATAATATTTTACTGAGTGGAAATCAGTAGTATTTTGGTTTGTGCCGTGTTTTCTCACTAAGCATAAATAACAACAAAAATGAATTTTGAATAGCTTTGAATAAAATATAATTTACACTATCAGCTAAATTTCGCAAATCCATTACCCTCGTGAATACCTTCTTCTTGCATAAAAGAACTGGTGATGTAGTTGTTAGAATAATGTGAGGATTACCAAAAAATAGGAGCGTATTTATTTTTATTTTTTCCAGTATTTGCACATAAAACTCAGCATGCATACCTCTTACGCACCTCTTATTAGTGAGAAAACACTGCACAAACCAAAATACTACTAATTTCCACTCAGTAAAATATCATTGGCTTCCATTAAATACCACTGTATGACCTCCCTTGGCACTAATAACCGCTTCCAGACGACGTGGCAGGCTCTCAACGAGGTTTTTGCAAGTAACGCTAGTCGACTCCAGCACAGACCTCAAATTTTTAATCGGATTCAAGTCCGTGGCCTGTGGAGTTTATTTGAATAGTTTGATGCAAGCTACTCAGAAAAACCTTTGGGTTCTACGTGGCGTATGCTTCGAACCGTTATCTTGTTGGTACAAGAAGTCGTTTCCAACCCCAAACTTCAGCCACGACGGTTTGAGATTCATAATTTCATTGATTTGAGCCAGTTCTCCAACTCTTGACCACGAAAAGCACCGGTCCAACATAACATTGCCACCTTCGTGCTTAACAGTTTCTGATTGATTTTATCCAGAAGTTCCTTATTTCGTTTTCTCCATGCACTTGACCACCTCTTGCTTCCTTTTTTTACTTTTACTTTTTACTTTTGCTGGTACAATATAACTTCAGGACTGCACCTGCCTCACAATGTTTCTCCAAAAACTCGCTAAGGGGCTGCTTACCTCCAGTTTCTCGAGCACTTCTATACATCTTAGGTCTTGCTCCACTTGATCTAACCATCTAGATCGCTGCGCTACCCTGCGTCTTTTACCAGCTGGATTCGAGGCAAACACCATTTTTGCGGGATTATTGGCACCCTTACAACGCGTCCCACCCATAGTACCCTTCCAGCTCGCAGATAATTCTTTCCCTCCGTACACCGTTTTCACAAGCACCACTGAAAATGATCCTATGCACACGTCCCTCGATAACTCCAAGTGCTTGCAGGTCCCCTCCTCGAGAATTATCGACGTTTCGTGCCCGTAGTTTTCGTCAGCGTCTGACTAAAAGTATTATCAGCATCTTTAACGTGGTACACTTAGTACCATGCGAAAATGAGGTAAATACTAAATGTAATGCTTATGAACTTAGATCGGGACCAATTTCTGTTTTTTTTTAGATAACCTTATTGTTCCTTTTCAATAAATTCTATTAATTTATCGAATATATTTGTATTAATTTTGTGTTTGTTTTTGTGAAACACGACTTCCGTGCTAATATGCCCACAAATTAAATGCGCATATGATTTGGAGCATGATACGCTGTAAAAGAATCTGGAATCTTTTTATAGAAATGAAAGGGGAAGGACGACAAAACCACCGGGGAAGTTGATGCGTGGCCTGGCCGCTGCGGTTTTTAGGCGCCACGGTTTTGTGGGCAGTGGGACACCAATATACAATGCTAGGTTATTTTTTCCCCCCCAGGGGGGGGCTTAGTGTGCAGCCAGCGGGGGGGTGGGAAAAACAACAGTGTTGAAGGTTTCACAACCGGGGGAGTCGGGAAGAAAAAAAAAATATTGTTGGGGTGACCCGGGGGGTATACGACCCCGGGCTTATGGGGTTATAGTAAACACGACTTCCGGCTATTATGCGAATTCAAATTTCTTCACTGCAGTTGTTATTCCACGTCACCAATGATCCGAGGTACACAAACTCATCTACCATCTTGAACTCATCTCGTGCAAGCTCTATTGCACTCGGTTCCTTCTGTCAGCAGATACATAGTCTTCGACGTATTAACCCTTAATGTAACCTTTTCTGTTTCACATTTCAGCCTGGTGTACTGCTCAACGACTGCCTGGAATCGTTTCATCCGACAATATCCACATCATCAGCTAAGCAAATGAATTTACTAGGTTTATAGAAAACAGTGCCTCGCCTGTTACAGCCAGCACGTTTCATAACACCTACTATCACAATGTCAGACAGTAATCAGGAAAAATGTGCATGTTTCATATGACTCCGATAACGCAACCGATGTCTTCACACAGCACTGTAATTTATCCATTGTTGCCGCCTTGATTAGTGTAGTCAGTTTTCCACGAAAACCGTTCTCGCCCATAATCTAATACACAGATAAAAATAAACATTGAACTTTCTGCGTTATCTAATGCACATAAAGGGAATGCTAGATTTGGCAGAAAATAATGGGATCTTTCAAGTAAATTTAAGCCAGATAACGCCTGATTCTAGCCTGTTATATGAAAGATTGTAAACATTGTTGTACAGCGCATGAAAGATTGCAAACAATTTCGTTGTTTACGCCTCCTTTGGCTTGGAATTAAACGAGGGGAAATATTACGCGCACGTTAAATTAGTATTAGTATTAGTAAAAAACTAGTAGGTATATGTACTGTGTTTCTTTTTGTATCACCCCCTTCCTCGCCGAACTAGTCGTTTCGTCGATTTCTATCCCCAAAACCAATGGCACCTTCTGCTGCGTTGTTAAAAGCTGATTTGACACTACTTCAGAAGTCCTCAAAAAGCACTTCTTCAACGCTTGCTTTAAGGCTTTGCACGTAATCAGTTGTGACTTTGGGTAGGTTCAGTTGTTCCAGATTGTACAATGGTGGACGTCGGTACCAAGTGTTGTTTACAACGGAGAGTCTTTGGTGCATTTTGACCATAACCAAGTAGTGATCCGAATCGGCGTTTGCGCCGTGAGAGGTCATGACATCGATAATATCCGAGAAATCAAAACGTAGTCAATTTGTGATTCGATTTGTGGTGGCGATCTCCAGGTGTACCGATATGGGAGGCTACTTGAAATCGGTGAGCCTGAGACCGTTATCATTCATATGCTGATATGCACTGAACTTTACTATAACCAGTCTGAATTCCTTCTCCTGGGCGACCTGAGGAATGACATTTCCGATAACGATTTTGACATCATGGCTTGAGCAGCTGTCGTATTCTCCTTCTAGCTGCGCGTAGAAAGCGTTCTTATCGCAATCGTCACTTCCTAGGTGATGACTGTGTAAGTTGAATATGCTAGCATTGAATAAACGGCCTTTGATTCTCAATGTGCACATTCTGTCGTGGATTGGCCATCAGCCAATCACGCGTTATTGCATTTTTCCCATCACGATAAAAGCTGTACCCAGCTCGTGTGTATTGCCGCAGCTCTGGTAGATGGTTTAACCATCGCTATGCGGATGTACCTTCGATCCTTTTGAGCAAACTTCATGCAGTGCTACAATGTCAAACTTTCGGACCCTAAATAAATCGGAAAGAATATGGATATGTCTCAATAAAGTGAGAGACTAACAGTTACATGTTCCGAGTTTCCAATTGTTAGGCTGGGTCACCTGGGTCTATGCCAATTGTCCCGATCCGTAGTAACATTATATTTACAATATATATACATATAATTATTATTTACTTATATTTTTTACGGCTAACTTGTAGGGCCTTCACCAACCCCCTGTCTCGCTGGAAGACCATCGTGTACAGCACTGATAAGAGTCCCACGCTGGCACGAGGACGATGATCAGCCGCTCCCAACATGGAGAACAGAAGCTGTTGTGTGCCGGATAGGTTGGACTTTCCGAAAAGAGGAGCCCCCCCTTCGCTTTTAACATACAGCGAAGGTCCCACTGGGGTTAGTTACCCGATCTTAACTACAGTAACTCGTACCCCAGTCGGCACAAGTCGGGTCTATTTTATATCTGCAGGCACGGGAAGTACCGACGGTTTCACGTTGATCTGAGAAGACCGGTAAATATTCATCGTTAGGCCCAATAATGTTGATTCATACAACTACATAAGAAAATCGTCATGTCAAGAGCCTGTGGTACTAGTATTTTAGTCTATTTAAGATAGAATAGACTTCGCCTATTTCTCTACATCGAAAGCCCTTATTTCGGCTTTACCCTGAGTTGTGCATCAAGCATTCATTGTCCATCAAATTTAATGTAGAAACGAAATACAACCCGTTCTATTTATAATGCTATATCTATTTTTGTTGGCAATATTTTATCCGTATGCCTTTTCGTCATGTTTGCAGAGACTATAATAGTTGAATACACAAATAAGTCATCTATAGTACGTTAGGCATTCCTCGGTTGTCCCGCAGCCAGTTATCTACGCTATTTTTTAATACGTTATAAGTTTATCATAGCCCATAACTACATACAAAATCTAGTTCAATAGGTTGCAGGACGGCCAAGAAATTAGGGTTGGTACATGGTACCATCTACCGTACTATATGGGACATGGCTGTGTATACCTATCTATGAAATATAGAACTAATTTATCGCTTATAAGCTCCATTCAATAACAGTATCCAACGATGTGTTTGCACATAAGCGCATTGGCAACAATAGCAAACACCTATTAAACAAAGGGCATCACACACACTTCTAAACATACATTATAATGTGATAAATGTTTGCTCTGACATTAAATAATTAACGAACTCTCATAAAATAACAACGCGGCTCTAAATATAGCACTTCATTCGGTCAACGCTCTTGGAAAATCGACGCAAATTCCAATTCATTGTCAGTGTACTGAAACGTCAAGGCTTTGCGTGTTTCCATGTAGAATATTCCATTGTCACAAAATCCCCAGCCTCACGTCTTTTTTAAAACGTGCATTATTTTGGAATTTCCAGGTTATTTTCACTTTTTATTAGTTCCACATTAAAATCAATTTACAATCATGGATCAATATAGGTGAGTCTGACACAAAAACCTTTCCATCGACTGCTTACTTTATGATATGGCCTACTTGTTTCCATATATAATGAGAACATATCAAAAGCCCTTAAAGTTAATCGCCCTAACAATGAAAGCAACAATATTTTTTTTTGGAATCAGGAACGCAAATTTATAACCACCATCAGCCTTATACTTTGTGATAAATGAACAAGTTAAATGACTCTAGTAAACAATTAAAATCAGAAGTACGTTATTGAAGAACAAATCTGTTCAAAATAATACAAATAGAATTGAAATGCCACGTCAGCCTTAATTATTTTCTAGTCGTTGTTCATCCCTCTCTTAACGTCAATTTTTAAAATCATGTTGATGGTGATGTAAATTAATGTAAAGTAATGTCATTCCGAATCCAAAAATGAAAACAAATTTTCACGATGTCGAAAAACAGAATTTCCTGCTCCAGATCCTACGATGACGGAACAAAGAAAAGAATCTGGAAAGTTTTTCCCCAGCTACGAGCGCATAGGCCGCGTTTGAGCGTGAAAGAATGCTAAATAAAAATTTATTTATTATCTTGGAGTGCCCATTTCCATGGGAATGTCCAACTGTCAACCAAGAGGAGGGCAGGAAATCAATTCCAAAAAATCAAAATGTAAGTCAGCCTGTGACATTTTATTGTATCGAAAGGTTGCCGTTGTGCTTCCCGCCGAGACAACCCGGGGCGAAGAGAAGCCTTCAGGCTCATAAAAAGTGCTAAAATAGTAGATTAATAAATTTTATTGTTATTTGAGGAAATAAACTTTTAATTTTATTCACTGAGCTCTGAAATGCGGTACGGCGTCGTTTTACAACTAGAGCGTGGAAAAAACTTGTGCCCAAGACTAGGCTGCAATAGATAAAGGATGTAAAACTTCACAGCGCAGTAGGAATACGACATGCTACGGTAGAGTAGAGTAGTAAACGAGGTCAGATAGTAAGCTTTTTTAGCCCTTGCCAGTGAACAAGCAGCACTGTACTATTTGATCGATCAAAAGCCTCCGGGGGTAAAACTTTCTTAATCAAAAACAACGGAGAAAAGGCACAGCAACTTATCGACCAAACCAAACGACTGAGGTTGGCTATTGCTCTAGTTAACGATTTTTTTTACCTTCGGGAATAATTTGTTTACTTCCAGTTGACAGTGAAGTCAACACAAAGAAAGCTTTGACAAATCTCCATCGAAACTCGTTCGAACAGCTACATGACTCTTCGATCCACTATCAGATGAAATGTAAGTCTATTGACATTGAAAGCTATCGTCGACTCCTGATAGTGATCGGTATTATATCAAAGTACTTCTATTCACATTCATAAGTAACGAAAATATCCCTAATACCCCCCAACATAAGCTCTACTGAGCTAGCTGATTTCCTGGGAAATTTGTCTGGCAAGTTTCTTTGTCTTCGAATGTGTCTACGTAGTCCTACCACAGTTGGCGCCATGCGGCTGAAATGTGAATAAGACGGAAGTACACTACATTGGTTAGCAGGCGGCAATAGATTTTTTTTTTCTGCTGTCTTGCACCCTTTTCTTTCCATCGAATATAATTCGCTTTACACAGCTGCCACCCTTGTCGAATTGTAATGATGGGGTCGGTCAGTAGCGTCGTTGGCTAGACGAAAATAATTACAGGCCTCATGTTGTTAGTGGGCAATTTATATACTCGTCGATAGTTTTCCCTCGTACCACCCAATTTTCCACCCACTACCAACCATAGCGAATGAATACGAACCGTAATGCGGCATTGAAGATTTCGCTCACTTTCCCATGGAAAATTCATTTTCTAATTACGAAACATCCTGTGCATCTAAGTCACGCAACTGTTCGTCAACAAGCGAGATTTAATTGTTTTAATAACATTGTCTGAAAGACATTAAATCCTCATCAACCCCAATGTACGAAATCAAGTGACTTTTCATCGCACTGTACGATACAACACTCAGAATCCGAATTGCTGATAATTGCTGATAATTTAGCTTCCTAAATTCCCACATTCCACGGGATCACTCTTTGCGAAGGTATCCTCGGGTAATTTTCCTTAACGGAAACCATGGGTGTCAACATCCTTTGCCACTGCAAAGATGCTGAGCTAACAAAACAAACAACATCAAATTTCAGCGAGCAACGACAACGACGAGGATGACTTGAAGAGCGCAAGCACTTGAGTATTCTATGCGGTAGAAGCATGTCTGTAGGACGCGTGCAGCCTGGAATGCACCAGAGACAGTCGACTGTACACACACAAACTCCTATGCACAAATCGTCATCACTCACCGCGCCTCCGCCGGTTTCCTGTAGATATGTGGAATGTGTGTATGATTTAAGACTTTCCAAGAAACACTAAACTGTCAACAATTCAGAATGTTGCATTTTGCGGAAAGCTACACTGCCTGCTGGGACGAACGTCTCGTTCGAGTATCGTATTGCATTTTGAGCAAGATCCCGGTGGATTGGAGGGAGGATTGGAATTTTCGTTGGTGTGTGCTATCTGGAATCGAAATTTGAGAATGTGGAAAGGATTCATGTGTGGATCAGCGAAGGAAATGGAAACGGTTAGAATTGCAATCTGGGATGCGCGTTTTTAATTGATTCAGGATTCAGTGAAACTGTTTTGGTTACATATGAGTATTTAGTTGTTTTACTTCTGCAAACATAGTATTTTGGTACTTGAATTGATGACGTGCTGAATTTTAGAAAAATAATTGGGTGAGATGCTTTTCTAAGACTCAGTTAGAGCTTTGTTTCAATACTCAGAAATTGAAGAATATTCCTAACGAATGAGTGAAGAATGCTAAAGAAATACTAGCTGAACCCGGTGCGTGCGCTGCTACGCTTGCAACTAAATGAGGGAAAATTTAATATAACTGGCACGTTTATGGTTTTTTTTCGAAATGAGTTTTTTTTTTCTTGAATAAGCAGGGGTTCAAACTTCTATCAATACATGCTTCTTACCCGAGAAATACACGTTAAGTAACCTGGATAATTCTCATTTTTGATAGAAATTTTGTGTTTCATTTGCATGGGAGGCCTCCCTTCAAGAGGGGGGTGGTTTCTCAAACCACCATACAATCATTGCCTTCAAAACCCCCTACATGACAAATTTGGTTCCATTTGTTTGATTAGTTCTCGAACCATCACACTAGGCTCATCAATTATAATAAAAATTTGAGTTTCATTTGTTTGAAGACCCCCCCCCCCCTTCAGAAAGGGGAGGGGTCTTGAACTACCATCGAAACATTTTTGCCTTCAAAACCCCCCACATGCCAAATTTGTTTCGATTTGCTTGATTAGTTCTCGGGTTATGATGAAATTTGTGTCTCATTTGTATGAGAGCGCCCCTTCCTGAGGGAGAGAATAAGAACCTTCCCCAGCCCCAAAAACCCCTTCATATAAATTTTCACCTTGGTCGGTTCAGAGTCTATAATGGTCTGACAGACAGACAGACAGAAATTCATATTTATGTATATAGAATTTAGACTGGTTATCGGGAAGTTCAGCGTAAATCAAACAAAAAAATGGCCTCAGACTCATCGATTTCGCTGGCTCGAAGAATATGACCATACGTAGAACTTGAAAGTAGCCTTCCATATCAGTACACCTGGAGATCACCACAACAGACCAAATCAAAGACCGACCACTTTTTAATTGATGGACGACTCTTATCGGATACTATCGATGTCATGACCAATCGTGGTGCAAACATCGATTCCGACCACTATGTGGTTTTGGTCAACATGCGCCAGAAACTTTCCGTTTTAAACAATATTCGGTACCGACGCCCGCCACGCTACAATCTGAAACAACTAAAGCTACCCGTAGTCACAACTGGTTACGAGCAATACCTAGAAACAGCGTTGCCGGATGAGGGAGAGCTGATCAAAACCCTTCTTGAGGATTGCTAGAGTAGTGTCAAAACCATTAACAACACAGCCGTCCTCGGCAAAACAATGGTATTTCCTGCCAACTGTTCAACATTGCGCTTGAATTTTGCTATGGAGCTTGTAGACTTTATCATGTGGGACACGGTGTTCAATAAATCCAGTCGATTCATTTGCTTCGCTAACGATGTGCACATTGTCGGAAGAACACCATGTTTAAACGTGAAGCAGAAAAGGATGGATTAAGGGTGAATACGTCGAAGACTACGTATCTGCTGGCAGGAGGAACCGAGTGCGAGGAAGAGTAGCTCGAATTATCGGTGACGTCAGATAACAACTGCAGCAGAGAAATTCGGAGACGCATAATAGCCAAAAGTAGGGCTTATGATGGACTCCACAAGACTCTGGTCTAAAAAACTTCACCCCTGTACTAAAAGTACCATGTATAAGACGCTGATAAGACCAGTAGTACTCTACGGGCACGAAACGTGGACAATGCTTGCGAAGGACCTGCTTGCACGTAATGTTTTTGAGCAACGTGTGCTTAGGACCATCTTTGGCGGTTTATGTGAAAACGGCGTATTGTGGAGAAAAATGAACCCACAACTCCATGGCAAACCCAGTATCCAGAAAGTCACTAAAGCTGGATGGGTACGATGGGCGGGACTCGTTGTAAGGATGCCAGAGAACAAAACCCGCAAACATGGTGTTTGCGTCGAGTTCAGCCGGTACAAGACGCGGGGGAGCGCAACGAGCAAGATTGTTTAACCAAGTGGAGCAAGACCTAAATTGGAAATTTGCGACGTTCGAAAAACTGGAGACAAGCAAGCCTGAACCGAGTGTTTTAAATCGGTATTACGAACGTTTTACCATCGACTGGAAGAAAAAAATCTGGCCAAAATGGATCTCCGAATAGTGTAAAGGATCACAAGTTGGTAGTGAAAACTTTCAAGAGGAATCTAAACAGTTCAGTGCGTGATGTGGCGAAATAATTACTAGTATTAAGTAGTTCAGTCTGTACGATTATTTTTATCGAAGACGGTGATAATAATAAATAAATAAATAAACTTTCGTGCAAGATGCGACAAAACGTGAAAGACGCGCCGAATCGCGATGAACGGCAGAATACGGTGGGGGAAATCACGTGAACGGAAGCTCTACAGCCTGCTGTGGACCAAACCACATTGTTTCGTTATAAATGACGAGACTTATGCAAAAGCAGGCTTCCGGCAACTTCCGTGGCTCCTGTTCTTTACTGACCATCATAATTTCGATGTTCCTGAGGACGTTAGAAAGCAGAAGATGTCAAAGTTTGCCAAAAAATACATGATTTGACAAGCAATTTGCTCGTGTCGATAGCGGAGCACCCCAACAACTGGGACGGTCGATGGACAGGTTTACCTTAAGGAATGCCTCCAAAAGCGTCTACTTCCACTTCTGAGGTCCTACGCTTTTCTGGCCAGATTTGGCCTCAAGTAATTACTCAAAAGATTTTCTGGAGTGGTAAAAAGGTAAGGAGGTCAATTTCGTGCCAAAGCATCTCAATCCCCCGAACGCACCGGAGTTGCAGCCAATTGAGCAGTGCTGGGCCATCATGAAGCAGGCACTTCGGAAACAACATAAGAAAGTGAAATCGGAGGAAGGTATGAGGCAAAAATGGATTTTGACACAAAAGACAATTGGCGTACACGTTGTACAAGATCTTATGAGTAGTGTTAGAAGGAAAGTTCGTGCATTTGGGTTTGGTGATAAAATTCCACAGAGCGAACATGGGAAAAGTTCAATAATATGTTATATTTTGTTCTCTAAAAGTTTTAATACGGTCGGTTAGTAGGTGAGTTTTACCAAATCTCTTCTTTTGATACCGAACACCCTTTTAATATTAATGCATGCATAGAAAAAAAAGTAAATAAATTCGAAATCCAAAAGTTTAAGTGAAATTCAATTTATTCAAAAAAAATTATTAAAAAAAAAACGGGGGAAAACTCTACTTAAAGGTCGAGAACCGAGTCTGAAACAGTACTCAGGCTGTTTTTTTTTTTGGCATTTTCAATTGGGATATTTTGTATCATTTCTACTGATTAATTATATTAAATTTTTTAAATGTATATTGTCTATATTTATATAGGAAAATTCCACAATGAATCAATTCTAATAACAAGAGCAAAAAGTAATTGCTGATATCCACTTTCAGAAAAGTTACTTTAAATTTAATTATCTACACTTCTGTATGCCCACGTGTGCTTCTATCACTTAAATATGAGAATTAAATGTTTATATAACTTTTAAATGATAGATCTTTTCTACGTTACGACTAAAGCCGGCTTACGGAGCGGAAAGGGGGTTCAGATACCAGGCCCTCACATTATAAGGCCCCACAAATTCATTGAAAAATAATATTGACGCTTACTCCCTTAAAGTTATCACCAGTCGTGCACCTTGTTCCCCCAGACGCTTGATAAAAAATTTAAAATAAACATTTTCGTTTAGACGGTACTTTCCTATAACATTGGCCCCCACAGCTTATGACAAAGATACGGGTAAATAGTTGAACTTTTGTATGAATTAAGATATAACACGATGTATGTAAAGAGTCAAACATATTTTAAAATCATTTCAGTGAACCAAACTCATGGGAACATGTTTAACGTGAATAATACGTAATATAAATCACTTTTCTTAATCAACTTCTTTCAAGCATTCAATAACATGAGAAGAATTTGAAAAGCAGTTGCACATTGAAAGCCTTGAATAAAAAGCTTTTCTGAAGCAGAATATGAGCTCTAGGAACAAGCAACTTTAAATAAAACCTGGTTAAACTGTCAATGGTTTTAAAACCATTAAAATATATGATTAAGTTTGTGATGAGAATTTAATTATAACTCTACGAAGCCACAAACTACCAACCTAAACAAAAACGATATTGAAGAACAAAATGATACTGTAAGCATTTTAGTTGATCCTGCCCGAATAATGGATTCCGTACCAAAACTACCCAACATGCACCAGGCAGCGAGGATTTCTTTCCAAATATAAAGAAAAATCAACTTAATTTTTCCACAGTCACCCATAAACGTTTTATGCTTCCGTAATGTGGGCAAGTTTCTAATAAACAAAAAAAAGGACCTAGCGCAATCTTCTTGCAGTAATTCACTTTCCCCATAGCCCAAGTCATCAACGCGTGCGGAAAACTTTGCCTCGTAAACTGAGCGCCAAAACGGCGACTAAAAACCACGAGGATACACACGCAAAAAAAAACAACAACCACTTGCACTTACATACCGAGCCATACCAAGTCCTGCTGTTGGGTACGTCAAGTTGACTACCAAAAACGACAACCATACTAGCACAGTAGTTAATTTCCCACCGCAGCCAGCTTGCCCTGCTGCCTTCCGGTCGGAGCATAGACATCCAGTCGCCATTTTTACGACCACTACTCATCCAACGCTTCCTGGCAACATTGTTCGGAATTGCATCGTAACATCGCCGTCGTCCTGCAGACTGGCTCACACACTGACGACTTCACCAGGATGTTTTTCGCCATCGTCTTAGCGCATCATTTCTTCTTTTTTTTTGTTCGTCCACCCAAAGTTTTCAATTAGCTATTAATTCCACTTCAACTTTTCATAATGATGAGTAACAAAACAGGAAACTACAGGGAAGATTTTACTGAACTCAACCGGAATCACAGCGTAAAAAGAATTGACGAGCGACATGTGAAGTAAGCCAACGGGGTGGCATCAAATGCCATACGAGCCCGGGTAATTTATTCATGGTCGTTAAAATAATAAATTCATTAACATTAAATTACAATTATTATAACAATTATTCACAGAGTGAAAACCGTGTCGGTGCCATTTGGCCTCAGCAGCTCGTGTGATCGCGGGCCATTTTAGGGTTGCGCGTCGGTGGGTAATTCGAATCCTGCGCGCGGTCCAATTCCGCCGCGGTCAAACCAGGTGGTGATGAAATATAATAATCATATTGATGATGATGATGATGATGATGATGATGATGATGACGACGACGATGGCAGAACCAGCATCCGAGCTGCAATCATAATAGAGGCAGCTTTGCATGAAAATTGGCGACCGAGGGACAGAGAGCTTTCGGGCCGCGGGCTACTGGGACCCAAAATCCCTGGTCAAATTAATTTATGTCGATTGGATGTTGCTCAGGCATAAGCACAGTAGCCGGAAAAAATGACAGCTTATTTTTGCTGTGCACTGTTTGATTAGAAATATTTGCATGAAGCTTGACTGGGGGAATACGATGATGTGGTTTTTGGGTGAGTGTATCGTGCTTCTATGTAAAACAAACACCATTTTGTGTCAGTGTGTGGTGTGCGTTTAGTTTATCCGCAATCATCGTTAAAACTCATTATGTTCGGGTGTTAATCGGGTGGTTTATTGTGATATTTTGCTAGTCTAGGATTTCCGACGAGCGGTGTTTTCTCCAGCAGCAATCAGCAGTTCGGCGTCCAGCGTTGTTCAAATCGTGGAAATTGCTTCGCTGGGGTTTGCTAGGTGGAAGGTGAATGCTGTTGTGGTTTGTTTTGATGGACACTTGATGGTGAGGCTTGTAAAATTAAGAGCTATTGATATGCGGTCAGTTTAAATGATGTTTTTAATATATCTGAATAATCCGTTGAGGGGACATAGTTGAGTGGTGTATAAACATAGAACTTTTCACTAGGGATGGATGAACATTGCGGTTTTAGTCCCTTATATAACAACCAGCAAATGCGATTATACGACCTTATTAGGAGTGTCACTGGTGGTGAGATCCGTAATAAGACCCGTAAATTCTATTTTGACTAAGAGTTATGGATAGCACCCTTGTAAATTTGGCACTATCTCGCATCTTTTTCAACATATCAAGTACAGTTACGGCCAATGTAATAAGACCAAAGCCCGATTTTCTTTCATTTTCCCGTGAATCAATTTACGAAAGCTAAAATTTTGGTTAGAGGTCTAAAAACAATCTTTTTTTTTATTTGTAATAAATTCATAATTTTTCTTTCACCACTATAAAAGTTACAGAAACCGCTTACGATTTACTTTTGATGTCCATAAATAAAGCTCAAACTTGATGATCTGACGTTTTATTTGTAATCTACGTGTCATTTAACCATCAGTATAATAAAGATCGTAATTAAAATTCATCAACAGGAGATCCTTCCCCTTGCCTATCCAGCATTTGGGTAGCTTGGTAAAAGACTGTGTGCTTGATCGGGTACTGCCGTTCAAATAGCCCTCTGCTCAATTTTCAACTACTTCTATTTAATTTCCACAGCCTGCCGTACACTAACGGATTCATCAACACTTACTCTCCATATCTTCATTCTCTTCGTTCTAGCAAAGTTACTGTCCACTCCTAGAGCCTCATGGTGATGAGAAAATATGTTCTCATGAGTTCACGTAACATGCAGGGCCAACAACATATTGATTCAACTGCCTGCTGCAGTAGAAAAAAAAAAATTTAGATTATGGTTTCGGGGATTTCAGTCAATTGATTCATTTGGATTGACCTCTTTGTTGGTTGTTTAATTTTGACAGCTAGGAAAATTAATATTTTGTTTGGTGATTCCACTTACATATATAATGTATTAAACTGTTTTTTTTTTAAAAAGACTGCACATTATCTCTGTTCAAATACACCCTCGGAGTTGCGCTATTGTTGGGCGCCACCTCCACAGTGCGGAAAATAATGTGTTGGATAATGAAAAACGAATTGATTTTTAATAAAATTTTTAGCAGTCTTAATCTGAAAAAATGGATTTGACAGCAAAATTGAATATTTGTAACCGTTTGCCAAATTCCGAGCTGATGCAGCTAACACAGTGGCTTAAGCGCCACTCCCGTTACCTGAAGGCCACTGGTCGTGTAAAGGGTGTCCACGATGAAATTGCCACACACAAAATTGATTCGCAAAATTCGAGTTTTCATCCGATTGCCATCAAATTTTCAGGGATTGAGAAATAACTATTAAACTTCATTTTACCATTTCACTCGTATTTTATTTACAGTTCATACGCAAATGCCCGCACCTTGGCCTTAACCCCGGCCATAAGATTCTGCACAACCTGTGAATCAACCGTTTTTTGCATGTAAACCCATACTTTCTTCAGTTCCTCGACTGTCTTCACTACCTTAGGTCGTTTAAGAAGGTGCTGCTTCATAATCGCCCAGTACTTCTCGATGGGACGGAGCTCCGGAGTGGTGGGAGGGTTGAACATTTTCGGCACGAAATTGACCTTATTGTCCGCATACCACTTCAGCACGTCCTTGGAGTAGTGGCATGAGGCCAAATCCGGCCAGAAGATTGTTGGGACGTTGTGGGCCTTCAGGAGAGGAAGCAGCCGCTTCTGGAGGCACTCTTTTATGTACACCTGTCCGTTCATCGTGTCCTGGGTCACGAAAGGTGCACTCCGCTTCCCGCACGTGCAGATGGCTTGCCAAACCAGGAATTTCTTCGCAAATTTGGACATCTTCTGAGTGCGGACATGCTCCGGAACGCTGAACTTATCCTTGTCCGTGAAAAACAGGTTGCTGGGGATCTGTTTGAAGTCGGCCTTCACATATGTTTCGTCGTCCATGATGCAGCATTCAACTTTCGTCAGCATGTTGAGGTACAACTTCCTGGCACGGGTTTTGGCGGACTTGTTCTGCTTCTCGTCGCGATTAGGGGCCTTTTGTACCTTGAACGTTCGAAGCCCAGCCTTTGTTTTGGCCTTCTGGACAAAACTTCGGCTTAGGTGCAGCTTCTTAGCCACATCCCGAACGGAGGCGTTCGGATTTCGGTTGAAGGCCCCAACTACGCGGTTGTGATTTTTGGTGTTGTACGGAATACTTTTTCCTTCACTTCTGGGCTTCCGATCGGTGATCAACCGTTCCTCGAACCGCTTAATCACTCGCGACACCGTGGAATTCACGATTCCCAACGTTTTAGCGATGGAACGATGCGAGAGATCCTTGTTCTCGTGATGAATGCGCATGATTTTATCACGCTTGAGCTCTTCTTACGACTCCATTTCCGCGAGTTTTGATCACAGGACTTTAAAACTTGCAGGATGTAAATAATGCACTATGAACTAAATTTTCATTAAATTCTACCCAACGGTTAAAAAGTTAGAGCAATTTCATAGTGTGGCAATTTCATCGTGGACACCCTTTATAAGGTTTGCCCGATTAAGCTGTTGAGAGCATAAGTGCAGTTCTCGGGGTCGTCTTTAACGGTTTCTAATGGAATCTAACGCAATCGACACATTGAGTGCAAAATAACAACCGTGTTCAAAATCAGCGCAAAGTGAAACGTAACTTAACGATCTCCTGGGCGGATAATTTTACCTCAGGGCTTAGCATTCGTGAAATGAATTAAACGAAGGGAAGGTAAGAGTTCATTTTATGTATTACTGCTTTTTCTTTTCCGAATCAGTGTGAGTGTGTGTGTTGTGTCGTGTAATGGCCATGACGAAACATACCTGCGCAGGATTTTTGGTGACTGTCTGTTGCATCAGACGGGGGGCGCGTGGATATTGTGCGATGTTCTATCCAGCACAGTTGTGTAACCAGGCGTTCCAACTGGCTCGCGGGATCCCGACGCTTCAGACAGCAGCGTCTGCTCCAATCCAATACGGTCGAACTATAGGTGCGGGGCGAGGGTGTCGGTGTATCCGGTACTCTACCCGATCGAACCCAAAGGAACGCAGTTAGGCCGGAAGGTTTCTCTCTCCACCCTGTTTGGCTACCAAACTGGCGGACCTGGATGAGCACAGTCGTCACCGGTGATGTCTAACGCGGACGAATGCCAAAGAAGATGGCGGAAACGATGGACAAAGGGCTTTTGTTCATACAAAAAAAGCGCCCGTTGGACGCTTTTGTACAAAAAATACAATGCACAAGAGCAGAGTTTTTGCTTCTTGTGATGTAACTGAACTGAAAACTTTTTAACATAAGAAAATTTGGCTTTATCACGAAACTAACCGTCTACTCTGAACCCGACTTGATTTGGAAAATCCAGATTAATTCTTTCGGCAAAACTTTCGTATCCCAAAATCAGCATCGTCATGCCATCGGATATTTACCAACACCAATTCAATACCTATTAGTCGAGCCCACAGTTTACTCCTGTGTATCCTCTAACTTTTAGCCTAACCATAATTTTAGTACTAACTTAAGAAGCTTTAATTCTAGTACTGATACTATTTTATAGCAAACTAAACTTTAGAGTTATGGCTGCATTGCTAATGGTTCATGAAATAAAGACAATCCAAAAATTATTGGTAATAAATTTAGCTGCACTTGAAGGTATTTTGCCAATCACATTAACCAACACCTGATCTAATATTGGGAACGTCGAAAACGTTACATATTGAAACGATTTATTAAATCAACAAACAAGTTTGTTGTTTCAATTAAGATTGTTTCAACTCCATGCAGGAATTCAGTTGCGTGTGGTAGTGTTATAAGTCTCTTGAATACCCAATTTACAATAAAAGGGGGTGCCAAATTTTGTATAGAGGAGTCAAAATTTCTTGCTTATTGTTCACTACCTTGTTCTAATATAAGTAGCAAGAAGTGTTTTAGTGGAAAAGTTGTTCAAGTTGTTAACATAGAATAAGGAAATAATGTTGCGCTGTAGCCAAAGTTGCCAATTTCCTATTTTTATCCTATCAAATAGATGTATCCAATAAATTACTTCTCGTGAGCAGGATTCATTCAACCGCCAATCTTATTTTTCATCTTTTTCAGCAACTAAAGCTCACTGCTTTAACAATCAGGTTACACGGTGAGGAAATACTATCCGTGTTTTTCCTCTCAGTGTATAGTTCTGATATGATAGATGCTGAAATGAGCACACCTATATACTGTACAATGACGATGCAGTCAGTTCACGGCTTGGGTGGCCTCTTCTGTAAACAGAAGTTGTCTCCATTCTTCGCCAGCCTCGCAGTCTGCGATGTGTCCGCAGGTCGCCTTCTACTTCGATCGATCCACTCTGTTCGTAGAGCACCTCTTCTTCTTGTGCTTGTCGGATTGTTATCGAGAATCATTTTAACCGGGCTGTCGCCTGACATTCTAACGGCAAGCCCAGCCCACCATAGTTGACCGATACTAGCGATATGAACTCTCATATGGTTCTCTCAGCAACTGATGCAATTCGAGATTCATTCGCCTCCTCAACGTTCCGTCTTGCATCTAAACTCCATCGTAAATCGTACGCAACACCTTCTGTTCAAAGACACCAAGGGCGCGTGGGACCTTCACGAGCAATGACCATATTTCGTGGTCGTAGAGGACTACCGGTCTAATGAATGTCTTGTATGCAGTCAACTTTGTAGTTCAACGGACTTTGTTAGACCTAAACGTCCTTCGGAGTCCAAAGTAGGCACATTTCCAGCCATGATGGGGCTTTGTATCTCTCTGCTGGTAGCGTTATCAGCAGTCACCAATCAGCCCAGGTAAACGAATTCGTCTACCGCTTCGAATTCATCACCGTTGATCTGAACTTATTTCTAACATTGTTTTCTCGTGAACCTCTTCCCTTCATATATTTTGTCTTTGACGCATTAAAAAGTCGTCGGTAAAATAAAAAAAAGTTGGACAGACGTCCTGAAGATCGTACCACTTGTGTCTATACCCAATCTTTGAATCACACCTTCCAATGCAATAATAAATAGCAAACATAACAATCCGTCAGCTTGCCGTAACCTTCTCCGAGATTCTAAGGGTCTCGAGCAAGTGGTGTAGGGAAGCAGTTTGAAGTCGTCCATAAGGAGGCATTCTCTAAATTTGGTCAGCTGCTGATCACACAGCTTTCGGGCTCGCATTTTTGCCACAATAGGTTGCTGAACTGCTTGGAGACTCAGTCCAAGAGCAACGGGCTCTTCTTCTCGTTTGGAATGGATCAATAGACAACATCATGTTTACGGCTATCAATTTTACTCAATTTTGTCTCGTTTTTGACTGATTTTTGTCACTCATATGTAAGTAAATATAACGGGGATTGAAAAGTCTGCATATCTATAACATTCATCTGATTTAAGAAGATGCCTTAGATACGTCGACTAGTGAATCACAGTTACATTTACTCATATATAAGTGAGTCTACTTGTGGTAAAAACGAGTCAAAAACAAATCAAAATTGAGAAGAATTCATGGCCGTGTAAACGTATCCACGGAATAATAAATAGTCTCCTTGCAACAACAAGATTGAATAGGATGCCCAATGACTGTGAAGAAGACCCCTTCTTTCATCCACAAACTGTTACCAACAGAAAGTTTGCATTCCCACTCTCCCCATCCAATTCGCTTCAATCGGGTGCCTTGATGGTCCCTTCCATACAACGATTTTATGAATTTAGACATGAGAGATTATAATATTTGAATGTAGAAAATATTTCTGACAACAATGTCACTGCAAAAATTAAGGTATGTATTGATATTTTTATAGTCCTGGAAAAGCTGAAAATCAGTGTAGATTATTCCAGCTATATTAGATAAAATCTGAAAGAGAGATATGTGATTTTTCTTCTTCTGAAAAGCAGCATATTATGCTCTAAGACATGTTTCCAAAGCCTCCCTTAAATCAGTCGGCAAAGGTGCAGCTACAAAGCAACCCAATGCTGGTGGTGACTGGGTTCGATTTCCGGTCTGGTCTAAGAATTTTTTGTTACAAGAATTTCTCAACTCTCTTGATTTTACTTGCCACACTACCATACTAATCAAAAATGGTACATGGCATCGAAAGCTTCCAATTAATTACTGTCGAAGTGCAGATTTTTCCAAAACCCTCCTTATACTGTTCAATTTGAGCAATTTGAGTGACCCAAGAGCCCGATTTGATGATTTTTGAAGTAAATGGAATATGTTATCACATACCACTGAACATCCCACTAAACATCACACATGTTACAAACCGGTTAACGCAACTTGAATGTGACTCACTCAAGTTTGAATAAAAATCAAACCGTTCTGGACAGTTGTGTGCTGCTTGAGAAAAATATTGAAAAATAATCCCATACTGCTTATAAGCACATGCCAGTCGTCTAAGGAAATAGAAGTGAAATTTGAATGTCGCAAATGCTGAAAAATAAATGGAGCCTTTAATATGTCTTATGTTTCTCCATGCTAATAAGAAAAATGGTTTTGGAATTAGAAAATGATCCCACAGTGTGCTAAAATAAAAATTTATTTAAGAATGGAAAATATACAATGTGTTTTTCATGCACATAATCTACAGTCGCACCCTTCACTTCGCTATTGTCAAATTGACAACATTGCCTACATCAACCAGTGTTTCAGCTGAACACTATGAGTGCACACCATGTTTCAACATATTATCCAGGTCATCTTGTACGTTCTGAGCAATTCCACAAGCTTTGAATATCTTATCTCCAGACTGACAGACTTATGGTTCAGACTGCAAAAATCGTTTATTTTTGTAAGAATTTAGTTTTGCAATTTCCAGCATCCAATCAAATTGCGCAGCCATAGATTGATCTCATTTCGTTTTTTTATGATTACTCATTTGTTCCTTTCTTGCAGCCGAAAATCCTGCTACCGCCACGAAACCAACCCCAACGAATCACCCATCAAAGCAGCTCCAATTTCCACCTCGGTCGGTTCGTTTAGCTGCCTAACCAAGGGATTCACTCGGGAGATCCTTTAAGAGATTTGCCAGACAACCGCAGCAGGGGCATCAGCGTAAAACGACATTACTGCTCCTCGCGGAGACGGGCAACCTTTGAAGGCCATAAAACCTTATCCCATTGCGTCCTGCGAACGGGCGTCCGGGAACACAAAAGACGTTATGAAATTTTTACAGCGCCTAATTTTACGATCTCTTCTCTCCCGTGTGCCTGGCTTTTTTTCTCATTTCATTGCGTGGTTGTTGTTTTACAGCTTGGCACCGACGACGTCGGTTTTCGCCAAATTTGCACGCGGTTCCAACCCTTTACTATTAACCAACCACCAACGCTCAGAGCCGTAAAGGGACATACGCAGAATGTTGAAAGAAATACTTCTTTTCGTATATAAAGAATTTTTTGGGGTTTCATTTCAAACTTTCATCCATAAAAAACATAACTCTATGTTTTGAATCCTAGTATTTTACCGTCACCGATGCCTATCAATAAATTATTCGATTGGATTTATAAATATTGCATGAAGCCTGGTTTACAGAAAAGTCGTTGAATCACGCAATGCCTACAGCATTTCACTCATCAGCAAAATAAATCTCCTTTCGTGCAATGATTTGTTTTTGCAAACCATATCCTCACGGTTCAGGTACTTGACCCAGATGGTTTAGTCCTTTGAAAAGATTGAATTAATTTTAAACAATATTCATCTTACCTTTTTCGACCTCACAAAAAATAACCTCAACTCCCATCTTCCCATTCACAAGACCTACAACGGCTAGCACCACACAAGTGAACGAGTGGCAGGTTTGAAAGTGAACGTTACATTCAACTTGTTCCTGAAAGCAGAAAAAGCATGCAGACTTGAACGGCATTATTAAATTTTCCCACGATGAATAGACGCATGTTTGACTGAAAGGAAAGACGCCTAGACGGGATTCTCGAAATTACTAGACATCGTAGCACTACTCGTATGAAAGAAGGCAGAGCAAGTGCGCAGCATGGGATCAGGTTGCATTTCAACCTGACATCCTACCCCTGCTGGCGGCGTCCTCGTCAGCGTCATCGGATGGTTTGAAACGTAAAATCCCCCGCCCGGCTTGCTGGGTTTCGTATGGACCTGTGTGATTCCAGGTCTGTCTGGATGTAGGTCAGCAGGCTCAACGGCACAGGTAGTACTTTGCGGTTTGCTTTGATTCATTGCTGGAAACCTGCTGGCTGCTGCAGAGAGGGCTCTTGTGACAAGTGTGGTTTGGGTTCAACCGAATTCAACCCGGTCAACAAGGGAATGGGGTTGTTTTATTTCCCTTTTTTTCTGCGGATGATAAGCTCAGCTATGGTGCAAAAGTATAAAATGGAACGGATTTTTTTTTAGTCTTTAAAAGGGTGATCGCGAATAGCATTGACAAGGACCGTGCTAACTGTTTTTTTTTCTGATGCTATGGGAAAGTGAAGTTTAATTTGAATATATGAAAATATCATTTACTTGATTTGAGAATTGATTATAAGAGAAAAGAGGCTTCATTTTCTAGTATCCTAGCAAAATAGAACCAAAGATGAAAAGATATTTTTTAACTCCTGCAGTAAGCGTTTTAATTGCATTGGAAATTTCAAAAGTAACTGCGACATTATTATTTTTGGCTGATACAAATTTCCTCGTTCTAAAAAGGTTTCAAATTGAGTTTTGATTAGCATAACAAAATCACACTGATTTGGTAAGAAACTGACAGTGCAAGCCACATCAGGCTTGTACGAATGTTACGAGCCCACGGCGTGCAGAGACCGACTTCTTTATAGCAGACGGCAAACTCTAGAATTTGTGTTTATGTTTCTAGCTGCGGTGCAGATTTAAGCTGGAAATTTTATTGTTTAATCAATATTTAAGCTGGTACAGTATCCATCCTTACTTACATAAATCGGTTTTCTTCCCAACGATCAATGCCGTGTAAATCTTAGTGCAGGCTGCACACGATCCTAAGGGAATTATCAGGTTAAGATGAGTTTCTGTTTTTAATTTCTAATATCTGCAGTACTTACAGTTGAATTCACTAACTAATGGTTAAGTCACTTTAGGAAAAATAAATTCAAATACCGATAGGTAATTTTTATAAAACTTATTCTAAACTTTTATCAAGACTTTGTGGGATTTCAATAAATTCTCAATTGTTTGCACTCGTGTATGCTGGGATAGGAAGTAGCGATGGCGATTTCTGGCAATTTCTTGTCCCGGTGACGTCTCGCTGCTCTGTCCGTCAGTTTGACAGTCCAACAAGTCGCAAGGCGCGCTGAATCGACAGTTGAGGCCATTTTAGTATTCGACCTTCGGATCGGTATGCGCCCCGGCAGTGCTTCCAGAACCAACAACGAATATATTCATGGGGACAGCAAAACTTTTGATCATTGTCTACATTTCCAATGATTTGTCTACATGTCTACATTTCCAATGATTCTCTGATGAACAGCAAGCATCAACTTTGAGTAGGACACCGTGTTGGAAAAATCATTTTTAAAAGAGGTTCACTCTTTGCTCGTTACAAAGATATATCACCGAGGAACTTTGTACTCAAAGTTCGCGAACGAAATACAATCCAAAGTTGGATCCAAAGTGAGGAAACGTCCCTAGCAACACAGTTTGTATTAAACAAGTTGAAAATACTGTCAAATGACAAAAATATGTAATCAATTTAGGTGTAAAAAACTTTATTTCATAGTTTAATATGGCGTAAAAAGCGCAAAAAGTGAAGCCTTATAAAACATAACATAAACAAATTTATCGCCAAACAAAAATATAACATCGCCCAGAGTGGGATTTGAACACTAGTCTTTGGCGTGATAGGTTTGTAGCTTCTTTGCTAGGCCAACTCTGATTGTTTGAAAAGTTATCTCTGAGTATCTATGAGTTGCTTCCCGTTTGCAGTAAAACCACAATCTTGTACAACAAATTCATCGTTATGAAAAAAAAACACGTTTTGCACAACATGGTTGATGTAATGTAATTTCAACAGTATGTAGAACTGCTAAAAAAAAATAAAAAAAACCATTCACCCCCCCCCCCATATGCCGAGCTGGGAAACTTGCAAAACTTTGCAGCGCTTCCTTCTGGCTTGTAGATAAGCAAGCGCAGGCGATAATTTGCAAGCCAGACGCGCAATCGCGAGAAAACTGACGAGATAGAAAAAATCTTCGTAACGAGAGAGCAAAAAAAACACAACCGTACGTGCCACTCAATCGAATATCCCTATGAATCCCTATCGCTCAATCGAAGAGATCCCTATCGCTCAATCGAATATCCCTATGAAATCATTTAGGTTCGAATCGTGTGCTTTATACTGGCGTTGTTAGTATTGCCTACAAAGAAGAGAGGCAAGAGGATGCAAAATATATTTGCAACGGAGGGGTGTGGCTAAGACTGTATTAAACGTGGAATAAATCATAGTGAAATAAAAAGAAGAACACAATTTGAACCACTTATTACCCGTTTTTGAGGACCTGGAAAGAGAAAACCATATTTTACACCTGTTCGTAAGCAGATTTGTATGGTAGCAAAAATTGGTAATTTTTAGGTAAAAAATTGAACTACTTATACAAATAGCACACAATGGAAATTGTATTCTAAGACATTTGAATGTTTTTCTGATCAAATGGTGTATAAATAAAGTCTTTCTGTTCAGTCAAACGAGAGTAATTAGCGTTCAAAAACCTTTCACTTTTGCGTAACGCTCTCATTTTTGAAAATTTTGAAATGACACCCGGTATAAAGGGTGTATTCGATAAAAATGGCACACAGAAAATCTTCTGTAACTTTTGAATCGTATGAGTAAAAAACCTAGAAATTTGAGCAGATCTTATCCATAGTGTATTATTTACATCTGCCAAGTTTCATAGTTATACATTCAGTAGTTCCAGTCATGTCGTCGAAACAAGAAATTGTCCGTGAGAAAATGTTGTGCACTCACAATCAAAATCCAGGGGCGTCCCACCGGTGGATTGCTAAAAGGCTTGGAATTGCAAATACAACTATGTCTCGTGTAATAAGAACCTTCAAGGAGCGTCTGAGTGTCCAAAGGAAGGAAGGGAGTGGTCGTAAAAGTGGTCCAATGGACAGTAAAATGGCCGTACAACAATTCAAGAACCGTCCAAATATGTCAATTCGAGATGTCGCTAAAAAGTCTAAGGTGTCAGCCGGTTTTGTGCAGAAAACCATGAAGCGTGCTGGGTTACATGTTTACAAAGTGCAAAAAGCCCCAAACCGGAATGAAAAACAAAACATCACTGCGAAAACCCGCGCCCGGAAACTTTACACGAAGCTGCTCACCAAATCCGGTTGCATCGTGATGGATGACGAAACATACGTCAAGGCCGACTTCCGTCAACTTCCTGGGCAAGAATATTTCGTTGCCAAGTCGAAGTTCGATGTTCCGGAGGATGTTCGAAAGAAGAAACTATCGAAATTTGCAAAGAAGTTTCTAATCTGGCAGGCGATTTGCGGATGTGGTGAAATAAGTGCTCCCTTCATCACTTCCGCAACAATAAACGGTGCGATTTACACGGAAGAGTGCCTTAAGCCTTAAGCGTCTCTTGCCATTCATTAAGAAGCACAAAGGATCAACTCTGTTTTGGCCTGATCTAGCATCCTGCCACTACGCTCGAAACGTATTGGAGTGGTACCGAGCCAACGGAGTCAATTTTGTGCCAAAGGATATGATCCCACCAAATTCACCGGAACTTCGTCCAATTGAAAAATTCTGGGCAATTATGAAAACGGAAGTTTGCAAACATCCCAAAACTATAAAAACAGAGCTAGAATTGAAGAAAATTTGGGTAAAAACAACAAAAACACTGGGAAAATCGGTTGTACAAAATTTGATGGGTGGAGTGAAAAGGAAGGTGCGGGCATTCGGGATGGGAGACGAAATTGAATAAAACAAATGTTGTAAATCAAAACTCATTAGTAGTTCTTCATTCCCTGAAAATTTCAGGAAAATCCGATAATCAGTTTAATTTTGATAAGTATATATGTGTGTGCCATTTTTATCGAATACACCCTTTAGAAAAGAGAAACGTAGTCCTACGTTAAAAGAAAGAGCTTCTGGTACTTCAAGTGGAACGTTAAAAAGAACTTCAACAAAATCTTGAACATGAGCCCGCATTTGTCGAAGTATGTGATAGAATTGGTTTCTACCGCGAGTAGTTCCAACCCAAACAGCTACCAGGACTCAAATATTTCAGGGAATTCCACGCATACTCCAGAAATCATCCCACAAGCTGTGCCCAACTGCTTTGACCCGTCTTCACCTCTCCCAGAAGCATCTGAACAGTGGAACACATCTGATGATGAAGAAGAATACTCTGACCCGGAGCCGGAAGATGAAACACTCGCCAATGTGCACTTTCTGACAGATCTGCAGTCATGTGCAATCAAAAATAATATTTGACAGTCTGCGTTGAAAGAGCTTCTATCGATTTTGAACGCTCGGCTCTCGGATGTCTTTCCAAGAGATCGGAGAACATTGTTAAGAACGACCCAATCTGTGGAATGGACAATACTGGCACCAAGGTGTTAAAACTTGCATAGAAAGGGTATTTCCTGAAATCAAGGAACCTTTTTCCATTTCTTTGAGGGCTAAGATCGATGATCTACTTGAGTAGTTGTTTATGGTGACTTCCCTCAATGCCAATTTGCCGTTTAATGCATTTACTGGAGGCAAAATGATTTAAAATGTTTTTTCATCTGACTTTAATAAGATAATATGGATGAGTCTAAAAACGGCATTTCAACACAGCATTTTACGAGTTTATAAAGTCGAATTAAAACATTTGATAGGAGTAAAAGGAATTTGAGAAAAAAAGGTTTGTAAGCAAGCTGTACAGGTTCTCATAAACCTGACTAAAATATGAAACCTTTTGGCAACTCAAGGTGCTATAATAAAACCAAATTTATTTCTAGTGGCTCTCATAAAACTTTAATAAAACTTAATAAAGCTAAATGGGTTTGGGAATGTTACTTGGGAATTGCTTACTATGCATGCAGTGTGTAGCACGTTAACCGGGAATCCAGAATAATTCCAAAATCTTTTACGTAAGTCTGCCGTTTGATTGTCGTGTCTCGGGGCTTTTATATGAAGAGGATCGGATCTTTTGTACGAGAAAAAGTAGTCATATTACATATGTCCGAAAAAAAAACCCATTCGGTTAAAGTTTCAACAGTGAGCGAAGGCTTGCTGGGTTGCTATTGTAGGAGATAAAAAACCGTAGATTAACTTGATTCGCCGAAAAATCTTGAGGTGGTCAGCATACGAAAGGCGTGGACTTTCGAGGATCAAATTCATGTCCTTAAAGTATTTCAAGAATATAGACAGTCCTAACTGACTTCCTTGAGATATCCCTGACGTGGCTTAGAAAACATCGGACCAAAGGCAACTGAGAGCTGGCGACCTATAAGAAAGGATCATAACTATTGTTCTACAGCATATTAGGAATATATTTATTTAAGAATACTGATGGAAATTGTATTCTTGTAAATGGGTAAAAATTGATGAAATTGTGGGTACAACTAGTTTGGAGTGTAATGTTTACATGTGCAAAATTTTGTAACAACCTGTTAAGTGGTTATCGAGATGGCTTCCAAGCAAGAAATGCTTCGACAAAAAATTATGGGCGCGGTCGTGGAAAATCAAGGCTAGTCTAACAGGTGGATCGCGAAACAGTTGGGAATCGACAATTCGACCGTGTCCCGTGTGGTAAAATCGTTCAGAGACCCAAAAGACTCAGCGGTGAGCTGACAGCAAAAGCAAGCGAAGACGACCAACCCCGTGATCACAAGGAAGGTAAGGGATTACTTCAAGCGCAATCCGAACCATTCGATTTGGGACGTGGCCAAGAAGGTTATTATTTGCGCCTAGAAGCTGTACCGCGGGTGATTAGTGTAGCCGAAATGAATGGTATTGGCGACGAGACGTACAATAAAGCGGAAACCAAGCAGATCCCAGCCTGGAATTTCTCACCGGCAAGTCCCACCTGTATGTTCCGGAGAAGCTCCCGAAGAAAAAGGTCGGTATATTTTCCAAGAAGTACTTGGTGTGGCAGTTGTTTCAAGTTTCAAGTGTCCTTCCTGCGGTCCCACGAAGGTGACTCTCTGTTTTGGCTGGATCTTGAATCGTGTCATTACGCGAAACCGGTGATGGAGTAGTACGAAACCAAATCGCCAGAGCCTCGCCCAATGAAAAAACTCTGAGCGATTATGAATCCGGAAAACAGGGAAGGTCTTCAAATCGACAACGACAAGAGTGGATGAAAGTGTGTAAAAAAGATGGCGCAAGTGTTGAACAGGTTTTGATGGGTTAAGTCCAGGGTTTTGGGAACCAAGCCTAGTAGAGGAGGTTGAATAAACAAACTTTGCAAAAACATAGCTAGTAAAGCCTGTCCACGTTAAATTCCGGACACTTTTCTTTCAGTGTAGATTTTGAATTATTTCACGGATCGCTGAAACGTTTCACTTTTATGACAGTTGAAACTCTCCACTTTATTTTGTGGTACAACATGTTTACATTCTTGTTACATTCAGTAAAATGGCGTCGAATCGAGAGGAAGTGCGCAAGCGCAATTTGTACGACCGGCAGCAAAATCCGAATTTATCGGTACGCGATGTTGCCAAGAAACTAAAACTACCGAAAAGTAACGTGTTTTGTAAACATGCAAATCATTTGACCAAGACTGTGGATCGAAAGGTTGGAAGTGGAACGTATCGAAAAGAATGATCCCGACAAATGGACAAGAAGGTTCCTGTGCGAAATGTGGCTCGCAAAGTTGGGAAGTCAAAATCATACGTGCAAAAAGTGAAGCGGAGGCGAGGACTGAAAGCGTACAAAGTAAAAAAGGTGCCCAACCGTGATGACAAGCAAAATTTCGCTGCAAAAAATCGCTTTACACCAAACTTTTGCAAATATTTTCGTGTATCATAATGGACGACGAAACATACGTACTCGAACGCTTTAAACAGCTTCCGGGTCTGACTTTTTATACCGCAATGCAAAGGAACACCGTTGCCGGGCATTTTCGGACAAAGAGGGTGTTCAAATTTCCGAAGAAGTATTTGATTTGGAAGGCCATGTGTAATTCTTTTCGACAATCTAAAAGTTTCGTTTCTACCGGCCCTATGAATAAGGATGTGTACGAGAAAGAATGTCAGCAAAAGCGGTTGCTACCGTTTATCAGAAGCCACGACTCTCCGAGTCTGTTTTGGCCTGATTTAGCCGCTTGTCACTATGCGAAAACCTTTCTGGAATGATACAAGGTACAAGTGGTCAAATACGTGCCAAAAACAGCCAATCCACCAAACTGTCCAGAGCTTACCCAATCGAGAAGTACTGGGCTCTAGTTAAGCGGAAACTCTTCGAAGCTAAGAAGAAAGCAAATGATATCGATGCATTAAAGAAAAGATGGAGAATCGTCACGGCGGGCGTATCTGAGGACACGGCGCGGAAACTGATGGCGGGTGTTCCACAGAAGGTTCGAGATTTTTATAGAAAGAAGGATTAACATCTTAATCAGCTGTTTCTAATGTAGATATAACTCTATTATTGTGTCCGAAATTTAATGTGGACAGGCTCAATGTGTTTATTGATTCCCAGAGAGTTTCAAAAATTTCCGATTGAAAATAAGTTTTTGGTGATCATTTTTGCCTGTTGAATTTTTTTCGAGAACAGTCTTCATTCAAGAAATGCACGCAAATAGTTTTGTTTTGAAATCCGAAATTAATAACTCGCAATGTAATCCTGCTTCTTCTCATGGTCCTTTAAAACATATTTTAGGAAAAGCATAAGAA
Source organism: Aedes koreicus (assembly GCA_024533555.2). NCBI lineage: Eukaryota > Metazoa > Arthropoda > Insecta > Diptera > Culicidae > Aedes > Aedes koreicus. The sequence continues at coordinate 785,389 of JAHHFK020002600.1, read as the reverse complement.
GTGAGGAATCGGGCGATTTCAGTTTAGAAACCTTATGAGCAACTGATCATCATAGCTCACCTGGTTACTATATCAGGTCATTCTCACCCGAACCCAACCAAGTAACCAATAACTCATCCCCAGTCAGCAAACTGAAAAAATGGCAACCACAAAACAGTTGTCACTTCATTCCCGCTGGCAAGTAGTAGACCCAGTGTAGTAGCAAACAGAGTCTCCGATGCCAAATCTGCCAACCAACAATACCACCCGCTGACGACGGTGCCGTAAGCCTTTCACCTCACATGTTCCGTTGATGTTCGGAACTCCGGCCAGCAGTGCCAGCGTCCGGTCGTAAATGGAGAAAATGTGTTCACTTCCGCTTTCGCCTTCATGGAAACTAATTTGTGAATGAAAAATTGCCCAAGTTTATGTTCGGGCGCGTTTTACGGTTTCTGACCAGCAACCGAGCCATCAGCATTACTTGGCACTTGCAACACAAGGCCGCAGGCAGGACAGCAGGACACTCCGCATACGGTGGCAGTGTAGTGCATTGGTCCCTACGGAAGGCAACTAAATATTCCACCACGGTCTCATATGAGCAACGCGCAAGTGAAAAGTGTTGGGAAATTTATTGCTGACTGCATTGTTTAATTAACTATGGTCGAGAAAAGCTTCACGGAGTGTAGATTCCTATGCGGCTTGACGACGCCCGGATGCTTGTTACCCATGTGAGTTAAGTGGTATCGTGCATACATTCCCAGGGGAAGGAAACGCACTACGATAAGTGGTTATCCGAAGTGAAGTATGGCTGACTTTTTCCAGCCACTCACCAATAGATTGGCTTCCATCGAGTTTAAGGTGAAAATCGAATCGCCTTGGCTGCTGTTCGGTTTATGCTAAGAGATAAGTGCTACAATCAACGGTAATGCTCAATCTCGATGCTCTAGGTACCGATTGCTCACCGATAATGGAACAGAGGGAAAAGGGAGAGGGGATCATCGATTGCATCATTTATTTTGTTAAGTAAATCGTTGAGCATATCGTATGGAAACAGCAGCAGCTGTCACTACCGGTATCGATACCATAGATTCTCCCAAAGCTGCCAGCTTGGATAGTGATACTTGTGTCGTTGCATCAAGCTCAAAACCATCTGCTAGCGAAACAACTTATTTTGGCCGAATGTTGCACAGCTGGCGAACTGTGAACTAAATCCAAGATGCACTCTAGCATACGACACATTTTCTACCGACTACAGAACAAGTTCACATCCCTACTGGCAAAAGAGTAGAAATGGTTCTCGGCTCATCCCTCTCTGGAATCAACAACTTCTGGCGAAACCGGTAGAGTTAAAATGTAAGCAAATCCATACAATGAGGAGAAATGTTTTTGAATTTTAAATCTAGTGTAATCTGATCGCATCGGAAGCTTGCCTGTCTGAATTCGAATTCTACGGTACGTCAACTTTGCGCCAGAACTTCATCACCCACCATTCCCAATGTTGATCCCAAAAGTAGAAGTGTAGTCGGAAGTCACTGAACAGTGCCCCTGAGGTAATGGAATTGGAAAAATCTTTGTTGTTAAAACAGGCGTCTCTTTGCTGCTCCCTGATGCCCCCTCCCCTCCTCTCCACACCTTAGATTTCATTGAATGAATTTTGATAACATCATGTGCGATTAAATCTACAAGCTGTGTGCTTGTTACTGATGAAGTAACTCTGCACTGGTGCTCCAACCTAGTATATCGAATGTCGATTCATGTTCGGTAGTAGTGGGAGTAGAAGCCCGTACAAGTGCGAGAGACGGAATCAATTTATTATTTTGTTTAGCAATATTATCAGGATTATTTTGGTATTTATTATTCTGCCGGTGATAATTCAATTGGCGAGGCTTATGGCATTTGTGATGATGATGTTATTTTGCGATTCAGTGAAAAACAGTCGAAGATGTATGATTAGCATATTGAATAATTTACATTTTCGATTCAGTTCATTCCAGGGTTGTTTTGTGTTCCATTCGCTTTTCTATTTTGACTGCCATTTTTTTGAATTTTCAATCATGAGATGAATATTCAGATACATTGTTCCTCCCGGAGCCTCCGAGTCGGAGGTATGCTATATTAAACGACAAATTCTAAACAGTTCGTAAGATGAGTGTTTAGTGATAAATATATTACGTGAGTGACTATTATTGGATCAATTACAAATTTAATTGAAGCAATATAAGTACTGTTGCTCCCCAGTTCAATATAAGATTACTAAGGTACTTTCACCTTTTTGAAAGTATTCTCTCAAGTAGCTCACAATCAACATTTAAATAACAAAAAGCACTTTAAATTAATTCATAAGCCACTAACAAACAGAAAACATTTGACGGTGAAAAAAAAAACAATTTCAACCCTCAAGTCCTCCAACGACCATCCCATTAGGTTGGAATAAAAAACAAGTGAAATGATTATTGCCGTTTCGGATTGCCTCCTACGAAAATGGATTCATTGCCCGCGGGAACCGTTCTTAATAATCCAATAGTAAAAAACAAAAACGGCTATTCTTCTGTCCACCAACCGTGGGGACTGTTGTTTGTGCCCCCCTTAAATGACCGACTCTCAGCTAAAGACACATTCATTTCCATCACCAGGTAATTATCGTAAATATCCGCAACAATATCAACAATAATCGCAACGAAGCTACAATACCTGGTGGGCTAATGGCAGGGCTGTTGGGAGAAAAGTTTTGTTTCCCGGAAAAACCGTCTTTATTTGCAAACAATCTTTGCCTAACGCACCGGGTGGAATTATGCCCCGAGTCCTTGTGGGCGTTTGAGAATCACGCAAACTTGGTGAGAGGGAGTGACTGAGAGCAAAAAAAAATCAAATAACGACATCGCCTTCAAAGTCATTATGAGCCACATTATGATCTCCACTCTCCCGCAGCAAGCGAGCATCGAGGAGCCAGAAACGTTTAGGTTAGGCAATTCTTGCTTCTCCGCATGTTGCTGGAAGCTGTGAGTGATGGAGATTGAGACAAGTCCTTTTAAACTCGCAGTCGCTTCACCGTTGATGAAGTGTGAAGCACAACAGAAAAGCGGTGGAAAACTTGTGGAAAATGACTCTCAGAAGCTTGACGCTGACAATGTGAGGAGAAAAGTAAACGGTTATTGAAGAACGAACAACTGAAAGCTGATTCGAAGCACTTTTAATTTTCCATGGAAAAGTCCCCCTCCCACCTACTATTTTCCGCGGGTGCAATAATGAAGAAGACATAAATTTTTAGTGTCTCCCATATCCAGGACCCGGAGGCATTCTTCGTGTCTCGGTCCAGTGGCAGCTCGTTAGATTGCAGCTTATGCTGGTTGGTGTGATGGGAAGAAGAAAAAAAAATCTTCCAAATCCAAGCGAACGAAGGGAAAAACTTTCCTGCCTTTCTATCTTGAGCCGACTTTCACGAGGTGCTTCTCTCACTTAGCATAAATTAAGTGTAATAAAATCATGGAAATTTATTGACTTTACTAAAGGATGATTAAATTTCTTATCATAGACATAATTCTTGCTTTAGTCAGACGGAATCTTTCGGAAGAGTGTTCAGAGGGGGCAATGAATTGCGCTTCTTTTTCAAGATATATGGAACCGTTAATGGATAAAGTTTTATTTTCGAGCTGCCTAGTTACCTTAATCCTTCAATCGTTTGAGGAATAAATAGTGACTCACCTGTCAAGGGAAAAGAGAAAAAAAACATCGATTAGAATAATTACAACATTTGGTGATTTTCATAGTGCACAGGATGTGAGCGTTGGGAGAGGTTAGGTCAACAAGAGGTGGAAATATTCCATAATTTCAACTGCATTAAGCGACTGCAGCAGTGGTGCAGTTTCGAAACCAATAATTACAACCCGCCCCAAACAGCGAGCCAGCAAGCGATAGGCGCCAGCAATTCCAGCCTGACCTATCAGTATTCCAACCGAGCAACCCTTTCGTGGCTTCCTTTCGTTTAACAAAGCAATTACAATTAACTTTTCCCCGTTGTTTCCGTCGGTAGGTGGGCTGATCGTATGCAGTAGTACCTCCGTTAGTGTGGCTTAAAAAGATGCATTGGTAGCGAAATCTTCTGGAACTCACGTTGCATCTCCTGAAAAGTTGTTTGATTTAATTCTCTTTATCCGTAACTTATGAGATGCTGTAACAACGTGAAAATTGAGTCGAAAACTATGATACGCGTAGGAATGGCACTATTGAGTCCAGCACTGTAGCACTTTAGTTTCGTTTGGTAAATGTGAACGATAGGACTTCTCAACCGCAGTTGGCGCATGAAGGAGTAGTTGCAATGTGCATGTATGGAAACGATACGTAGGCTTCTCGGTGGGAAAACCATACCAATCATTGCATTGCGGCTTTCAGAAAATGTACTAGTCACGAGTTGGAAATGCAGTTGGCGCCCCGTTGACGCGTCATGACGGTGTTTTCCTATATGAGTGCATTAAGGAAGGAGTTACCTCTATTTAGCAATTGCTGGGTTAGCCTCTATCACATTCTGAGCTGATAATGTGGGACCGTTCTTTCGGAACATGGTCGGTTTATAATTAATAACTAGTATGTGTTCAGGAAACAAAAAAAACTGATGCATAATAAGCAGACAGGTTTTCAAATTGGAATACATAGAACTGGATAAAGTCTGTTTCATTTGGAATTTGGCAGCACAAAATGAGTACTTTCTAAAAAAATAACGTACAAAACATATTAAAGACATCATTTTGTTAGTTTCTTTTTCAGCGCTTTAAAGGAAAAATAAAAAAAAAATTCGTCAGCTTTTCGGATAAATTATCGAGCTTTTCGCTGAATTTCACCCATCATAATTACCTTATCTGCCATCTTCTTCCAATAAATCTCCAAATTAGGCGGTGTTTTGATTGTTTTGCCACATTTTTTTTTTAATTTACGCTAATTTACGCAATTAATTATTGGAAAACTTGCATAATTGAAATAAACACTTCAGTGAAACATTTTTTCATAATATCACTAGTAAATGCGAGCAAATTTTTTCAACTCCATTAGAAAAAGCTTATCCTTAGACAGATTCCATTTTCACTTCCATCAAAATACATCCGTTGTACTTGGTCAGTACCTACAAGAAATACTATAGTAAGAGATCATCGGTGGCCAAAACCATAGATGTGGCAACGAGATAAACATCAAAGCAATCTTGGCAGCACTTAAAATTAAAGGGGTCTCGATCAAAATTTGGCCGACTTAAACTTGACGCATTTACTTTCATCGTGCATTAAAAAATGTTGCAAACCCATCATTTTGAAGATGTGTGCGTGTAGCATCATGCCTTTATTTTGATTTTGAGATTAGCACTTCAGTTATCAAAATATCGTCGAAGGAAGAGAAGCAACGCTTAAAAATTTTGCACGTGCATGGCGAAAATCCAAACTACTCTCACGCCAAGTTGGCGAAATTGATGAATGAGGCTAAATCAACTGTTACCAACGTATTGAAAGTGTTCGGTGAAAGTTTGTTGACAGCCAGGAAAGCTGGATCGGGGGAAATCAAAAGCTGGAGGCCACAGCGACGACAAAAAGCAAACATTTCTTCAAACGGTGATCAAACGAATGAACTGCATTGTAATGAATGCGATCTGCTCTATCCTTAATCTACTCAACAACATGAGTATGGACAACTGCTAATTTTATACAAACAATAAATATAAAAATCAAACTAATTTTTTTTCTGGACCATCCAGCATCTTGCACGAAAATTTCAAGTGCGAGATGTGGAAATAGTAAATTTGAAACGGAGATTGAATGAAACTGCTGTCCTCATGGATAACCCTGCAAAAAAGTTTATTAAGTCTACGTTCAACATTGATCAACGGAAGTTGTAAAACAGTAAGAGTCTGGAGTATTGACTCTATCATTCACGGATAGCATCGAGAAGTACTGGGATCTAGTTAAGCGGAAACTCTTCGAAGCTAAGAAGAAAGCAAATGGTACCGATGCTTCATGAGAAGATGGAGAATCGTCACGGCGGGCGTATCTGACGATACCGCGTGGAACCTGATGGCGGGTGTACCACTGTAAGTTTGAGAATTTTACAGAAAGAAGGATAACATCTTAATCAACTGCTTCTAATGTACTCTATCATTATGAAATAAACAATCAATTTTGTTGAATTATGTGTAAATTATTTTTTTTGCTGGTATTATTTTGGTGTCCGAAATTTAACGTGGACAGGCTATATAAGATTAGATTAGATATCTTATCGACACTTTGAATTGTAACTTTGTTTGATTTGGTAATGTAAAAAACCGTTTATAATGATGCCATGAAAAATAAAATCTAGACTTACATTTGAAAAGGGCGGTATTCAAAAATAGCTAAACCGAGAAAACTGGAGGCAAAGATTGGAATACGAAAATCAAATCCTATTTTGCATAGAGAGCTTCAAGTAACCATTTATTATGCTCATATCTTGTATAATAATGCAGTGCTTGACCTTTTCATACAATATATGTTGAAATATGTTTTATTGAGTTAACAATTGATAAAAACCAAAATTAGAGATGGGTTATATTAGGGATATAACCGCAAGGTTAACGTAGGACCACGTTGGTGTGCCCATTCTTGTGAAATTTTCTACATACTGAGCCATTGTTTACGTTTTCCAGTTCAGGCTTAGTGAAAAATCTCTGCCGAATTTACCACTCACGACTTAATGCCTCAAACAAACCAAAATGAACTATTTTTGATCATATGCAATGGTTGTTTAGGATAAATCACAAACATTTCACTTAAACACGCTCTTTTATTGTAAAATTTAATTGGTCGTCCTGAAAAGGACGGTGGTTATGATACGCCTTAGAAACTAATTTATATTTTCAGCTTATTTGACCAGCAGGATACCATCATGTGCTATACTCAATACAGCATCGTAGTTTATTAAACTCCTCGTCGTGGACTCGTGGCGGACGGCAAGATACTTGGGATGATTCTAGTAATCTAGTTGTCACAAACATCGTTTTCCGCTGGGAGGTGCCCAGCTCCGGTATGGTTTCGGAAGCGGATGCCACCCGCGTGGATTATCGTTTTTACGACCCTTTGCCACGGCAATAGGTCGAGCGGGGAAACTTGCAAACCTTTGCAGCGCTTCTTTTTGGCTTGTAAATGAGCAAGCGCAGGCGATAATTTGCGAGCCAGACGCGTAATCGCGGGAAAATGGACGAGATAGAAAAAATCTTCGTAACAGGAGAGCGAAAAACACAATCGAACTTGAAAATCCCATTGAAATCATTTTGGTTCGAATCGTATGCTTTATACTGGCGTTGATAGCATTGCCTACAGAGAAGAGAAACACGAGAATGCAGTACGAAGCAAATTTCATAAGAGAGGACGGGCTTCAGTTATAAAACCAGACAGCAGAACAAAGCAAAATAAATTTGCAACTGAGAGGGGAGACTATGGCTGTATTAAACATGGAATGAGACCTAATGAAATAAAAAGAAGAAGACAGTTTGAACCATTTGTCACCCGTGTTTTGAGCACCCGGAGAGGGAAAACCATATTTTCAACCGGTTCATATGCAGATTTGTATGGGAGCAAAAGTAGGTAGTTTTTAAGTAAAAAGTTGAACCACTTATACTAAAAGCACATAATTGAAAACTTAATCAGAAACATTTGTAAGTTTTCCTGATCAAACGGTGTATAAATTAAGTCATTCTGTTCAGTCAAACAAGAGTTATTAGCGTTCAAAAACCTTTCACTTTTGCGTAACGCTCTCATTTTTCAAAATATTGAAATGACACCCGGTATAGGAAAGAGAAACGTAGTCCTACGTTACAATACGCCCTGTTTATATTAAGAGTGTTACTACGCCTTAGGTTTTTCGCCTGTTAAACTGCCAGTAGTGTAAACTCGCCGTTATATTATGACATTCTAGCATCTTGTTTGTTATTACGCCTACGCTCTTCAGTCACATTAATCAAGTGGCGAAGAATTACGCCCCAGTGTTGTCAATTTTTAAAGATGTCGAATTCTATGCTTCATGTACCAAAACAGTTAATTTTACTAATTAGGTGAGTCTAGGTACTACTAGGAAAATCAGAGGTAACCCAAGTTACCACAAGCATTATATTATTGCACTTATTCAACCCAAAATCAACCTCATTAATGCGCGATCGCCTCAATTCAACAGTTGTCAAGTTATGAAGCGTTAGATTAGCTTTAAGAATATAGTGATGCATTACCAATGCAATAATGCTACTCTAGCAATGTCTTATGGCATAACAACAGATATAGCACTAGTTCGATTTTAGTGGGGCCCTTTTCAGCTTTAATTTAGCTTCAATGATGCACTAGATGTAATGCATATGCCCTGTATATGCATGCTATAATACCTCGTGATTACTTGGGAAGTGATTCTATCGAATGAACATTTTTCTTATTGTACTAATTGAATTGCGGATCCTTAATCATGTTTTTACAGTCATGGACATAAACAACGCGATGGAATCAAAGCTGTGACCAAGCATGGTAAAAATCAGTTCACTTTGCCCTCATTCCTCACTCAGACGCATTAACGTTCAGAAGTGAGCCGTACCACGTGTGAGTTATTCCGATTCTGTTCATTACTATTCTGCTTTCATTCTATTCGTAGAAAAAATAATTCTAGGGATTTTTTTCATTAGGGCGAATCTACAATTGAGAGACTCTCTCTTTTCTCGTTCTCTTTCATTAATTACAGCGACATTATAAAACTTTGGATTGATTCTTTAACATAGATCGCAAGATAACATTGCTGGCTAGCATATTAGGCAAATAGCCTAACGAATAAAGTGAAAATGATATAGCTTTTGGCGAAAGAGAAAGTAAACAGAGAGAGTCTGTCAATTGTAGATTGAGAAAAAACTGGCAGCTGAACGTAAACTGAATGAATCGGACTGTAGCAGTGTGGACGATTTCTCAATGCCTATATTTTACCCGTTGAATCAAACGATTGCATTCAGTTTGATTCAGCTGAGAGAGAATTATTGAATCACACTCATTTCTTCAAATCATACCTTAAACATGATTTAACATTTCAAACAATGATCGAACATGATGTTTAGTAATCAAAGGCAACATAAAAACAGTAAGCGTCACATTAAGCCGTTTCTCTGCTATGATCATTCCAGCTGATTGCATTCACTGAGCCAAATTATTCTCGTTCAGTATATTCAAATCGCTTGCGTTCAGTGGCAACGTATTCATGTTGGTATAACGTAACGCTGAAAATTTGTTTCCAGTGATTCTGTTTTCCTCGTTTATTCTTTCTACAGTTTTCGTTTTCGAGGATTCGTGTAGAATCGTTTGATAGGAAACATCACACTCCTTCACTATTCTGTTAGCAACCGAGGGTTGCTATTTTATATCGGTGGTGCTCATGCGAGTGAATGAATTTTCCCATGCTTGGCTGTGACATCGAATGAGGAGTCCTGAGGGCTGGATCGATTAAATATGGTTTAGGTGATTGTGACGAAAACGGAGGAGAAATTGAGAAATGCGCGAATATTCTTGCCTAAGCTGATGCTGATAAACGGCGTTTATAATTGTCCGGCTGAGTTGATCTGAACAAAGGTCATACATTTCTTAAATAAATTAATTAAGAAATTCATTTTCTTCAACGCGAAGCAAAATCATTTAATGAAATCTCGATTATACCCTATCCTTAGAGGGTAAAACAGGTAAAAACTATCGACGGGGTAACAACAAGCAATTGAAATCAACAACATTAAAAAAAAATGCATCGAAATGACTTCTGCTTTGTGATGGCGTACGGGTTATTTTCAAGTTTTGATAAAGAAAGTTATATTTACGCATAATATCCATATATATATATATATAGGGTAACGGGATGTAATGTTAGGCCTGCTCCTCAACTCGGCCTATGAATCAATTATGTCATTAATCCAGTGATAATCGGCAAATTTATGTTTGCATCATAATTATCGATATATTTTGAAGCAGCTGAGACATTATTTATCAATTTAAAGTTGTACGCTTGAGTGATATTGTCAATTTTATTGACTTTTTAGCTACCATGGAATCACTGGTTAAGCTGAACAAATAAACTTCATGATCCTCAAATTAGCCAAATTTGGCTAAATGGAACCAATATAAAAAGTGATGCATCCTAGATATACAGAAATAAGTTACACGTTATACATTAATGATTCGCTGAGAAAAACTAACAATGATTTCTCAAGAAAACTGTAGACCCAATTTTAGGGACACATTTTCAACTACGCTCCCAACTATGGCCTAATGAATTTATTACATAGTAAACAGTTAATATTCATAAAGTTTTCAATGGAAATGTATGAAAACGTAATTGTACATATTCCTAAGGGCTTACTCAAACCAAAATCTGAAAAACAAATTTCATAAAGTAGGAGTTGTAATGCTTTGAAATGAAATGTCCAATCGATCGCGGGTGAAAATTATTTAGGTGTAATAGAGTAGCTTTATCTTAATTTAATTTGTGAAATTTGATGCTGAGTATAGCAAAAATAACGTTAAAAGGAATGCCTAGTAAGATAATAAAAATAAACTTTACGACGGTTCTTTTGAACAAAAATTCTGAATGATGAGACGAAATTGCAACCACGAATAGACCCAATATGGCGCCTACAGACCGACATTGCATCCATATTCGTCGAAAGTTTTCGGCTTAATAAAGTTAGTCGGTTAACTTTCCATGGTTCAGAACTGTAAACGTCTAATTAGGCATGTCTTAGCAACCGTATACCAAGTTGAATTTCGTTTCCAGCTCAGTTACATTATGAGTTATGATTAAAATTGCAAACGACCGCTGCATAATAGGCTGAGTTAAGGGACATGTACCCTATATATAGGGTAACGGGATGTAATGTAGCTCCTTCATTCGGCCTATGTACCAAATATGTTATTAATTCAGCCATATTCAACATATGGCCATTGCTATCGGGATTACCGATTAATTCTAAAGCAATTGAGACGTTATTAATCAATATATAGTTATTCACATCCGTGCAATGCTCGATTTCCTTAACTTTTAAGATACCATGACTTCGCTGGTTAAGCGGAACAAATTATCTGCATGATCTTCGAATGATCTAAATTTGGCTAAATTGAACCGATTAACCGAGTAATGCAGCCTAGATGTGCAAAAAATATTCACGCGTTATTAAATAACTGTTCACATCAATAAAATAACAATAATTTAACAAGAAAACCTTAGACCCAATGTTAGGGACATATTATTTTCTATGTACCTAACTATGGCCTGTTGGATTAATAACGTAGTAAAAATGTTGTTATTGGTTAAATTTTCAATGGTGGTGTAGGAGTTTGCGTTTGCATATTTTTCAAATGGCTCAACCGAGGGAAAAAAAAATCTGTGTAGAGTAAAATATAATGTTTTCATTATCGAATGACCGGTAAATTATATGTAAAAATCACTGAGATGTTTCAAAGTAATTTTAGTTTAGTTTGTTTGTGAAGTTATGTGTTGGGTAGAGTGAATACAGCTGGCAATGCCTATTATCAGAAAATCAGGGAAAAAAACCGTACAAAGACTGCATTTGATAGTCAATTTCTCGAATGGGACGAAGTTGCATCCATGAATAGACCCAATTTGGTGTCTATGGACCGACATTACATCCATATCCCTCGAAAGTTTCTGACTAAATAAAATGAGTTGTGTAACTTTTTGCGATACATGCTACCAAACGTCTTATTAAACGTACCTAAGCAAGTGTAAATCTAGTTCAATATTGCTCACAGCTACTATATTTCATGAGTTATGATAAAAAATGTAATCGATCGTTGCATATTAGGCTGAGTTAAGGGACACATACCCTATATACTTCAAGCTCAAGTCGAAATTAGTATATGATGTGATTGCCTGAAATATTAAACTATTAGCCAGGATGTTAAGCTAACTGAAAAAAGCGGCGGAACAGCAAAATAACTAGAGCAATTGAAATCCGGTAGTACGCCATAATTTATTTTTCTTGTTTAAGGAAGTGCATAATTGATTTTAATGTCATTGTCAAGGTGAATTAGTTGTTCTGAAATTGTTTGTTCAAAATATAATACAATATGATTTGTTTACATTTTGGCTCTTCCGCCCTTTTCAAATGTTAGTCTAGAAATATTATCTTATTATTATAAATTTTTTTTTTTTTTTTTTTTTTTTTTTTTTCCCCCCCCCGGGAAGCGGCCCCCCCCACCGGACCCTACATATCGCACTCATCATCACATGAGCCGAGAGAAACCAGCCTTACCTTCCCTTCCGAAGGAAGACGTGACCAGATTTTATCGCCTCAGAAAAACCACCGACCTCGACTGGGATTGAACACAGACCCACTGGGGTGCCAAGTAGCAGTCACGTTTACCACTACACCACCGGCACCGGCCTATTGTAGACTTTATGATGTATTCAATGTTCGATGCAGTACAGTGCTCGTTCGGTCTGATAAATACACATGTAGAGTAATCTAAATAATCTAACTTATCAACGAAATTAAGTCATATAACCACAAATTGAACTCTCTCAATCGCCGAATGGAACGAATTGAACTGCCGCATCAGATGTTTTCCATCGACACGCTCATCGTTTGTTTTTCTTTTTTCTTTTTGCGGTGGGCCACATATGGTGGTGAATTGATTTCTAATAATGTTCTCTTCCCGACGATACGCCACTGTTGATGCTGGAGCTGAAGCCGTATACTTAGGTATCCTTATGTTTTTCGCAGCTTGTCTGTATTGTTCCCCAGACGATGTGATGTCGCCCGTTTTCTTCCATCTTTTTTTTCTGTGCAGTAAAATGTCGTGGTCGTAATTTCTCGGATGATGCCAACAAACCCATACACATTCGTCCGTCCTTGGCATGAGAAGCACGTTCTCGGCTTCTTTATAAGGAAGAATGGGCATCTTGGGTCCCCTTTTTATTTGATTCGTTTTTAGCGGAAAAAATTCTAGTTAACTTTAGTTGTTGCTGTAAACATACGTTTAAGCCTTGAAAAAAATAACACTAAATCGGTAGTTGCACTTTTTTTTATAATCAGTTAGAGATCAATTATCCCCGGCAATCACATGTGGCCGGTCTCCCCTACTGTTGTTCCGTTGGCAGTGATAGCGGTGGTGCTCCAGATGTGGGTAAGAAAATGCTGCATCTTTTCCTAGTCAGTAGTGCTAAGAAGTTGATATTCGACAGCTCTCCATGGAAACGGCAGCTGGCGCTTTTTCATATATGCATGCAAATGAATAACAATTTATATGTAAAACGTTTACGTCTACGAAGGCATGTGGCTTCTCTGGACTGCTTGTCAAAATTGATGCGACACACTGGCTTAGATACTTTGTTCATGCTGGGTGGTGGCAGCTGATCTGCCTCCCCGGGCCATTAAGATTACAACCCAAAGCGGAATTTTTTAAGACGGTGATGGTGATGGTTTTGGCTACCGATGTTTTCAGGGGAGATTATTTTTCGCGAAAGATCTCCGGAACTTCAAGGTGACTGTGCACTAATTCCATCATCATAAAGTCCAGCAGCAGGAGCAGCTTTTTGAGTGGATTCCTCTGACATGCACAAGGAGAAGACGTTTATCCTTTATAAATAGTGGTCATAATTGGTGCCGCCGACGCCACAACCGCGTCATTTCTCTGTTTTGGCATTCTACAAGTATCTTGTACCAAACACGTGTCCTTATTTCTCTGGATGTCTATGAATGTTTCAATGAACAAACACATATATTCAGCAAACCAGCAGGTAAGTTTTCTGCATTTTACTCGTTTAATTTCTATGCCTTCTAATTACCGCGAAAAGCTCGTAAAAATGAAATGATCTTGGATACGTGTTGGAAAGCATTAGCACGCATTCTTCTCACAACCGTCTGGCCACTAAATTCTTCATTCTCGGCATGCAGGCCGAGGAGTATTTCAATGTGACTTGTGAAAGAACCATTATTTTCTCGCAAGCCTCTGAAACGTGACATTTATACGGGAGTAAATATTTAATCATTCAATTTCGTTCCACCTAGAAATGTAATGTCGCTAAGCATTTCATGTTATTATTTTGTAAAGATGAGCTGAAAGTTAACGCATTCACTGTATTTTTTTGTTCAGCTAGAAAGCTATGAAAGCTGAGACCATTCTTAATAGAGATATATAAGGAGTGTATCGGAGTGTAGTTCTAAACATTAAAATTTAAATGAAACATAAGAAAATTCGCAAATTTCCTAAGCATATTATTTTATTACATCTCTACATGTTAAAATATCAACTAAACTAAAAAAAATAATCAGATTGCTAATATCGGTAATATGACCGTACTTAAGCTTAATTTCAACCGTCCATCAAGATCTGCACAGTGGTTTTTGTGCCCTTCCTGGACGCTGCTGACCAGTTTTTCTTGAAGTCTGACATGTTGAGAGCCACTGCACTTGCTTTCTTGAGGTTCCACTTGACGATTGCCCAGTAGCGTTCGATCGGTCGCCGTTGGGAACAATTCGGTGGGCTTCAACGTATTTATCAGAAAACCACTGTAGAATTGATGTTGCATAATGGGCAGAATACAGATCCGACCAGAAGAGAAAAGGAATCTCATGCTTCCGATATAGTGGAAACAACCGCAACTGCAAGCACTCGTTTCAGTAAACTTCAGTATTAATTGTTTCTTTTGTTTAGAAGCCACATGTGCCAATTGCTTGCCAAACGAGCATCTTCTCACCGATTGTTTCCAACGTAACAGTCGTATCTGCAATTGTGACACTCTCTCCAACCGATTTGGTGTAGAATCGCGGTCCCGGCAATGTTCAGTAATCCTCTTTCTCGTACGTGTCGTCCATCAAAACACACTGGGAGGAATTGTCCAAAATATGGTTGTACTACTTTCGGGCCCTATTTTGGCATTTTGGCTTCTTTATAACGTTCTTATACATTATTTCATATGATCACATTGAAGAATATATTTTTCCCATGATAATTTTTTTAGAAAAAGTTTTTCGATTGGGATGGACAATCAGAGCACTCGATTGAAATGATTTAGAAAAGGAGAGTGGTAATTCCAATTCACTATTATTAATATTTCGTGGATAAGAAGCGGGCTATTCTCCACGCTCATTGATGCATCCTCCTATAAGACAGCTGCTTCTTGACCAATTGTTTGATCATGTTATAGGAAGGAGATTCTTTTCTATCCCGTGGATATGTTTAGGTGACTTTACCTAACGCCCAACCAATTCGTTTTTGGCCGTTTATACAGTGACATGTAAGGGAAAATAGAGGTTGGATCAATTCTAAAGGGTGTTTCGATCAAAAATTGGTCGACTTAAACTTGACGCATTTCCTTTCATCGTGCATTAAAAAAATTTGCACACCCCTCATTTTGAAGATGTGTGCGTGTAGCATCATGCCTCTATTTTGATTTTGAAATTAAAATTTCAATTATCAGAATGTCGTCGAAGGAAGAGAAGCAACGCATCAAAATTTTGCACGTGCATGGCGAAAATCCAAGCTACTCTCACGCCAAGTTGGCGAAATTGTTGAATGTGGCTAAATCAACTGTTACAAACGTATTGAAAGTGTTCGGTGAATGTTTGTCGACAGCCAGGAGAGCTGGATCGGGGGGAAATCGAAAGCCGGAGGCCACAGCAACGACAAAAAGAGACAAACTTCTACGGCCGAGATGTCGCAAAGAAGCTGGGAGTGGCGCCTTCAACTGTGGATAGAGCTTAAAAACGAGCTGAACTGTCGACTTACAAGAAAGTGGTGACTCCAAATCGCGACGATAAACAAAACACGTCGGCCAAAGCACGATCGCGAAAGTTGTACACGACGATGCTGACGAAGTTTGATTGCGTGGTACAGGACGATGAAACTTACGTCAAGGCAGACTTTGAACAGCTTTCTGGGAAGGAATTTTATACGGCAACCGGACAGGAAAAGGTGGCAGGTATTTTCAAGCATTTTGAATATTCAAATAGATGTTTAAAAAAACTGCCAAATAATATTTCATAAAAATATATTTGAACGTAATCAAACCTCCAACATATCGGACAAACAAGGAGGTTTAATAAACCAGTCCATTTTCATTTTTGAATCTAGGCACTTCTTTCCATAACTTTCAATGAAAATACACCTTAAACAGTCGAACACCGACATTAGACTCCAGTTTCATCACAATAAAGCCAAGCAAGAGTAAGTTCCTCTCGCATAGACCAACTCTAGCACCTTCACTAATACCTGTGAACATCGACGACCATTCCACTCCACTATTCGCGCAAACAAACCGGCGTGCTAAAAATAGTGTTCTCCACTAAAAGCAACAGGAAATTAAAACAAAGCCCATAATACAATAATGGTTTTAATTAAAAAAGCATGAACGACCGGAAGAGTCTCTTACAATCTGTAGCACAATACTCCGCTGGGTTTGATAGTCGGCGTCGTCGGCGTTGTTGTTGTTGCGGGTATTGTTGTTACATCCAACAAGGAAAGAGGCAAAAAATCTCACGTGCGAATGACTCCAGAACGAGTTTTTCCAGGAACAAAAAAGTGCTCCTTTCGCTGCTGCCCTTCGAGCGGATACTATCCGCGTACTATTTAGCAATCACATTCATGGAAATTGAATTTTTGCTTTTCGTTTTACCGACCAGCGTTGCTCAAGCTACCGGAAGGTACGAAAGTGAAAAAAACAAAGCTTTTCCCATGTGCTACGAAATTGAACACATTATGGGCTTTTTATGCCGTTCATAGATTTTTCCTCATTTCATTCGGATTGGCAAATGATCGCTTTGAAATGTTTAGTTAGTTTTTTGGCACCGATAGAGACGAACTTCAAAGAAATCTCGTTAGCTTCAAATGGTTGTGAGCTGTACTAATTGGGAAAATTTTGGGCATTCAAAAAGAATAGTAGATGCTCCTACTCCCTCATGCATGGATCATTTTTCAATTATTGTTTTTAATTGAAAATTTACACTAATTTTCATTTTCAATTACAATGGTGTGGCTCCGAGTTTGGACTGGCAGAGAATCGCGCGAGTGTGAAGTGCAAAAATTGCACCCGAGAGGTTTAAATTTTTAATGAGATTTTAGCCGGGTTCACTCTGATAGCGGCAACCGCAGCGCAAAGTTTAACAACAAATTGGCAAAATCAGAGCTTGGGTAGTAGAGCTGAAAGTAGTCCCGACTCGTTCGGATTGCGTCCCATAGCTAGCCGACAGATAAACTCAATTTAAAATTTCACACCTTGTTTTCTTCGATAGAAATGGTTGGCATCGGTCGGTTAGTCGGTCGGTCGATCTGTGGTTGAAATCGTGATAAAACACCGCAAGCCCGAAGCGCGGCAAAATTGGTTTCATTTTCGTCCTGCAGGCCGCGGGTAGAACCCGCACAATAGTGATTAAAGCACGACTCCAATGGAAACATTATGTCAATCCAGCACGCAATTCGGGGGGAAATTTAGTGGCTGTAAAAATCGAAAATTTATCACAATAATGACTGTTTTTACACTCACTTTTGCACCCAAACCAGCAATGCCGGGGATCGGGCGAAAATTTACGGCCACCAGTTCCAGTGTGGTCCGATCAAAAGTCAGGCTCCCTGGATGGTGGTTTTGCCCTGTTGGAACGTGTGGTCAATGAAATTGTTTTATTTGAACGGAGGACATTTTTATGAACCATCCCGAGGTCTCTCTGTCTCTCTCTTGCAATAAGAGACATGCTTTTCGACCACAATCAAAATGATAAATGTGTGTTTATTATGCTCCGGGACGGTATTTTGAATTGTTCCGGTAATAACTGATGGCGTTCGCTGAAAACTGTCAACTTTTTCTGTATTTTAATGATGAATGATTTTTCTTTTCGCAGTTTTGAGCTACAGTTTTTTGCCCGATTTGCAAGGTTTTAGTTCAAACAATATGTAAACGTGGCCTCCTAAAACTTTGTACGAACAGCAGAGTTGGCGAATGTTCAATACTATACAGTAATTTTTTTAGCCTCTCATAGAACAATAAGACCCATAAGTCTGTTAATCTACACAGACAAATATTATTGATTTTAACAAGCGCGGAAAATTTCCCCTCGTTTAATTCTATGCCAAAGGAGACGTAAACAACGAAATTGTTTGCAACGTTTCATGCGCCATACAACAATGTTTGCAATCTTTCACACAACAGGCTAGATTCGATAATATCCCGTTTGGCAGAATGGACGTTTGGCCGAATGGACGTTTGGCCAAATGGACGGTTTGACTATGTTTAATGTATATTTATGTATATTCTTCATTCAAATTGTGAAATTCTCATATACTTGTCCCATTTGTTTTGCTTTAGTTGGATCATATTATCTCTCACCATGTTTTGATAATCGTCAGTCATTTTGAGGCTAGATTTTTCTGAGAAAGTTTATTGTAACTTTTGTTCAAAAGGATGAATAACTCATTTGAGAAGAGTCGAAATTTAAAATCAGATTCTACTGTGAAATGGAATGCCAAGTAATTTTAGTGTTCGAAGCCATTTAGCCAAATATCGTTTAATCATTTGATTCCAAACAACGTCTCAAAAGTAAAATAAGAAAAATGCGATTTATTTTTGCAATCTCAAAATTATCAAATATTAGTTTCTCACATAATTCACCAGTCGGTTCAAAATTTCTCAAATTTAAATGCATGAAATCATGAGAATTACATTTTTTGATCAGTGAAACTCTAAAGAACTGCTCATGTTTGAAAGAAGGAAAAATCTCACATAAGAGTTTTATATCGGGCAAGCGCTTGAATCAAAAGTTCGCTTTTTTATTTCGTTGATCAGAAACCTTGTTGGAGAAACCTTGGGCGGATTCAAACGTCTTCTTGAAAATCTTACTCAGAAGAACCACATTTTTTTCACTTACGACACCAAAGCTGAGCGTCTTTTCAAGGTTGTCTTGAAAGGACTGCCCAGTGGTGAATCTCTGGAAGAAATAAAAAACGAGTTGATAAAATTACTTGGAATTAGCCCAGTCCAAGTAATTAAAATGAAAATAAAATCCCGGCCTGGCGATTCTCGCAAAGGGATTTCAAACGATTTCTACTTAGCTCACTTCAAGTCAGGTGAACTTAATAACCTTAAGGCTTTAGAAAAAGCAAGCCTTTTGCTCCATGTCTGAGTGAAGTGGGAACATTTCAGGAAGACTGAAGCAAATTTCCAAAGCCTCATCCAGTGCCGTAAGTGCCAGGGATGGGGTCACGGAACAAAGCATTGCCGTATGATCGGTAAATGCATGAATTGTGGTGATTCCTCGCACACTAAGGACGACTGTCCTGTGAAGGAAGATCCTCAAAAATTCAAATGTTCATATTGTGGTGAAAACCATAAATCAAATTTCTGGGAGTGCAAGACTCGCAAAGCAATTTTGCAGTCGCGCACTAAACGCCAGCCATGATTTATGTGTGTTTTGATTCTATTTGAACTCCATACGTATGTTTTTATTGAAAACTGTATGTTACAGAAAGTAGCTTTGAAAAAGAAAGAAAAATAGCATCTCTCCCAAACTCTCCTTAAACGTACTCTAAGGTGTGTTGAATCAATTCATGGTATGCCATATTTTTTTCAGTAGCTCCATTTCAAGTTGTGAGGCCTATAGTATGGCGTAAATTTAACTGAAAATTTACTATAACTTGAAAACAAGAAGAAATTCCACTATGGTGTATTTAGCAACATTGTAGACAATGTCAAAACAAAAAACTTCGTAGAACAAGATGTAGGTAAGATTTAAAAATGAAGGAATTTTAGTCGAAAAACGATTTTTTACTAAAATTCGGAATTATCGCAGTAGGCTTTGAAGCTAGAAAAAAAATATGCTCTACAAAGTTTTTTATAATAAATTTCTACAACTTTGCTGAACATACCGTGTCACTATATTTGCACATAAAAAAGTTAGCGTATACGCCACTCTTGCGTTTAATGCAAGAAAAAATTACTTCCAAACAAATTGTAGTACAACAAGTTTGCAACAAGTTCTTCGAAGTAACCAAAGGTCTAAAACCACAAATTTCCATTGAAAACCTCATGTCCGCCTAAAGTAGCTTACTGGACCACTGTGCATTGTCCATAGGCGTATCAAACATCACATCCTTTCTTCATTTGAAACCAAAGTTTTTGAAACTTTGGGGGTTTCAGTTGAAACAAAATTTGGCCGATTTACTTTTAGGGCCTGTTTATAAACCACATAGACTCATTTTTAAAAATCTCAGAACACACCGCCCCCTCGTAGACTTGTCTCCGTGCAATTTTTGGAAATTTTGTATGGAGCGTAGACTTTGGTCAACCAACACCCCCCCCAGAAAAGTCTACGTGGTTTATGAATAGCCCCTTATAGCTGCCTATTTGCCTTTCCAATGCACTGGCCAGCAAATGAACTGGCTCTCTATGGTGACCTCCAGAAACTTACCCGTCATGGGCCTTAATTCTTCGTTATTGGTGATTTCAATGCAAAACACCGCTCATGGAATAATTCGCAAAGCAATGCCAATGGTAATATACTTTTTGGTCATTCTACACTATTCGATACCCAAACAGCCCAACTAGCTTTTCTTCAGCCAGAAATCCCTCAACTATTGATTTGGCCCTAACTGATTCATGTCAACTTTGTAGTCAATTGATTACCCATGCTGACTTTGGTTCTGATCACTTTCCAGTTTCATTTAAAATACCTCAAGAAATCATTTCTTATTCCACCAGTTCTACTTTCAACTACCATAGAGCTAATTGGGATCAATATCGAACATTTATGTCATACAACTTGGATCCTAATGTTCCATTGCAAACAAGAAATGAAATTAAAAATGCTCTTGAATCTCTGGCTTTCTCAATAAATAGAGCAAGAGCTGCATCATGATGATTTTGATGATTATGTAATACTACCATCTATTGCAGCAAGGTAACTTTCCATAGCAGTGGAATAATTTGAAAAACGATTTGATCAGGATTCTATTAATGTTTGTGATCATCAAGCTCCTGTATGAAGGGCCAAAAACGATTGGGCGTGCCCGTAAGCAGAGACACTTACGCGAAACCCGCGAATATAGGGATAAGTATCTCCTTCCAAAAGCAAGTTCACACTCACAGCACTAGAATCGAGCCCTCGATTGACAGAATAAACCCAATAGATGGGGTTGAAGAGCCCGCCTTCGTTCCGCGAAATGTTAACAATAGGGAGGAGGCAGTCCCATGCTCCCTATCCAAATCGTTTCACTTGGGTGCCCTGATGGTCCCTCCCTTTGCCCGTTATATGTTATTTAATATTTAGTATATTTTGTACACAACAACTTAAGGTATCATTATAGACAAACATGCGAATTCATTCAAATTTCAAACTTGAATGGATAGTTACTGAAAAATAAATAAAAGTTAGATATGTATTAATATCCTACTAGTCCTAGGAAAACTGAGAACAGAATAGATCATTACAAATTTCAAAGAAAAAATTGCACTCAAAGATATTATTTTATAAGACATTGTAATATTTGTAATATTTTTTTCTTTATACTGTTATAGCAACATTTCAAAGATAGCAATTGGAGTGAACGAAGAGTCCGGTTGGATAATTTCTGAAATAAATGGTTAATCTCACCATGATACCACTAAACACAATATTAAAATATACACCTACATTGCTTATAAGCACATGCCAGTCTTTTATGAATATACAGAAGTGCAATTTTAAATAAAACTTTATGCTGAAATGCTGAAATACAAATTCACCCTTTGATGCCTGTCATGTTGCTCCAGGCTCTTACATGGTTTTGGAATGCAAAGATGAATCCAAAGCGTGCCGAAATTATTAATCAAATGAGAATGGAATAGAGCAAGAGCTGCTTCAGTGCCAAAATGCTAGGTTAAATTCGATTCAGTTATAATTGATGACGACCTTCAGCTCTGGATTCGTCTGAAAAATGTACGTAGGCATCAATCTCAAAGAACACGTGATCCCGCTATGAAAGTCATATGGCGAAATTTCAAAAACAAATTAAAAAACGCTTCTCTGCCATAAGGAACAAACATTTTGAAAATAATGTGTCAAAATTAGATCCGAGTTCCAAACCTTTCTGGAAACTCTCTAAAATATTGAAAAAACCTCAAAAACCTATACCAGCGCCTAAGGAAGGTGATAAAATTTTGCTCACAAATGCGGAAAAAGCTCAAAAACTTGTTAAGCTGTTTGAGAGCTCCCATAATTTCAGTTTGGGTCTTACAAGTCCTATTGAGGGTCAGGTTTCCAGGAAGTATCTGAATATTTTCTCACAAGAAAATATTTTTGATGATTCTTAAGGGAATTAATTTGGATGAAGTAAAAACTAAAACTAAAATTTTTCAAAATATGAAAGCACCAGACGATGATGGAATTTTCTATATCCGCACCAAAAAACTCCCTGAAAGTACTTTGTTTTTCTTGGTAAAACTATTTAAGAGATATTTTCATCTGGCATACTTTCCAGATAAATTGAAAAATGCAAAAGTCGTACCTATTTTGAAGCCAGACAAAAATCCGGCTGAAGCTTCTAGCTACCGACCAATCAGTTTGCTTTCTTCAATAAGTAAGCTTATTGAAAAAAATAATTTTGAATAGAATGATGCTTCACATCAATAAAAACTCAATTTTTGCTGATGAACAGTTTGGATTCCGCCATGGGCATTCAACTACGCATCAACTTTTGAGAGTTACAAATTTAATTCGTTCAAACAAAGCTGAAGGCTGCTCCACTGGAGTTGTTCTTCTAGACATAGAAAAAACATTCGACAGTGTTTGGCATGAAGGTTTGATTGCGAAACTGAAAAAGTTCAATTTTCCGCTTTATATCTAGAAATTAGTTCAAAACTACTAAACTACCTAACTGATAGAACTTTGCAAGTAAATTATCAGAATTCTAAATCTGATCAATTGCCTGTTGGAGCTGGTGTTCCTCAAGGTAGCATTCTTGGGCCAATACTTTATAACATTTTCACTTCAAATCTCCCTGATTTACCTCAGGGCTGTCAAAAATCTTGCTCTGCTGATGACACAAGCATTTCCGCTAAAGGAAAAAGTCTTCGTGTTATATCCAGGAGGCTACAAAAAAGCTTGGACATTTTTACAGATTATTTTCAAAAATGGCTGATTTCTCCTCATGCTTCCAAAACTCAACTAATAATATTCCCACACAAGCCTAGAGCTGCATTTTTGAAACCAAGTAATAATCATATGGTCACTATGAATGGAGTTCTAATTTCTTGGTCAAATCAAGTAAAATATCTTGAACTGATACTTGATCAAAAATTAACTTTTAAAGATCACATTGAGGGCATTCAAGTCAAATGTAATAAATATAAAAAATATTGATATCCTCTTATAAACAGAAAATCCAAACTTTGTTTGAAGAACAAACTTCTAATATTCCAACAAATCTTTAGACCGGCCATGCTTTATGCTGTGCCAATATGGTCTAGTTGTTGTGCTACTGGAAAAAAGCACTTCAAAGGATTCAGAACAAAGTTCTGAAAATGATTTTGAAGCTGCCACCCTGGTTCAGTACTACTGAATTACATAGAATTTCAAACGTTGAGACTCTAGAAGAAATGTCCAACAAAATAATTCATAATTTTAGACAAAAATCATTCCAATCTTCAATTGCAATGATCAATTCTCTCTATATAAGAACTAGTTTTACATAAGGTAAGAACTAGTTTTATGAAATCAATAGGTATTCTTACACGCAGGCAAAAGAAAACCCTGTTAAAAATACTGAATACACAAGGTAAAAATAAAAATAACACAATTAGATAAAAATGATAGCATATAAGGTTGACATGTTAATTACTTAGCAGGAGCACCTAGGTTAATATATGAATGTAAAATAATGTAAAATTTGGAATAAATAAAGAGTTGAAAAAAAAAACAGTGGATACTCATCGGGAATGATCTCTCATATCTCTCATCCGTCGAACCATTCTGAACGGCCGTTGTGAGAATATCACCATGAAAATCTCAGATGCACATAGCATTTTACCAATTACTTATGCTTCTCTCCTTTCTCCTGTTCTCTTCTCTATTCCATGGCCACGAGCGGCGTCATATGACATATTGTGAGTCTCGATATGCGCTACTAAAGTCAGCTCTTCAAAAGCAGAAACACAGAGATGACAGTTTGGACCCTAAAGCAAAGGAAGGTTGAATCAGTAAGTGCTGAACGGTATATATGTAACTATGACCAATTATACTTCCAGCCAAATTTTCCTACACAGGTTTCAAGGTAAGATGATTTCAAAATCAAGTTAAGAAAATCATATTATTTCTCTGAATTTTTCACATATTTATGTAACACCATATGCTGAAATGAAAGGAGGGACTATCAGAGCACCAGATTGAAGTAATTTAGATAGGAAGAGTGGGACTGGCAACTTCCTGTTGTTAACATTTCGTGAATAAAGGGCGAGCTCTTCTCCCCATCGAATAGGACTTTTTACTTGGCGAGGGCTCGGTTTTGTTGTGGTTTTTGCCAGCTTTTTTTGGAAGGAGATTCTCTATAGACCCCTGTAGCTTTGGGTTGCGCGTGAGTGTATCTGCTTATGGGGCCTACAATACATTTTTGGCCCTTCATACTGGAACATGATGAAGCATTTACCACCGTACAACCTTGATCAAACCGTTTAATTAAAACGGTCCAGTGCTATAGGCAGTTGCCTTGCTACATTAGATGGTAGTTTACATCATCATCATCATCATCATCACTAAGTGGTTGTGGTTTTTCATTGAAAAACAACGTTCATTTATAATAATGCCTGAGAGCCAATTTTAACCGATTTGAACCAACAGGAAAATAGCGTTTGGTTTATTTTATCGGGTACTTTAAATGGTGGTTTACTTCATTGAAATTTTTGAGGGATATGAACCCATTAAGACCAATACAATAGATGCTATTGGTGCCACCTACAAAGTGAGATGGTACTTTCTCATTGAAAAATACAAATTCAATTGTTCATGCTTGAGAGCCTCTTTGGTCTGATTTTTACTCACAAATGTTGATACCACTTACAAAGTGTGATGGTGGTTTATTCTATTGAGAAAACGAGGAAAAAAGGATTGCTTGAGAGCCCATATATGGAGCGATTAAAACTCACAGCATGGATGCTGTTGGTACCACTTATAAAGTGTGACGATGGTTTATTTTGCGGAGAAAACAAGAAAAAATGAATGAAAAGCTTAACGGAAATCTTTTGTGAAGAAAAACTCGTGAAGACAGGAGGTCGGTCGCAACTTCCTTCAAAGTTTGTTAACTCATCATTTTCAACCTTCTTTTATCTTGTGAACTATCTTATTAAAATCTTTCAGTTTATTGAATGCATTTTTTGTTTTACCTTTTTTTGCACCAGTAACTTTACTTATTCTTTTTCAACCAGACCGGGGATGGAGCCCGGCTTAGTCCAGCAGTACCTCGGTTCGCGGCCCGAACTCTAACAGTCATGATTCGTGAACTCTTTGGTACGCTATTTATATGGTTCGTGCTTTGACATTAATCACCGAAGTTAAATTCAAATTTATCATTCAAAATAAACGCTACTATCCCTCATCAGATTAGGCTCTCGTATTTTCATCCTAGAGACTGCAACCAATTACGCCCAATTCAGAATTACAAGCATCATTGTAATGCAGCTTTAGTACGGTTTTCGTGTGAAGATGGAACGCGTTGCACGCACTAACGCCTCTTGTTGCCGTCTCTCGTTGGGTAATAAATAATCGAGAATAATCAGTTTGTTACCACAAGAGCTATGAGATTCTTGCTGCAGATGAATACCACCAAAGTGCCATGAGCTCGTAGTTGATCGAAGCGCAGAAAGTTGACGAAGAGATGAGGTTTACATCGAAAGTATAACGTGTGGATCATGGCCAGTCACACTCACATTGCCTGTTAGCTCGAGTCGGTGTGATTTTCCCCACTAAGGAAAATAATCAAATTGCGATTCCGGTGGCTTTCCGGACTGTTGACTTTGGGTGCATAGCGAACGATCCAATCCCTTCTGTCGGTGGCATCTGCTCTATGGACTTAGCATTACTCGACGCATGCAGAGTGTACAAACTGGATTGCAATCGATGCGTACCACAGTACCCACAGAAGCCGCACTCATTTGTCCACCCTGGTACCCAACTGGTATCGTTTCCGAACTAATGCCACCAACAAAGGGCACTTTCGAGTAGAAGGGTTGTTTTGATTTTCGGTTCAACGCGCGATTGTGGCCCGCTTGCCAGCCAACAGCAGGATTCGATTAATGCGATCAAACGAAAGCACCGCGGGAAATCAGCTGCTGCAGAGAGATGGATACAGTTGGAAATAATTAGCACAAATGGAGAGTGCCGATTTTCATTTGCTGATAAAGGGGGCGGACAGTGACGGAAATGTACCTGCATCGTTACAGTAAACCAATCGTTGAGTTTGATGTGATTGGATTCGGTGCTTGCCAATAAAGGAAGGATAGACTTTGGTTGGGAGTATTAGAAGTTTAGTTGAACGACGTTCGGAAGATCTTCGGAAAAATCAGAAGGTGTATAATTCATCAAGATATTCCCAGCAAGAGTATAAGAATTTGATCTTTAATGAAATAACATCTGAAAAATCAGTACAAAACTGGCCTTAGAGGAATAACGACTGTTCCAGAAAGTATAAGCACAGCTTATTTTAACGGTCACTTTGAATATAATGAAATATTTCAACATTATTTGGCTGCGTACTTTTCTTTGCGCATTTCTGAATGACATAGCATCAAAAAAGTGCTCAGTTTTGTGTTACCTATCAAAATGCGCGGTCTTACACCGGAACAACGAAAAAGTATCGTGCACAAATGGTGCATTGTGAGCGGACTCTCCTTGAGAGAATTGGCCAAGGAAGAGGGTGTAAGCGTCGGAGTGGTACGATCTGCGATTCGAAAATATAGAGAACAGTGTACGTTTGAAGATGCGCCGAAGAGTGGTCGGAAATCCGGTCCTGTTATTCCAGATATCGATAAAAAGATCAGGGATGCCTACAAGCGAAAACCAGCGACTTCCGTTCGGGATGTTGCAAAAAAAACTAGGGACCTCGTCGAGTAACGTCATACGTGCCAAAGAAAGACTTGGTCTAAAAACATACCGGAAGCAGAAAAAACCCAAAAGGAACCTAAAACAGGCGTCCATGAAACCACGTTAAGGAATGTCTCCAGAAGCGATTATTGCCGATGATCAGGCAGCACGAAGGTCAAGTAGTGTTTTGGCCTGATTTGGCGTTATGTCACTACGCAAAAGACACTTAAGAATGGTACAAAAGTCAAAATGTATGTTACGTGCCGAAAGACATGAATCCACTGAACTGCCCGGAGGCACGGCCAATCGAGACTTTTTGGGCTTTAACCAAAGCAAAGCTTCGAAAATTCATAAAACCAGCGGACGACATCCAAAAATTTAAAAAAGATTGGCGAAAAGTGGTCAAAAGGGTAGGAAGTACCACTGTGCAGAAGCTAATGGGTCATGTTCGAGGAAAAGTTAGGAGTCTTGGCTATGAATAAATATTTTGATTAAACGAGAGTAAAATATCATATAAAACATAATGATTTGCCAAATAAAATTATTAAAACTAAAAAAAACATGACTTTTTTGTTATTTTGAAAGTGTGCTTATACTTTGTAGAACAGTCTATATCAGCTGATTACTAATAATTTGTGTTATCCCCCGCAAAAGTTGCGAGGAATTATGCCTAATTTTCGGACGCTGATTTTACTTCTTATACCTGTTCTTTATCAGAGTAGGATTTGTTATTTTTTCATCCATCACAAATTTCTTTCTCTTGTAATGCACCGGTTGTGGCGGCTGAGCCTATTTTGAGCTGTGTGGGATTTTTTCCTTGTGATTCGAAATCTTTTCTCGTTTCGATTGTGGGGGTCGTTGTCGACGACGTGCCATCAGAAAAAAAGAAGAAGTAAAAGAAGAAAGGAATACATGTTCAGGAAGCTTAATAAGAGTAAACATCTTTCTGCTGCATCAGCAATAACCTCCCGTCTTCATCGTCGTTGTCTGCATTTAAGGTGAAATGGTTGAAAATCCAATGATGGCCGACTTATTCTCCCTACTTCCGTTTCAGGGGCCAACGCTTATCAGGGCACCGAAGATATCATCGTTGTTTGTTGCTTTCCTGTTGTGTTTCTGGAGAGTTTCACCTTAACAGTCACAGCTAAACTTACCGGGAATTTACTCTGTAAGATGAAAGCAGATAAACCAAGCACTCACCTAAAACGAGACATGAGAAAAATAAATGAAAATTAGTAAGAGTTTCGCTGGTATGAACAAAAAAAAAAGTGCACGCGGATCCGTGATGAGAGATATACGGAACATCGTGGCCTGTCTTGTGGCAATCTTGCAAGGATCAGAATTCAGGCCAACAAGGAAGAAAAACCGGAAAATAATTCCAAACGACTCTTCCTTTGAGTTTGAGCAAGTCGGAGCAATTGGTTGCTTGAGCTCTACCGTCAGTTCCGACTGCTTGATGAAGATTGCATTTGATGTCTCCTCTGTTGGTGGGGATGAGGAAGAGGCAGAGACCTTAGTCCTTGCAAAAGCTTGTTTACATCCGTGAGTGGCATCAATTTGATTAAATAAATAGGAAAACGAGAAGCAGAGGCAAGCCTGTCTTGTGGTTCACTGCCGATGAATACTAGTTCCGATTACCGCATCCAATTTGTTCAAGCAAATCGGTGGTTGAATGCGAGATAAGGAACCAAAGTTCGATTGATAGAAAATTGAACTGGAGGGGGATTAGGTTCAGAAGGTAATTTAAAGCATTTATTTCATTCCCAATTTGTTCAAAGGGGGATATTTTATTGGTTTTAGTCATTAATGAAGAAATATCGAAGTTTAAATCTTGTAGAAATCGAAGTGTGTAATCTAAAGACTTCGCAATTCATCCTACACAAAATCATAGGATTTACGCATGACTTGCATGGTATATAATGATTGTATGTGTTCTTGAACAGACAAAAACATTATTACCATATGAAACCATCCACTTTATCCTCTTTATCCTCTTCAATCAGCAATCAACGTCGCTGGCTGAATTCCAATGAAAAAATCGAACCAACTTCATTAAGCTTTGTAATGGAAAAAAGTGTATTGGACAGGTACCGGACCTAGTGTTTACGATTAAGACTTGGAGAAATTCCGCGATAAAGTTCCAATGATTGAGTGATCAGAAATGAAACTAGTTAATAAAAGAACGGATACATTGCTTCCACATTGTAGGTTATGATTATTGGTCGCTCTTAGAGAAAAGAGCATCCAAGAAATTACCTGATAGACTACAGTATATTTGAGGCATTGGAATGACAGTTAAGCTACACACATAGAAATTATGAATTTTACACGAGTCGTTATTCATGTTTGTAAAAAGTCGGGGAACGTAAAATTAGATTTCGTGTAAAATTATGTCTCCTGAAACTGAAACATACGCCATTCGACAAAAGATGTGTTTGATTGAATTTATTGTCTCATCTCTTTCAACTCATTCTCATGTGCTAAAGGACGCTTGCATGTGTCGGTCTCAGGAGACAGACATTTACATGACATTTTGGTAGTGTGTAGATATGTACACAGCTCGAAAAAGTAGTGTGAATTTCTGTTCAATATCATGCACATAAATGGAGCGTCACAAAACATAAGAATTTGCGTTATACATCGTGTAATGTTCTGGGACATTCCATACATTGCCGATAATATTGTACGCAAAAGCTCATCTTTGATAGAACTATTTCGTGCAAGTGGCTCCTTTGTGTGGAATGAAATTCAAATTTACATGCTCCGATATTTACATCACAATGAAAATTCCGATTTTTTTACTGTGTACCCGAGTCTAACAACATAAAGATATGAATTCGAAAACTAATGTAAATAACAACATTAAATTAAAATCAAAATTAATAATAATATAGATTAAACTCCTATATTAGACATTAGGAAAAATCCAATCCGACTGCATAACTGGGATTGAAAGACCCCAACACATCTCTGATAGGGACATAACGTTGTCTCCCTCTGGCGGCCTGTCAACCTGCGGGATCGATATCATCATAACCGTGTCAACACCGGTAAAGATTGCTGTCCACAAGTAGTTTAAATCTATAGAGATGTGCATTTAACAATTAGTGTTCGGTCAAGAGTCTTCTTATCACACGGATGAAGTTACTTATGACGTGCAAAGATAAGTCAAACCTGATCTTTGATAGTCCTTAGATCAGCACAAAGCACTAGAGATTTAATTTAAAAAAAATAGTGAATTTTAACAGGCGCTCAAAAATGCCCATCGTATGATTCCAAGCCAAAGGAAGCGTAAAAAACGATTTTGTTAGCAATTTCTCATACGCCATACAAACATGTTTGCAATGTTCCATACAACAGACTAGATTTAGGCGTTATCTGACTTAAATTTACTTGAAAGATCCCATTATTTTCTGCCAAATCTAGCATTCCCTTTATGTGCATTAGATCACGCAGAAAATTAAATGTGTAGTGCATTCAGTACTAGAGCGATTGACAATCCGATGTACTAGAATGTATGTCAAAAATTAAGGAGACAGTATGAGTGCTTCAAAAATAAGTGAACATCTCACATCTCACACATTTCCTAATGACATTTTTCCAAATTCAAAGGAGGTTAAAATGTACACTTATTAATATTACTTAAGCAAAGATGAGATAATTTTTTTTTTTATTTTCAATATCGTCTTGTTAGTACACTTAGCTGTTAAAAAGCTGCCCTCACTGTACTACATGTTTTCTAAATTATTGACTGCTATATTAAAGTTTTAAAAATACTGCTATAAATAAAGTTTTAAAAATATTTTAAAATAACAAATTTCAGCGATTGCGACAGAGGACTGATTCCTTCCAATTAAAAAAATCAATCCATATGTTTGAAATTCCGTGGCATAAAATTTCCAGTTCTGACTTGGAGAAATTTGATAAACTAGTTGCGAGCGGCAAAATCCGTGAAAATGAATATATGAGTTCACTATTAACGCTCGCATTAGTTAAATAAACGAAGTTCCCCAATTTTTCATGCGTTCAAACTGCCATCTAGTGGTGATTTGTCAATAAATATAAGGGGTATACACAGAAAAATGTTGGCAGCTCTATCAGTTCGTTTACGGCAGCCATGGCAATGGAAGCAATGAAGCATTTACGTTCGATGGTTTGTAAATACCGTCGGCTCCACACCGGAGCGAAGAAGTCCATCATTATTCCGCACTTTGTGTCGGCTGGATACAGGTGAGTGGTTTTATACAAGATCCTGGCGCCCCTGGAGAAAAGAGAGCGCATCGAGCTCAAGCCGGATTCTACCCGTCCGACGGTTTTGCGTGACAGGAAGATGTAGCAAGCGCCGAAGCGGAAGACGGAAATCCTACCGCGCTTTGGGCCGGGAGGTTGGTGCGACCAGGCAGACAGTCAAAAAGTATTTGGCCAACAAGGATATTGTCATGAGGAAGCGGAAGTCGTGGCCAGCCATGTCGGAAACGCAAGCGGTCACCCAAAAGAATCTGCCGAAGGTGCTCGCCAATGCTGCCTTCCCTGCACAGCGCAACGTGGTTGTGATCATGGACTACGAGACATATCTGTCGCTCGACGGCAATTCATGGCTGGAGACCGGCAGTTTCACGTCCCCAAAGAAAGAGGTGAGCAGTGACGTGAAGTAAATCTCCCACACGAAGTTCCCGAAGTAGGTCCTCTTGTGGCTGACAACCAGTGAGAAGGGGATGTCGAAACCACTCTTCTTTTTTTTCGGGACTTACGGTCAAAGGGGAGGCTTATAGCACGAAGTACTTACCCAAAGTTGCGCCCTTTATTCAAAAAACACCACCAGATGAACGATGTCGTGTTCTGACCAGATCTGGCCAGGACACATAACGGCATCCAATCGAAAATTTAAGGGCAAACCTGAGGCCCCGTTTTCTTTTCCAAAAAAAATTTTTTTTTTTCTCCAAAACCAACACAAAATCCATTTACTCAAAAGGAAAAAAAAAAAAACGAAAAGAATATTTCTGCAGAAGTATCAACTTGAAAAGATGGGCTGCAAAATGGTGAGTAGATAGCTGGGATGGAGCGTGCGTCCTCGCAACATAGCTATGGTCCTCACAAGTTCCTACCTCATGCTTCCACGGGTCAAGAGATGACAAAGACCGCCAGCTAAGGGTTGCGTACTTAGCTGGTAGTGCAGCCTGGGCACTGTTGTCCTTCTGACTTCAGCTAGATTGAGGAGGTGCGTTCCGAGCGTCTGTCCACCAAGGAGGTGCGGCTCAAACAGCGTCTGTCCTGGCATCCAGCGGCTGAGTAAGAAACGCTGTATCGCGTCAACTATACATTAGGTGGCAGCCGCACCAAGGCGATGTAGGCAGCGTGACCCGGTAAAGTAGCATGCTGAAATCTTACCCTACCACGGAAAATGGAAGTATTCTTTATACGGTATATAATTTCAGATCATCCATGGAATTCCCAAGTGTTGTATAATAATTTTGAATTGTTTTCTTCCCCCGTGGCTATGATAATGCAAGTCCGTCTACAATTGCAGCAGGATCAGCAGACATGCAGACATTACAAATATAATTGTTATTATCATTTTATATTATAACATCCCTTCACAATATTTTTTTATGCTATTTTCAGCTTTGCATTTGCATCGTTGTAAGTTTTGGCCCACCTAACTCACGTTATGTATTTGAAAAGATAGGATGGTTTTTACCTTTTTTTTTAAAGAGAGAAATATATACGACAAATTCTACAAATAAAAATCGTTTTGGATTTATTGAGTTTCCGTTTTTGGGCAGTAATCATACTCATATGAAATTTATTTGCCTGAATTTCCTTTGTTATTTTGCTAGGAGGCCAGGTGATCAATTTTATTTCATTATATCACGTTGGAATTTTCGCTATTTTAGAGTTTCAATTATCTAACATCGCAGCGGAAGAGGCAAATAGCGGCATTTAATTATAACATGTACATTATGTAGTATTTCTTTACAACATCGTATTATTTCCATCATATCATACCCTTCAAATTTTCATACAAAAAAACCTGATTTAGGCGGTATCTGGCTTAAACACGAAATATCCCTTCAATTTATGACATCTAGCATTCCATATATGTCCAGTATATAACGCAGAAAATTACAGCTGAGGTAGGCTTTTGAAAATTACGGAATCTGTGGTAGGCTTTTGCACTTATTGCTGAATGTATTTTTCATTTCCGGTTTGCAAATGGACTTTTTACCAATTCTGAGCTGAGCAGATTCAGGCAGCGCTGTGTGCCATTTGGCTAGTGTTTGATTTTACATTCAATCTTTGTCATTACTTCATCATAACTTACAATATCATTATATTTAGTAATATTATTTTATTGATTTTACTTCATAGATGATATAAACATTACTTATTGTTTTTTTTTTTGCCCATTTATCTTAAACTCCCTTCCAGTTAAATCTTCCCATTCCTAACTCGGTAGCAATAACTATTAAATCAGCAAACATAAAAGCGGATTGCTGTTATAAAATCAGCATCAAGTAGCAAATAGTGACCATGGCAACAATAAATTAAAATGTATAAATGTTAGTTTTGCAAAATTTCAATAGATTTAACAAACTTTTTCAGGATACCTCAAATCAAGATTTTGGTGAAATGCTGCTATCGCTGAAAACGAACGAAAACGTGCTTAAGCGCAGAACCACAGAACTCTACACTTTAACATTTTACAACATTTCTTGCATTTCAGGATCAACCGAATGAAGATCATATATTATAGATACAAATGCTTGTAGTATTTTTCATTTACATAAATATATACACCATTATATAAATATTTCATGGGAATGGGAGGGACCATCAGGGCACCCGATTGAAGCACTCTGGATGGGGAGAGTGGGAATGCCAACTCCCCATTGCTAACAGTTTGTGAATAGAGGGCGGGCTCTTCTCCCCGCCCATTGGGGCATCCTCATGTTAGATAGCTTGCTCTTTTGACCAATTGTTCAGTCTTGTTGTTGGAAGGAGATTCTTTATATCCCTGTGGATACGTATAGGTGATGTTGCCTATCGATCCACCCAACCCTTTTTGGCCCTTCATACAATAACATGATTAGGATAATCAGTGGTTATTAAAGCTTGATCAAGTCTAACAGAGAGGAGAGCCCATTGCTGTCGGACTTAGTTTCCGTGCTACAATGGGTGGTAGTACATATCATACATCATACATCAAAAAAACAAAAAAAAAAAAACAAAAAAAAAAAAAAAATTTTTAAGGTTTTCACCCAAACTAATGGGAGCTGTCACTTTTACTTTCTGAAAAATATGAAGGTAACATTTCGTTTCATGCAGAATTGTCAAAATTCCGCTTGGTAATGTTGAACAAAATTCCGTAACCTCTCTACTTTTTAAGTCGATACTGGCCTTCAAGCGGAGGATCTAGTCGAACAATTTCGTGGTGAAACCCGAAAAGGAACTGATCAACATGGTGCCCAGAGAGTTGAAGAACATAGTCTTTTGTACGTTCATTTCAGAGAACAAAGAATGTTAAACAATTATAAAATCAATTGGAATTTGCAAAACACAAACAAAACCACTAAATCATGGGTGGCAAAATTTAACGTACAGTTCTCATTTTTTATGGAAAAATAATACATATGAAGCCAAAAATTGCCGATTTTATCATGTAGTATTTCGAATGGCCATGTTTTGCATCCAGCACTGCCTTCAAGTGTCAAGGCATCGATTACTCCGAGTTTCTGGTCACCGTTGACGGAATGTAGATCTCCTGAATTGCCATTTTGAGCTTCTTCTTGTTATTTGCTCTTTTTCTTATTAATAATATTTAGGTAGTGCTTTACTTCCCACCACAAATGCTCAATGGGGTTCAATTCGGGTGATTGGAGAGGTGTTTTCAGCTGTTTTGGGACGTTATAAAGCAACCACTCTCTTGCGACGTACGAGATGTGCTGAGGATCATTGTTCAATTTTTACACGGAAGGTTGAAGGTTGCGTTTGAGAATGTTTAGATATCCTATTTTAGCCACGGTAGTGTCAATAAACTCCACTAGCTGCAATCGGACCCCACAGCATTACACTGTCTCTTGCATATTTGACCTTAAGGCACAAATGTTTAGCGTTCAATGCCTAGTTTGGTTTTCGCCACACTATCTGCCTTCCATCAGTTCTGATGGAACAGAACAGATTAATTTTCGTGTCGTCGCATTAAAGAACGTTGTTCCACAGTACTTCGGCTTTGCAACATACTCTCTGGCAAAATCCAGTCGCTTTTTCATATTTGCTTTGGAAAGGAGAGTCCTCCCTTAGCTTAGGCCAAGGCGCGGCTACAAAGCAACACCATGCTGGAGGTGAGTGGGTTCGATTCCCGGTCTGCTCTAGGCATTTTTCGTTAAGGAAAATTTCTCGACTCCCTGGGCATAGCGTATGATTATATATGCCACACAATCATACTAATGCAAAAATGGTACTTGGCATCGAAAGCTCCCAATTAATAACTGTGGAACTGGATTTAGAACACTAAGTTGAGAGCAAGCAAAAATCTAATTGTGCAAGCAATAAGCTTGAAACACTAAGAGAGAAGAAGTTTGGAAAGGAGAGTCTTCTTTCTGACAACTTGTCCTCTCAGATTGTGCCGGTGTGCCACACGCCGAACAGTATCCGCACTGACAGACCTTCCAAAGAACTCAGAAGCCAATTTCGGAATACTTGGTTTAGGATTATTCCGTATTCTTCACACGATTACCCGTTCATCACCAGCTGTCAGGATCAGTTTCCGTCCTCTACCGCCACGGTAGAGGACGTTATTACTTGAGTACGCGTAGAAATATCCGTCTCCTTTCTCTTAGTCGACATTCTGAAGTAATTCTGTTTACACTCATGATAAGACCAAGAAAAAGTGAATTAAATCCCACATCAAAACATTTAATATGAAAACAAATTAGCCTGAAAATTTCTCTTCACTCGAGCCTCTCTAGTTGTACGCTCAATTTTGCGATTGATTGTACTGGGTCCGAATATTATCCGTACAACAAAATGGTGTAAAAACGATCTCTTATTGTTGGAATAAAAAATCAATATGTATTGTTTATTAAAGCAATATGTTTGCAAATTACAAGTTTTATTTGTTCATTTCAAAATGGCCGCCTCGTGCTGAGATGCACGCCTTCAAACGTTTCGGGAAGTTATCCACGATGGCCGTGGGTTCTTCGACAGATATTTGTTCCCAAACCTTTAAAAGAGACGATTTTAGATGTTCTAGTGATTTATGTGGTGTACTGCAGGCTCTTGACTCCAAGATGGACCATAGCGAATAGTCCATCGGATTCAAATCCGGTGAGTTAGAAGGTCTTTCATCTTTCG
Organism: Aedes koreicus; assembly: GCA_024533555.2. Classification (NCBI taxonomy): domain Eukaryota; kingdom Metazoa; phylum Arthropoda; class Insecta; order Diptera; family Culicidae; genus Aedes; species Aedes koreicus. Next base: position 748,980 of record JAHHFK020002600.1, on the reverse strand, counting down.
TTAAAAAGCTTGGGAAAATGCGTTTGCAAAGACTAACTGTTTTTTTTTTTTGCTCCATAAGCCGGTGCCCAGTCTTGTTGAACAATCCATTCATTTTTGCAGAAAGACTGCGATGCCTAAGAAGCTACTGTGTCAGTAAGTAGCTTCTGATATACCGCTTGATCCACTTTCACTCCCTTGTCGATGAAGATCAAAGGGGTTTTGCCGGAATGAGTTAATCCAGCCCAAACCATGACAGAAGCGGGATGATGACTCCTTGAAATACTTCCACTATTTTTGGAAGCAGCAGGAAGCAACTGCCGATCATTTTGGTGGTTGTGATGCTGCTCGATTGTGAAATCTTTTTCATCGGTGAATAGCACTGACCGATAGCGGCCCTCGGATAAGCGGTTTAGGAGAACCTTAGCTCTTCTCAACCGGTTTGCTTTCATGGTGTCATTCAAGTTGTGATTCTTGCACAGTTTATATGACTGAAGCTTCAAATCGTCGTGAACTATGGCTCCAACGGAAGATTTTGAAATTTTCAGTGATTTCGCCAACTTTCGGATGGAAATCGAAGAATTTCACTTGATTCGTCGCCGGATAATCTCGCGCATTTGTGGAGTCCGATCGGTGCGCTTTTTTCCACTCCCTACGCGGTCATCTAGCGTTCCAAGCCGTTGGTATCGTTTTATTGCGTCACTCACTGTAGATTTTGCCATATTCAGGATCTTTGCAATCACTGAAACTGTTTTTCCTTTTCGAAAAAGTTCAATTACACCTGCGCGCAACTCATTCGGCTTCATTTTGAATGAATTAGAAATCACAACTATACCAAACTTACTGAGTATGAAGACAATGGGTCAAGATGTTAAACCATGTAGTTATGCTTAGTTTAATCCGCTTGGTTGTGTTGAGGCATGCCGACAAAGTCTGTACGGATGATTTGCAGACACCCTGTATGTGAATTTTCAGGGTACATATTTTCTTTTATGGAATAATCTTGAAAAAATATGTAAAGTCTGTGAAGCTTATTTTAAAGCTTCGTTAAATATTTTTTTAATAGCAAAAAAAAAGTTTATTTTAATGTCTAAATATTAGTTCTAGACAAAATAGTGAAAAGGTCGAAAGTAACATTTGTAAACAATTACTGCTAGCTCCCACAAACAAAATAGAACCAGAAACAGATACTGGGAATTATTACCTTCCCGTCGGTAGTGGATATAGATGTTAACAACCTGGCATTTCCAGGAAATTTACGTTTTAAGTCATTACTTACAATTGTTACTTTCGAGTTTTTGACAATTTTGTCTAGAGTTGACTGAATGAAATTTTGGACTACTGTGGTTTCAAGTAATAACTGATCGCAGCAAGCCGTGCCTTGAAACTGGCGTGTTTTGTTTTTGCTGCGTCGTTTTCGCAAAAAAAAAAACAAATAAACAAATCAAACAATAATTCGTAATTCAACTTACACAAACAGTGAAATCATGAAATTTTCAACTAATTTGTGTAAAACGTAGTGAATTTAAACGATTCCTTCTGAAAATGTGTAATGATCGATTATATTTACCGGTTTTTGTTTTTTGTTTTTCTGTGCTTAACCTCCGCACCCGGAGGAAGAGTTATGTCAGCTTAGTTTTGTTTGTAAGTGCTAGTATTGTGCCACCAGGCCATAAATTGTAAAGGAAGAGCATTTTCCGCTTTGTCGCGAGCGAATTGTTGTTTATTAGCAGTTTCGACGATTGATATAAAGTTGCCTCATGGCGGGGGATTTTAATTATTGGTAGAATGTGGAGTGAAAAAAAAACGAAAAGAAAAACTGTACAATGTAGATTATCAATCGAATATATTGCCACTTAATCATCGCGACCAACGTTCTGAATTTTTATTAATATGAATTAATGAAATGCGCGTTTCAACCTAGCATCCCTACACAATCCTTGCGAAATTCAAGCAGCACCACAAACAAAAAGAATCGCTTCGCAAAACACCCTCAATCCGTTACACAAACGTCCTTTACTCTGACTAACCGTTCATTATTCTGTTCGCTGGTGGGAAAACTCTTCCTTGAGCATAATAAACCAGCTGCTCGCAGTACATACGTACAACTGCCATACCAAAGTGAAAACGGCGACGTCCGACGAGGCGCCGTTCTCGACACAGTCCATACGCACCCCGGTAAGTGGTGGACTATGTTGTGATGGCAAAAACTGGAGTGAAGAATGTGCGAATTACCGGAAGTTGCGATGATAAATGTTTGTAAAATTAAAGTACATTTCGGATCATGGGTGGACGTTTGCCAGCAAGAGCGCCCGCTTTCCCATCTTCCAGGCCGCACTCGCCGCAGGAAGTGTTATGTAAATTATTCTTCTCTCATTCACTGGCTCCGGCAAGCTATTAGATTGCCAGGCATGGGTCATTCCTGCAACGGCCACCGAGCACCGACAGATGTCTTTTCTATTCGCGTCAACGCCTTGCCCTGTGCTATTCCAAAATTCTGACAGCGTTGAGGGGTTTAGGTGAGGGCTTGTCCGTAGGAAGTATGAGCGATAGATTAATGACGGTGATATTACAATAGCGGCATCCACCGCTGCCGGTCGCCGTGCTATTATTTGTTGTGACAAATTGTGTAATTATTATATGACTGGCTGCAGTGAATTATGATGTTGGTGCATAGTTTTCGAAGGAATCGAACTCAATTGACAGTCAATTACTTTGAAAGTTCATGGGATTGCATTCAAATCCTCCCGAGAAGGAACCATTTGCCAGTGAGCAACTTTCAATCGATTCACTGAAAACGATTTAACCCATGGATGCACGTAAATCTGTTAAACTGTCAATAGTTGGTTTGCAGTATAAATAAAAGCCAGAACTATGCACACAAATAGCAGCGGGTTGACTATCTTTGGGAAACAAAAGCTTCTCCCTGGGATCCAGTCTTGGCCTCAGCCGACACACATAAATCTTGTACAGATAAAGTTGCCTGGGCGAAACTTTGCTAACCCAAACTGTCAATACACTCTCTGTCTGGTGCAGGACTGTGAGCGGGGCGAGTGTCTACACTACAGCACACTGTTTGAACAGTTTACCAGCAGTGAACTCTTCTCTGGACCAGGCCTGTATGGCCCACGGTTTAACTTTGCGCAGAGCGTTTGGAAAAATTTGTTCTGGTTCGATTCGCGGGTTATTGCATTGTTTTTCATGTGTGTCAGACCAACTAAGTTTCTGGCATTACCACGGTACTGCTCATCACATCGATTTTATCGTGTTTGATTAAACATTTTTTAAACAACTTACCTAGTGAAATAACACAAGCTCACGGTTCAAAACGTTGGGCATGCCTGCGCTAGAACCTTTTCAATGTGTGTTTGTGAGTGTGAATGAATGTGATATCTTAAGTTTCGTCTCAATTTATTGTCCATCCCGACGGAAACGAACCTTCCTGTGTTCCTTTAAAAGCACTCGTTTGAAAACCGCAAACGACTGCGAAGTAGATTTGGATGTCATTTTCAATAACAGGCAACTATTCAGCGGGAAGCTTTCATTTTATACATGTTCTCTCTAAGTTTTGCTCTATAGTTCTTTGTCGAAAACAAAAACAAAAACGCTTCACGGTTGCGTTCCTACTACTAGGAACTAGCTTTTCATTGATGTTCCAAGCAAGTATCAGTTCAGATCAGATAGTTTGATTTGGTAGCAATTACAATCGCAATCTTTACCGTAAATCGAAGCGAACCTAACTCTCAAGCTGCACCTTCAGCGACTCAGCTAATGGAGCCCCTCTCGGAAAATACCTTCAATTCCGCAAGTTTGAATTCTTACAACCGGGCGGGATGAGGGCTCTAGTTTCATCGGTCAACACGGATCATGGAGCATAGTTACGGAAACTTAAAAAATGGTTAAAGTTGTACCGCGATTAAGCATTCTGCTGCTGGTTTGTGCGGAAACAAACTGACAACCAGCGGACCAAACGGCGGTTAGGTCTGCAAACTTTGATATTGACTCTCTCGCATCCGTCTAATTGAGATGAAAGCTAAGAGTGGAAAATTGTGACATCCGGTGATTAAGGGTAACATGTGGAAGTGTTAGTTCACGATAGTATTTTAGGGGAAGGGTAGGTTACTTGGAAATGTTCCTAAAAAGGATGTGGTAGGGTTGATTTCTGGTAAGATTTTTTTAGGTCGCAGATTTCTCCCGCTCTTTCGACCCAAAGGTCAAATTTACTCAGGCATTCTCATTCCGTAGAATGACAGAACATATTTGACGTGAGGTAAAAACTACAAGGTACAGCCCAATGGGGCTGTGCGCAAAGGTGACGTAGGACTACGCAGCATTCGAATTCCCATACACGTCAGGGCATCCGCTAATTGATTTAAGTCAGTCCTGAAAAGGGCCAAGAAAATTCTATTGTACACTCTTTAGAAAGCATTTGGTGGCTCTTAATTATGATACGGCCCCGGTTGTATTTTCTACGATGGTTGAGAAGGCCACTATCTCTAACGCGTAGAAGATAGTTATGGATCTGTTGGTTCATTGGTTGTTCAACGCGCTTTGCCATTTACTCCGGGACGCGGCGTTTAAAGCAATGCCATGTTCAGCCGGGGCGCGGTAATGGAAATTTCAAACAGCACAAGAGAAAAATTCATCCAAAGGAACTCTTCAGTTGGCAAACTAATTTGGTCGTCCTGAAAAGGACGGAATTAGTTGAAGGGGGAGAAACAGTTCGCGATTGAACCTGGACTTTCTTTCTTGGTTCATCTCGTGGGATGATTGATTCTTGTCTTGTTGTCACGGACGGCTTTTTTCCGCCAACTCGTAGGCTTCAGCAGCCATGTTTCTCGCAGCGTGGTTGACGGGAGCATCGGCAACAACAGCCAACGGCACCAACGCCTCTCTGGGCAACGACTGCTCGCCGCCGCCAACTGCGATCCTAAGACCACTGCACAGCTTCACGATTGTTTTAAAACGTCGGATGCTAGTACGAGAAAGAAGGCGGTACCAACGAAGGCCATGTGTTACAAATTGCATCAAAGGGGACGAACTTCAATTATTGCGCCACAATAATTAGTTTTAATTATTACACGCTAGACGGATGATTTTCTTAACCGAAACTTTCCTAATTTGCTTGCCACCGCCAGCAACTAATCCGCTATGCATAGCTAGGAACTACAACGAACTCAACCACATGGTCGATTTCAAGTGACGCAGTTCGGCCCGAATTCCGTTCGTTGGTTGTTCAACTTTCTTTGTCATTTACTACGGGCGTTTAATGAATGCTATGTTCAGCCGGGGCGCGGTAATTGAAATTAATTTCAAACAGCACAAGAGAAAATTTCAACCAAATAAACTCTTTAGTTGGCAAACTGATTTGGTCGTCCTCAAAAGGACAGATTTAGTTGACGGGGGAGAAACAGTTCGCGATTGAACTTGGACTTTCTTTCTTAGTTCATCTCCTCTTCATTGCGGGTGGCCATCTGCAGGTGACGTGGGATGATTGATTCTTGTCTAGTTGTCACGGGCGGCTTTTTCCCGCCAACTCGTAGGTTTCAGCAGCCAATGTCTCTCGCAGCAAGAATGACGGGAGCATCGGCAACAATAGCCAACTGCACCAACGCCTCTCTGGGCAGCGACTGCTCGCCAGTGCTGCCGCCAACTACGATCCAACTGCAGATCCTACTCTGCACAGCTATAAGACCGCCGGAAAACTAAATCAAAATGCGAAGGTGTACCCGTTATATAACATGCATGGCTGCCTAGGAGACGTTCCTTACTTATATATGAAGTCTGTGCGCGGAAAGTACTGTGTATTTGGTAAATTTACTATGAAAAATCGATATTATAAGACATCACTAAACATCGATATTATAAGACATCAGCGTTAATTTTATTAGTTGCATGATAAAAATCAATAGTTTGAAATATTGAAATCGAAGCGTAGAAAACGTCCCGATCGATTGGTGCAAACATTTTGGAAATCCATCCTGGAATGACTTAGTTATTAACGTTCAAAACCTATATATTTTTCGTGACGCTCCAAATTTTCTTAATTCGAACGTGTACCCCAGTATTGAAAACACAGACGTAGTCCTACGTCAAAAAAGCCGCGTTTGGCTGCTTTCTCTCCACCCACAAACCCCCCCCCACCACCAACAAAAAAAAAAAAAAAAAACCACCACACCCCCCCCCACACCCCACAACAAAAAACAACAGGGCCCGAAACTTCCCCCCTTTTTTTTTTTTTTTCTAACTTCACCCGACGAGAACAGGGGGGGGGGGGGGGGCCGGGGGGAGGAGGGAAAGAAAAGGATTTTTTTTTTTATCCACCCCCCCCCTTCCCTTCCCTCTCCCACACCACCCCCCCCCCACCCCCCCCCCCCCAAAACAAACCAACCAACAACAAAACCAAAAAAAAGAAAAAAATACCCCCCCTAAATATGGTAGTTTTGTGTACCCCCCCCCGAAACTTTAGTTTTATTTCCTGGTTCTTCTCACACGGCTTCCACCCCAACACGAGATGAGTTCTCCGCAATGCAGATCAGATTTCTGGTGCGGAACGGACTTTTTCCGAAAGATGCCCAGGCACTTGCCGGTGCTTAATACCTGTTCACCGAGGGCTTTTCCATCAACGAATGCCTTTCGAAACGGCATCAAGGGAAACCCAGAACAGCTTCTCATTTTGGACGGAGTAAAATAATAGCCGACATGTGAGACGGTTAGAAGTTTCGTCAGATACACAAGGATAAATAAAAGACTATATGGGTAGTGTTTTCAGGGGGGTGTGGGTAGGTTGTTTAGAAAACTTATCCACTGCTGCATCGCCAGCATTCAGCATGGTTGAGATGTTTGTCCGAGTGAGAATACAGAATGCAGTTCAGTATCGTCAATTTCCTGAAAAGATCATGTATTGGTGTGGCGAGCAACAATCTAGAATAGCTTTATTTATTTTTCAGGATAGAGTAATTCAAGCTCGAACAACAAAGGGGAACGATAAGAAACGTTGTTTACTGTGGCAAAGATGCTCAGATATTTGATGCCGAAACCACAAAAGGGGGAAGGAGGCGACTTTAAACTTTCCAACCAGAATCAGTACCGTTAGAGGTGTGAGAACGTCAGAGAGGTAAATGCCAAAAATTCACCACTTCAATGTATTTTGGAAAACCATCCTCAACTGGAAATGTACCTACGTCGAGTTCAAGCTCATAAACGCTGCGCTATGAGCAGTCCAGTGGTGTACCTAAGCGTTTGTTATACAGAAGTATCCCCGTCTACACACGTCAGTGACGACCACAATCGAGGAAGTGGAATGGTCTGCTGCTTCTCGGCTCGACCAGAAGGCAAAGCGAGATGCATGTCATGAAAGTGCTGAAGATGCACGATCTGCCAGATAATAGTTGATTCAAAATATGCTTAGAAAACATTTAGTACGAGTCAAGACCCGAAATAAACATCCTCTTAATGGTCTTTCATCCTACGATCTGTTGATGGGCAGCAAGGATGAGCAGCATCACGAAAGTTGGGAACCACTTCCTCTATCTCATAATCCGAGCAAATTTCAGCACAAAACTGCAGCTCACCCTTCCATTTTGGCGAGGCCAGAAAATGGCAAAAGTTTTGCTCTCCGCATCGTAGAAATTGCAGTTTTGAAGTGTGCTCACTTCGCAATTAGATTACCTTGCTGCCAGGGCAGAACCAAATGGAATGGGAATAGGTTCCGTGTCACCAGGGCCATAATCCTTGCCGGTGGCCCCGACATCACTGGAGACAATCCAGCTGCGGAACCGAAGTGGTGATTTAAAATTAAATTACGGCATCATCACCTAGAGATAACGATTCGCCTCAAATGGCAATTAACATTTGTTATACTCAATCTATTTTAATCTCTACCGGCACCTCTCTTTCGGGACGAGACACACACTCACACAAATACACACACACACACAGAGAATGGCAATGTGTGTGATGTCGTTCAAAGATGACTACTTTTGTCTCTATCGGAGTCGGGAGCCGTAGTCGGAGTAGTCGTTGCCGGGTCTTCCGCTGCTAATTGCGATTTTGGCAATGATGGCATTGTGGAAGCAGAAGAGAACGCCTTTTGGTTGAATGTTGAGAGGATTGAATTCATCCCTATCGGGATTTGACAATTGATATTGGGTGAGCCGAACGTGTGATGGTCAAGTTTTGGTATAAAGTGTTGATTTTTCGAATGAACTTGTTGATTCAACTTATTGTTTGTAATCACTTGGCAGACGGTGTATCGTCAAATTACGGGTATGTGTACCTTCATGGACAGTATTTTGACAACGTGAAAAGATGTTTTTAGCCAGTGATTGATCAGCTGTTAATTAATTTACTGGTGAAGTTTTGTTTTGCTGTACAGATGATCCTGATACATGTCTTGGAAGAAAAATCAGGACAAGTTCGATAAATAAAAGCCTAACCAAAGAAGAGTAGAGAAAACACTCATGACTCCTCCCCCATAACAATGTTCTTTGGGTCAGAATAAGAAAAAAAAAATATCCCAAAAAAAAAATTTAAACCACCCCTTTCAATTTTTTTTTCTTTTCAAACAAAAAAAAAAAAAAAAAAAAAATTTAAAAAAAAAATCTCTCTCTATATCTATTACCATCAACACTTTCTATAAAAAAATCTTTTTGAATTATAAACACCTTTTATACAAACCATAAAGAGTGTATCAAAAAGTAGTGTTGGAGATATAACGTGAACAACAACCGTAGCCGCCACACAACACCCTATTCCAGCATCACCGAATCGATGAACAGCGATCGGGATCTCCGATCGTGCAACGATCACACCATCGTTCTCGTACCCCAAACTATCCCCGTGTACATATTAAAACAACAAATCAGTTCAAAATTACAAACCGAGTGGAACGGACGTGCGCACAATTTATTTTCCGTCAATATCCATTGTCACGGTCTTCTGGTCAATGTACCTTCGGTTGGGTGATGTTTCAAGTGAAAGTATCATAAATTCCCGGTGTTTTCTGTAGGCAGACAAGTGCGTTTTATTAGACCAAGTGCCCCTTTACGAAGGGACTTAGTGTTAGCCAGCGGTGGAGCGTTGAAGAGTAGGACGAAAGGTGTTCCAGTGTATCGGTCATTTCACTGCATCGTTCCAAGTGCACTTTTTGGTGGCTGCTTAACAGCAGCAAAGAAAGCCCTTCGGTGACCGGCAAAGTTCGTGCTCGAACATTTGGTCCTTCGAACCGGATCGAAGGCCATTCCGCGGCCGGAAAGTGTACCGTAGTGAACTTTCCATTGTATATTGGTAGTGTTCAAGTGGCCATTGTACATTGGTCAAAAAGCGCCATCGCGCTCGGAGGTTGTTACCAAGGCGGGTACACCTCGATAGTGTGTGGAGAAAAACAAAACACAATCGCAGTGAAAGTGATATTGCTATTTGCGTGTGCTTATTAGCAACAGTGTTCGGCTAATTAATGAGCCCATAATTAAGCGATCGATTTGTGATAGATCGCTGCCGGTGGGCGAAAGAATTTGGTGTTTGGTGGAAGAACATCTCCGCTTGGGAGAGTGTCAAGGCGGACACTACTCTGTTGTGTGCAGGAGAAGACATTTTGTGACCATCTTGGGTTCAACTGCGGTCGTTGTGCAGACTATTGAACCCCCAATTGCCGTCATCACCGAAGCCATTTTCGACGCTTGTTAAGCGTTCCTGTAGATCAAGGCTACTGGCGGGAAGCTGCTTGCCGGTGTGTGGTGGTGTTAGCATCACTACTGGGATTAGAGCGACGATTTGCATCATCAATCCGGTGAGTCAGTTCCAGTTATCTATGCATGTGGCTTGTGGTAGCAATAAAAAGTTGAAGGATAATTCCAACCAAATTGAACTCAATTTCATTTGGTTGACGAAAGTTGGGTGACTTTTTTTGATTTTTTAGTCATTGTGGCAATTGGTGGGAAACGGTACACAGTTCAAGTGGAAAACGTTCGCGCCCTTGATTGTGTTACCGCGTAGGATTGGGTCTGTTCGCGACGGGAAGGAGTAATACGTACGATTAAAACAACCCTTTCCCGTCGATTTTTTCGTCGCGAAGGCCAATACACCGCGACGGGAAGGATCTCATTCGTTCGATTGTGTGTTCGCCTCGTCGGTTCGGTTTCGCGTAGAAACGAGTAGCTCGCGCCGGGAAGGAGATCCGTTTTCGATTTGCTACCGTTTCCGTACGTTTTCCGTGTGTGTGCTCGGTGATAATGCCACCCAAGGAAGAGAAAATCCTTGCGGATAAGATGGTCCAGCGGCAGTCCTTAATCGCTATGCTAAAAGCGGTAGGGAAGTTCATCGCCGAGTTCGATCCAGTGCGTGATGGGTGCCAAGTGCAAGTGAGAATCGACTCCCTAGACAAAGTTAATGTTGCGTTTGCGGAGGTTCAGGACACCATCGAGCGACTAGATAGCGACGATCTTGAGGCACATCTTGCGGATAGAGTGGATTTCGAGCACCAGTACTGCACAGCGAAAGGATTCCTGCTTTCGAACCTCCCCACCGAAGTTAATCATGCTCAACTGAACGCCTCTTTTGCCGCTCTACCTGCCAACTTCCACCTCCGCTTACCGCAAATCGACCTTCCACGATTCAATGGTGATTTTTCACGTTGGTTGTCGTTCCGTGACACATTTTCATCCATGGTTCACTCCAATGCGGACATACCAACGGTCGCTAAACTACAATATCTTTTGCAGTCTCTTGAAGGGGAAGCAAAGAAGCCGTTCGAGTCAGTAGATATCGAAGCCGACAATTACGCTTGCACTTGGGACGCACTTCTCAAGCGATACGACAACCGTCGATTCCTCAAGCGGAAACTTTTTCGGGCACTCTACGATTTGTCAGCGGTGAAACAGGAGTCTGCCAATCGCATCCACAGCCTGATCGACGATTTCCAGCGCCACGTGAAGGCTCTGAAGAAGCTGAACGAACCTGTGGAGCACTGGGACACGCCGCTGGTGAATATCTTGTCGTACAAGCTGGACCAATCCACTTTGCGAGCTTGGGAAGAGAAGACCAGTACGCAGGATGACGTGAAGTATGAGGAGCTGGTAGAATTCCTTTATCAGCGCGTACAAGTGCTGAACTCAGTCGGCTACGAGCACCATCAGCAACCATCGCCATCGGCAAAGCTGGCCGGCAACATTCCAAAATCCAGCAAATTCAAGTTCGCAGCCAACACCGCTGTATCCTCCAATTCCTCCTCACCGTGTATACTGTCCTGCTCCGACAATCACGCCCTGCGCAACTGCCCCATCTTCCTCGGGAAGGATATACGCCTTCGCCGAGAATTGGTCACACAGAAACGGCTGTGCTGGAACTGTCTGTGCAGCGGACATCAAGTGAAGAAGTGTACGTCAAAGTTTTCGTGCCGTACGTGCCACGAAAGGCATCATTCGCTGCTTCACGACCCTGCTTTATCCAAGTCGTCGTCGAGTTCAACCGTGTCATCATCTGTTCCGGTTCAAGAACCGTCTCCATCCACTAGCGTAGTCACTCGGAGCTCCGCTCCTCCCAAGGTCAGCATGGCAGTCCAAACTGCATGTAACACTGTTCTGTTGGAAACGGTTGTCCTCAATGTCGTTGATGATCACGGGCACGAATACCAGGCAAGGGCGTTACTGGACTCGGCTTCAATGTCTAACTTCATTTCGAAGCCACTAGCAAATCTACTGTTCAATCAAAGATCGAAGGTGGATATATCAATAGCAGGGATCGGCCTCTCTACGCAAATTGTGAAAAGTGCAATCACTGCCACCATCCAGTCGAGAACACAGGAGTTTTCGACGAAGCTACAGTTTCTTATTCTTAAGAATCCATCGGCACAGCTGCCGACTATACCACTCAACATCTCGTCATGGAAATTACCCAAGGTTGCTCTCGCCGACCCTCAGTTCCACATCCCAGGGAGAATAGACCTCGTTATCGGCAGTGAAGCCTTCTGGGAGCTCCATAGTGGTCGGAAGATTCCGTTAGGAGACGGACTTCCATGGTTGGCTGAAACGCCATTCGGATGGGCTGTCGCTGGCACCGCATCCAATCAACACAATTGTATTCCTCGGATATGCAACCTTTCTACGAAAGATGATCCGCTTGAAGTTACGCTTCAGAAGTTCTGGGAAATCGAGGATATTTCCGACGGACCAGCACTGTCCGTTGAAGAAGATCGCTGTGAAAAGCACTACGTAGCAACCACTACACGTGATCCTTCTGGAAGGTATATCGTCAGTCTTCCTCGAACCGACAATCCCGATATTGTCTTAGGAAGCTCAAGGGATATCGCAGATAGCCGTCTTCTGAGTGTCGAGCGGCGTCTCGAACGTGATCCTGCCACCAAGAACGCGTACCATTGTTTCATGGACGAATACCTCCAGTTAGGGCACATGAAGAAGCTCAACGATCCGGTAGACGACGATCAACCGCACTGCTACATACCGCACCACGCCGTCTTCAAAGAGTCGAGCACGACTACAAAGATCAGGGTCGTGTTCGATGCGTCGTGCAAGACCTCTTCCGGTTACTCGTTGAATGACACACTCTTGGTCGGTCCAGTCGTTCAAGAGGATCTGCTCTCCATCGTGCTGCGTTTCCGTATTCACTGCGTCGCTGTGGTAGCAGACGTAGAAAAAATGTATCGGCAGATGCTTCACTCTCCGGAAGATCGCAAATTCCTTCGGATTCGCTTCCGGACGAATCCCAGCGATCCTATTTCTACTTACGAGCTGCAGACGGTGACCTACGGTACTGCGTCTGCCCCGTATCTTGCAACGAGGACTCTGCAGCAGATTGCACGCGACAATGGACACAAGTTTCCAGCTGCAGTTAATCCAGTACTCTTCGATTTCTACGTCGACGATCTTCTCTCGGGCGCTAGTGATTTAGAATCTGCAATTCAAGTGAGGCAGCAAGTGACGTCTATGCTCAAGACTGCTGGCTTTCCAATCAAAAAATGGGCATCAAATGTTCCGGAAGCTCTACAAGGTGTTCCACCGGAAGAATTAGCCGTTCAACCGCTGCATGATCTTCAGGAAGAGCAGGTCGTGTCCACTCTGGGTCTCGTATGGGAGCCAAGAATCGACGCACTTCGGTTCAAAGTCCACCTACCACCACCTTCTGCAGTTCTGTCGAAACGAAAGGTGATGTCCTACATCGCTCAAATCTTTGACCCACTTGGTCTCGTAGGTCCCACAATTGTAGTCGCCAAACTCTTCATGCAGCGTTTATGGGCACTGAAGCAGAATGGTGAAGCCTGTGAGTGGGATACAGCGCTTCCAACTAGGCTCCAGAAGGAATGGAAGGAGTTCCATAACACCCTACATTTGTTGAGCGAGGTTCGTGTCCCACGATTTGTTTCGCTGCCGAACGCCGTCAATCTCCAACTCCATTTCTTCGCTGATGCATCTCAAGGAGCTTACGGAGCTTGTTGTTACGTACGAGCCGAAACTAGCGGTGGAGTGTCCGTCCAGTTACTGACGGCAAAATCAAAGGTGGCGCCGTTATCCAGTCGACATTCCATCGCCCGGCTGGAGCTCTGTGCTGCACGACTGTCAACGCAGCTGTTCGAAAAAGTGACGTTCGCCCTGAAGATTTCACCTCCTGCTTATTTCTGGACGGACTCCACTACCGTTCTCCATTGGCTACAATCTCCTCCAAGCCGTTGGAAGGCCTTTGTAGCGAACCGAGTGTCACAGATCCAGCATTCGACCGATGTCAGTCACTGGAAACACGTTTCCGGTCTCGACAATCCTGCCGACGATATTTCACGAGGACTCAGTCCCGTCGACATGCTGCAGTGCAAGCGCTGGTGGAACGGCCCAAACTGGTTGTCACTCGATCCAGATCACTGGCCCCATCTCATTCCCACCGATGAAGAAGCAGAGACTACCGCCGAAGAACGCAATATACCACACGTTGCGATGAGCGTCGTACAGAACGAGTTCCACGACAATCTTTTCGCACGCTACTCCAGTTACTCCAAACTTCGCCGCGTTACTGCTTTCTGCTTACGGTACCTACAAGCCTTGCGAGAACGCACTGTACTACGTCGAACCGATCCGGACAGTTACCATCAACTCAGCATTCGAAACGCTACCGTTGCTGCAGTCTCCACCGAAGAACTCCAACATGCTGAACTTCATCTGTGTCGCCTAGCTCAACAGCAGTCGTTTCCCGGAGAGATCTCTCACCTATCCAGCGGTGAAGCAGTCGCTAAATCATCCGCCATGAAGTGGCTGAAGCCATACATCGACGAAGTTCGCATTATTCGCGTCGGTGGCCGGCTACGGAACGCCACACTCTGCGACTATGTTAAGCACCCCATCGTACTCGCAGCCAAACACCCACTGTCGACTCTGCTGGCTAGTTTCTTTCACTTGAAGCTACTGCACGCAGGGCCGCAACTCCTGCTAGCCACACTGCGCCAGAAGTTTTGGATTCTCGGCGGCAGAAATTTGTCCAAATCCGTTTTCCACCATTGCCACACTTGCTTTCGTAGCAAGCCCACACTAGTCCAGCAGAGCACAGCAGATCTTCCGGCATCCCGAGTTTCACCAACTCGCCCATTTTCCGTCTGTGGAGTCGACTACTGTGGACCGTTTCTCCTGAAGGCAACCGTCCGCAATCGCGCTCCAACCAAAGCATACGTAGCAATTTTCGTTTGTTTCGCCACAAGAGCCGTACACATCGAGCTTGTCAGTGATCTCACTACAGCTGCTTTCCTGGCAGCCCTCCGTCGTGTGTTTGCTCGAAGAGGTAAAATTGTCGAGCTGCACTCGGACAACGCCACAACATTTAAGGGTGCGTCACACGCACTCAATCGCATCTATCGGATGCTGAAGGTGGAGAACAGCGATCGGGACCGGATCTTCAATTGGAGCGCTGAGAACGAGATTCGATGGAAGTTTATTCCACCACGTGCACCGCACTTCGGCGGGCTTTGGGAGGCTGCAGTCAAGTCAGCGAAGAAGCACCTCCTGAAAACAGTAGGCAACACAAACATTGCCTACGAACACATGTTAACCCTTTTGGCCCAGGTCGAAATGTGCCTGAACTCCCGTCCGCTGACGCCGATTCCGAGTGAGCCGTCCGACCTGGAGGTCCTAACACCAGGACATTTTCTCGTCGGGGCCAACCTACAAGCGGTACCTGATGCTGCCGATTTGCGTGGGATTCCTGACAACCGTCTGGAAGCCTATGACTTGGTCCAGAAGCAGCTCCAAAATATCTGGGCCCGTTGGTACCCAGAGTATCTACAACAGCTGCAGTCACGAGCAACAAAAGGCTGCAACCCACCGGTCTCCGTTGAGGTGGACCGCATCGTCGTCGTGAAGGAAGACAACGTCCCTCCTGCCAGCTGGCCGCTTGGTAGGATCATGAAGCTGCATCCGGGCAAGGATGGAGTCGTCCGAGTAGTGACCTTACGTACTGCTGCGGGAAAGGACATCGTTCGGGCCATAGCGAGAATCGCTCTACTGCCGTCACCGAATCCAAGCATCTAAAGCCGTCGTTCCAGGTAGGGCAACCCGCAAGGGAGAACTTGCTCGAAGCGCACCTGCGCTTAACACAGGTAATTGCAGTTTCAATCCCTCCAATTCGAGTCGTTCGATCTACCTGGTCTTCTCTTTTGTTCCCGGTAAACCGATGTCTACAACTTCCAAAAATTTTCCTGAATTCGTCCAACGCTGAATTGTTTGTCATCGGGAGTCCTTCCATTGATGTTTGAAACACCTCCGTGTTTCAAGGTGGCCGGAATGTTGGAGATATAACGTGAACAACAACCGTAGCCGCCACACAACACCCTATTCCAGCATCACCGAATCGATGAACAGCGATCGGGATCTCCGATCGTGCAACGATCACACCATCGTTCTCGTACCCCAAACTATCCCCGTGTACATATTAAAACAACAAATCAGTTCAAAATTACAAACCGAGTGGAACGGACGTGCGCACAATTTATTTTCCGTCAATATCCATTGTCACGGTCTTCTGGTCAATGTACCTTCGGTTGGGTGATGTTTCAAGTGAAAGTATCATAAATTCCCGGTGTTTTCTGTAGGCAGACAAGTGCGTTTTATTAGACCAAGTGCCCCTTTACGAAGGGACTTAGTGTTAGCCAGCGGTGGAGCGTTGAAGAGTAGGACGAAAGGTGTTCCAGTGTATCGGTCATTTCACTGCATCGTTCCAAGTGCACTTTTTGGTGGCTGCTTAACAGCAGCAAAGAAAGCCCTTCGGTGACCGGCAAAGTTCGTGCTCGAACACCCAATTTTTTTTTCCTCCCCACCCCCCCCCCCCCCCCCCCCCCCCCCAAAACCAACCCCCCCCCCCCCCCCCCCCCCCCCCCCCCCCCCCCCCCCCCGTCCTTTTTTAAACCCCTCCCCTACTATTTTCCCCCCAACTAACAAAAATTTCTTCTCGAAAGCTCCCAATTAATAACTGTGGACGTGCATTTAAAACACTAAGATGAGAGCAAGCAATAAGCTAATTGCGAAAACAATAAGTTTGAAACGCTAAGAAGAAGAAAATTGGGATGGTTCAAAGGATCAAAGCTCGGAACTCCCTGAATACGTACAAGAAACCGAAGGTGCCGAAAAAGTCCTTGGAGCAGCAAGCTCGGGCCAAAACAAGAGTGCGAAAACTGTATACCCGGATTCTGCAGAACAAAGACCGAAGCATGCTCATCGGCGACGAGCGCTGCTCGGACAGAGCAGTATTATACAAAATCAGTGAACCAGGACCTGGACGACGCTGACACTATGGTGGCGAAAGAAAATCTTAGGGAGTAGAAGAGAGCATGACAAGCGATTTGTACCTGTGGTTTGGGGTCGTCGATTTTTTTCACGAAGGGTACAATCAACACCTAGGTGTACGCGGAAGAATGTTAGGGCATAGGGCTCGTCCTCTCTTCTGGCCGGATTTGGCCTCCACCCACTATAACAAATCGGTTCTACAGTGATTGGCAAACAATAATGGACAATTCGTGAAAAAGGAAAATACTTGGCATGTAGAAAATTAACTCTTGCAAACGTTAAAATAAGACATCACTTTATATTTGCTTCATTTTATTCCAATCAACTGCCTTACTGAAAGATGGCTGCTAACTAGATCACACTTATTTCGCTCGTGGTAGCGCCAACCAGGTGGTCTCCAGTTCACCCTCCAGGGTACTAATCGCCCGCCTCTAATTCAATACTGGCTCATTGCCCCACCGAACAGTATGCCTTTTATATCGTTCACTGCTGCATATGAACTCTTCCTAACTTACATTTGTAGTCTGTGATTGGAAAATACTTATAGGTAAGTTTAGTAAGTTAACTCTGCATCACGGTAATATAATACATCACTTTACATTTGCGTTATTTTAAGGTACACATTTGCGGAAGGTGGGTACAGTGTCCCAAAACATGCAGAGGTTCCAGAAAATCTGGCGTACAACAGTATCGACCGTAAAGACCTATGAAAAATCATAGACGAGAATGGTTTCCCCGGGAAGCTCAAAAATGATTAGAACAACGGTGGACGGTATGCATAGCTGTGTGAGGACTTCAGGTGAATAATCCAGTTCGTTTGAATCTCATCAGAGACTCGGCAAGGTGATGGTCTTCAAGGCCTTCTGTTCAATATCGCTCTATAAGGTGTCATGCGACGAGCCGGGGTAAGATTTTATTTATTTGTCGTCAATCATTTCGTAGACCTTGTTACATTTTGCTTAACATCTAAGAGTTTTTAATTAACTAATGTCTAGTTAGCCTAACAAAAAAAAGCTTTTTAAGTTCATTAAGTGCATTTTCATGAGATCCAGCCAATTTGTTTGATTCACGGATGATATGGGTACATTGTCGGCTGAACATTTGGAACGGTGTCAGAGCTGTACACCTACCTGAAGTCGGATTGGCGGTGAATACGTCGAAAACAAAGTGATTGCTAATAGGCGGCAGTGAGCGCGACAGGGAATGTAATTTTCGATAATTAATAGTCGGTTTCTTCACATCAAACTTTCAACCGAAAAATGTTCTGTATTTAGATTCGAAAGCTGATATGAAGATGCAGTGTACTTTAAGAGTACTGAACTAATTTCTCAGCAAACAATGCGATCAGCAGACTAGCCTATATAGCCTCGAATAAGTTTTATTTACCATTTCTTGACTGTACTGTTGTACATCAAGGTGGTTCGAAAAACAAATCAATCACGAAGATCTACAAGATCACCTTAAGAAACGTACCCTCAAGGCACTTGAGAAATGTAACAAACTGTTCAGTGCCACGTAGTGTGCTAGTTCTCGACCCAAGATTTGCTTTGGTCTACTGAATAACTTAGTTAAAGGTAACAACATTTTGTAGGACCAGGATGAAGAGATCCGGTTTGAAAACCACCACAATCCACAAAATTATCTTGACTTATGGCCCAAACACAATGATAACGGAACTTGTACAGCAACGGCAACGGAAAAGTCCGATCTGAGTAAGCGTGCTGTAGAAAACAGGCTAGATCCAAGCTGATTCTAATTGGCTATATCGTAGTCATTTGCAGCAACTGTCAAACTTGCCGTTTGTCGTTCCATTTTCTTTATCATTGCGTTTGGGCGGTTAAAACTCAACGCACAGTTAATAGTAGCTCACAATAAAACTGCCACTTGAAGAACGCTTTTTTGGTAGCACATATAAACAAATCAAGCGATGAATGCACAATGCTGCTGTGATTGGAACTACCGAACTAGGGCTTTTTTTTGCCAAAGAAAAAACAAAAAGACGAAAAACATAACATTTCGTTCGTCGTCAAGGTTTCTCTGACTCGGGTTTTAAGCGGGTCAAAAAGTGCTGCATCTTAGCTGTCACCAGTGCAGCCTATTCATATCTAATAGAAAGCCACGACATTTATGCAGTCAAAAGACTGAGTTTCCCCGTCCCGGCACAACACTATGTTTCAATCAGCCATCTAAGCCGCTTAATTTTTGCTTTTCAAAGCAGAATTTCTCCGACTGCCAATGTTTTCCAAACAAACTCAATCCCCTTGCTATCGTTTTCTTCAACAGCATTCAAGTGACAACTGTCAAGCAAAATGGTCTTCCTCTTAATATACTCCCGTTAATGGACTTTCCATTCGAAGGAGATAAATTTATTGTTTTTACTAATTTAGTGCTTCACCCGACTGCATCAAAGGACACACCGGTCTAATTTCTGCCATTCATTCAAGACCCCCAACCAAACCGTGCCAAACCGAGCTGTGCTGGCTAAATGGTAAAGCACTTGAACGGAAACGAGCAAAAACAAAAGCCCTTTTCTTTGACAACAGCGACGAAAAAAGAGGCCCTTCGAAAAACAAGAGAAACCTCGGCTTGCTGCGCCGGGATCCCGGTGAGAAGGTGGAAAAACTTTTTCACTCTCATTCTCCTCCTTCAGCCATCTTTTGTTCGCTGCAGTTATGCATGAAGTGCAGAAAATTTCTAACTCCTGTCTCCTGCCGGGGCGTGAAACAATCTGGGCGAAAAAATTTAACACTCGCACTTTGGCTCGCACCTCTATTTTCCTCGATCCCGTTCCATTTGAGTCTGGGTCGGTGTTGCCCCGAAGCAGGGAAAGAATGGAAACTTCATTTAGTTCGGTGTCTTTCCGTGCTTTGTTCTGCTGGCGCGTAGTGGCTAAGTTTCCTCTATTCAAGAAGTACTATTTTTTAAAGTTTTTCACACGATGGAGATGATGATGCTGATGATGATGATCATGATGGTGGTTGTGAGGATAGGAAGGGGAAAACGAACCGTTCCCGGGCATACCAAGATGGGAAGTTTGTTCATGGCAGCCGTCACATCCCACGAGGTCGAGTAAAAGAAAGAAAGAGAGCGGTAGATCAAGACTTGCGGAGGTAGTAGTAGCAGTAGTTCTACTGGAGTGCAGTTGCAGAAGCTCCGGAAACTTGCTCTTTTAATCCTATTTATTTTGTGGCCGTGCGGCGGCGATGGTAGTGCAGAGTAGATTTTGCCCCGTGGCCAAACAACGCTACAAAACAGGAACCGGTAACAGATGCCACCTGGAAGCGGAGAAGTTCCACTTATGTTTCAGGGATTTTCTCCGGCATCCTTTCCGGTGTTTTTATTTTTTTGTGCTGCCTCTGCCACCGTTTGTCATAAGTGCGGGGTGAGGTGTGTGGGAAAATAGCTATTTGTTTGTTTCTAGCAGAGCGTTCCGGTAAGCATCGGAAGCGGCAATATGTGTGCAAAAATTGCTGCAACGTTTGATATGATTGGTAATTCAAAGAATCGGGATTAATGCAAACGAGGTTTTGAAAACAATCAGATCAAGCATTTTCAATCGCGCTTAAGAAATCCGTCAGATCAACTTACTCAATTAACGTAACTATACACTCATGTAATATAATGTAAATTTAAGTCTAAGGAGCGGCCCGTTAGACCGAAATGCGTCTGTTCTTAAATTTACAAGACCATAAAAACTCGAAAGGATAACTTACATGGGATGACGTAAAAATAAGTTGAGGTGCACAAAACGACATTTTCCAAATTGTCCTACTGTTTATGCAAATACAAATGCTTCTCGATGCCTGTTTTGACCACAAGGATCTAATTTTAGTTACCGTTAGAAAAAAAATCAAGATGTTGTGATGAAATTCAATGAAAAAATAAGTTCTTCAAAGCGATGGATTGTAGTAGAAAAAATTAGCTCAATTCATTTTGTTCCTCCAAACATTTGTGAAAATGCCAGAACTTGTCGTCATGTTCAGATTGTTGAATATTATAAGCAAATGAAGTCCATGCGTTACGCTGCGTAGCTGTTTATCACAGAAAAAGATTAATTTGAAAATATTTTGCTTTTTCCCTATTTCCCAAATTTTACCCAAGACTGCACTTTATATTTTTGAGCATAATATTTACGAGCAATGAAAGTCCATTAATTATTTATATCATGCAACATAAAGTGGCCGTTGAATAACTTATCCCGGAGAGAACGAATTTAAACTTGTGACTTGCCGTGACGCGTGAAACCGATTGCGATAGAAATAGGTCTGATGTTACTATAACACTTAAGACAAGGATCATGTAAATTTAAGTCTTGTAAAACCCAGTATTCAGTCAAGTGGCTATTTTTTAACGCTTTACGGACTTAGATTTGAGGTTACCTTAGGTACTGTTGTAAATGTATCATCTGGAACGCAACTTTGAGGTTTTCAGTATTTATTATTTTGGGTTTCAAATTAGGGTTTAACAACACATCAAATAGAACAAACATTTGATTCATGTTCATCTTTGAGTCTCAAAGCAATTACGTGCAACAAGGATTACATCACTCGTAATATGCATTATTTTTAAGAGTGAGATGATCGTGCCGATGATGTGTCCAAGTATTAATTCCACTCGGCAAGGTTGGGACTTGCTGATCACGTTTTCCTTCAAAAGGGAAGTAAAGCTGTTTTGGCTCAAGTGCTGATCAGTGTTCTGAAAAATTTAATTCTTAAAACTCACGCGTTAGTTTACGCGTCCATGATAATATCTCAGTCGTATCTCCAAAGATTTTCGAACATTTTGCACGAGTCAATCGGAAATATTTCTACGCCTTGATTACAATATTAAAAGCTTTTGATTTTTACCTACGACTATTGAAAATAACGCCAATAAAAGGTTATAAGGCATTAATTAGTTTGAGAGTAAATTTATTAGGTGCGCAACTAAGTTCCCGCTGTTTACCAATAGATGGCACCAGTAGTAAGTGCTGGTCGAATGTTGTACATCTCAAGCGTCATAAACCAAGCTCAAACATATGGTAAACAAACCGCTTTGCCAAATCAGAGATTTTGGTTCAGTGTTATATATTTTGGTTGTTTGAAAATGTCTGATTTCGTGCCAAATAATCGCCATTTGCGGGAAGTGTTGATTTTCTTCTTTCATTCGAAGAAAACGGCGGCTGAAGCACATCGAGAGCTCCAAAAAGTTTACGGTGATGCTGCTCTGAGTGAAACAACGTGTCGTGATTGGTTTCGTCGTTTCAAAAACGGTGATTTCAGTGTTGATGATCGTCCGCGTGAAGGAAGGCCAAAAAACTTCGAAGACTCTGAATTGGAGGCATTGATCGATGAGGATCCGTGTCAAACGCAAGAAGAGCTTGGTTCAGGATTAGGAGTTTCCCACCAAGCCGTTTCTAAGCGATTGCATGCGTTGGGAATGATTCACTAGCAAGGAACTTGGCTTCCTTACGATTTGAAGCCAAGAGATGTTGAGCGTCGTTTTTTCGTCTGTGAACAACTGCTCCAGCGGCAAAAAAGGAAGAGTTTTCTACATCGCATTGTGACGGGTGACGAAAAATGGATTCATTACAGTAACCCAAAACGGAAACATTCGTGGGGACTGCCCGGGCATGCTTCAACATCGTCGCCTAGGCCGAATATTCACGCTGCGAAGGTTATGCTGTGTATTTGGTGGGACCAAGTTGGTGTTATTTATTATGAGCTGTTGAAACCAAACGAAACCATTACCGGGGAACGGTATCGAACTCAATTGATGCGATTGAGCCGAGCACTGCACGAAAAACGGCCACAATACGAGCACAGACACGAAAAAGTGATTCTTCAGCATGACAACGCTCGACCTCACGTTGCGAAACCCGTGAAAACCTACTTGGAAACGCTCAAATGGGAAGTCCTACCCCACCCGCCATATTCTCCTTATATTGCACCGTCCGATTATTACTTGTTCCGTTCGATGGCACATGGTCTCACTGGTCAGCAACTCCACTCATATGATGACATCTCAAAATGGCTTGATTCTTGGATAGCATCAAAAGACGAACAGTTCTATCGAAATGTTATTCACGTTCTACCAAAAAGATGGGAAAAAGCCGTAGCTAGTGATGGGCAATACTTTGAATAAATCGTTTGTAACCTTTGTTTTCAAAATAAAGTTCTTTTTTCACCAAAAACCAGCGAGAACTTAGTTGCGCACCTAATATTATATGCACAGTATTTCTCCTATCACAAACTTCAAATGTAAGTAAGGGTCATCTGAATCATCTGGCCAGATCTGACATGTTTTGACAGCAGTGTAATTTGAAAGTTTGTCTTTCTCTTTCAAAGCTAAAAAGTTCATTTTGTTTCAAAGATGTTATACTTGGTGGAAACCGCAAACCTAATATAACTTTTGAACACCCACTTCGAAAATTCGACATGGTCAGATTCAAAAATCGCGGAGTCGTTGAAATTGGCAAAATCGATCGTGTGCAGCATTCTCAAACATTTTCGTGAGTGGCATACTCTCAATTGGCAGGATTATAGTAAGCGTCGTAGTGGCATTAAGGATCGGTAGTTGAGTTTGGAGGTGTTCAGAACGATTAGGGAAAACCCAGGGCTGCCGGATTATGATATCACCAAGAAATTTAATGCCAGCCTAATTTTAATCGTTTCCGGCAAGTGAGCAACCAAACAGAATCCAGTGCCGAAATTTATCAGAAGCAGATAATTTCCCATCGATATGAGAGGCTCTAGGAGTGGACAGTAATTTATTGCTAGCACTATGAGAAATGAAGAGAAAGTATTGATAGTTCCGTTTTAGCGTAACGGCAGGTTTTGAAAATTGAAAGATACAAGTAGAAAACGAGCGGAGGGCATATGAAGTTAGTATACGATCAGGCGCATAATCTTTTACCAAGCTACCCGATGCAGTGTAGAATCTAGTGGCCAAAAGACGTACCTGAAAATTCTACAAAGTCAAGTTCAAATTCTTTTTTACCGAATGATTCGCAAGAAAGATTATGATCTGGAAAGGTATTTGCAGCTGTGGACAAAAATCCCCGGTTTTCGTTGTAAACGAGACAATGAATTCTAAAATGAACAAGCAGGAGCTCCTGAAAAAAATCTTCCGTATTCTTCCGTACATTAAAGCTCACAATGGACCTATAAAGTTTAAGACCTGATTTGGGCTGCAACAACAGCGGTGGAATAATACAGTGGTATCGAGAAAACGGGGTGAATTCCTTCAAAAAGGACATCAATCCACTCAACTGCTCTCAATGCCACCCAATTGAGAAATAAAGGGCAATTGTCAAACAGAAGATGAATAAGAATGGAAAGGTGACTCGAAATGGCCGCTCAGGTTATCCAACAGAGTGTTCGAAATATGATGATTGGTTTTCGAAGTATAGTTCGACATTTCATCGAAAATGAATCGAAATAGTTTTTCCACTATTTTAGTGCAATAAATGACCTTCATATTAAGAACCGAACATTTTTATTCCATTAACATAGTTCCGAGATAGATCCATGTTTTTGCATCCAGATATAATATGATTCAAGCGTTATGAATCATTTCTTGGACATCTTGTTTTTTTATCGAGTCCATAAACGAGCTGGTTAAGAGAGACATTCCTCAAAATGTAAAAGAATCGCGATAAAATTCGGAATGCAAAATATCATCAAATTTATATAAAATTATCCAAATCCAAATTTTGATTGAACTTCGATTATAATGCTTTGAAAACTAGGTTTTTTGAATGATGAAATGTGAAAGTAAGTAAATACTTAAGAAATACAGCTTGTTATTAGGAAGTTGAAAGCACGTTTTAATAACAAATACAAGAAATTACTAAAAGTTGCATAACGTTGTTTTATATTTTTTACGACTTTAATGCGCTAAAAAATTAACCTTATAAAAAATAGCGAACAGTTACTCCCGATACAAAAATAAATCACCGCTAGCTTGCGATCCAAATACTAGTCCTTGACGTGAAAGGTTAGTACCTTCTTTGCTACACCAACAGTGATTGTCCAAAAGTCAACTCTTCATAACTGTGATGTGTTGCTCTTCAGTAGTGCCAACATAATCTTGTACAACAAAACCATCGTTTTGTAAAAAACATGTTTTGTAAAATGCATTGGTTGGTGTTAAGTAATTTCAAATGAATTTTCAACTTTTAATAAGACCTTCTCTTGTTCATGTTTTAAAAATGCATGAAATAATGTTTTTGAAAACAATATATTACCAGCAGTATTTTAATCTCAATCTTTTGTCTGAGTAGACTGAACTGGCTGATCTTCAACTGTAATACATGAGTTGAAAATCGCTCAAAATGTGACATGTTTCACAAAGCTTCTATAATACATTTATAAAACAAGCTCTAATCAGTGATTTTGAAAAAGATGTTTTGTGTGTTACTTGGGTAAGTCAATTAATGAGCAAATGAGCAAATAAGTAGGTATAAAAAAAATGCATAAGGAAGTAAACATGCAAAAAATAAAGAAGATGAGCAAATTGGTGAAATAAATTAAGTAAACAAGTAGGTAAGTGAGTGAGTAAGTGAGTAAATAAGAAAGTGAGTAAGTAAAATAGTAGGTAAGTAAGTATGTAAGTGAGTAAGTAAGTAAGTAAGACAGTAAGTAAGTAAGTAAGTGAATGAGTAAGTAAGTAAGTATGTGAGTTAGTAGGTAAGTATCTTAATAAGTCAATTAGTAAGTATGTTAATTTGTAAGTAAGTAGGTGATTAAATGCGTAAGTATGTAAATGAGTTAGTGAGTGAGTAGGTGAGTAAGTAAGTTAGTAGATAAGTAAGATAGTAAGTGAGTAAGTAAGTAAGTAAGTAAATTAGTATGTATTTGAATAACTTTGCAAGTTAGTAAGTGAGTTAGTAAGGAATTATGGTAATAAGTAAGTTAGTAAGTAAGTTGGTTAGTAAACTAGTTAGAAAGTAAACTAGTTAGCAGATTAGCTTGTAAGTAAGTAAGTAAGTTTGAAAGTCAGAAAGGCAGTAGAAAGTCAGTAAGAAAGTAGATCGATAATCATGTAAGTTAGTTAGGATCTGAGTACGTGAAACAGCAAGTAAGTGAGTTAGTAAGTAAGTTAGTTAGTAAGTATCTAGGGAAATCAGTATGTAAATAAGTAATTTAGTAAGTAAGTAACTAAGTAAGTAAGTAAGCAAGTAAGTTAGTTATTAAGTAATTAAGTGAGTGAGTAAACAAGTAAGTTATTGAGTAAGTTAATATATATTATTATTGATTATATAATCAGAATTCTTTTATTCCCGCAAATATTAAATTTTTTAGAAATGCACCGACAGTTGATGTTCTAGAAACTTTTTTCCCTGACATTTCTCCATTCTGAAGTCTTCGTTAAAATTTGCGTAAAAACTTCAAATTTTTACAGTCGAAAAATTTAAAAAATCAAAAAATCTTTTTTTGAGGTATTTAAATTTTCATGTTAATAGTCGATTTTTTTCCAAAATATTTTTTTCTCAGTGTATATTTTTTCACAAGCTTTACAGAAGGGTCACAACTTGTTCTCAAATAGTTGTTTGTACAACCAATGGTTTTCGAGCTACAATTTATTAATTGAATTGCTATTCAAAATGCCTACGCCATTTTTAAACAGACTCTTGAGTCACAAAAATCTATGTTTGCGTGGAAAATGCTCAGTCTCCTAAGCCAAACGCATATTCAATGTTTCATTCAAATAAAAATATATCGAAAATAATTTTCCACATTTCCAGGTCATTTCGCCTGGAGGCGCTCTACTTATTGAGTAGTAAGTAAGTATGTAAGTAAGTATGTAAGTCAGTAAATAAGTAAGTAATTACGTAAGTAAGCAATTGAGTTAGTTAGTAAGTAAGTAAATTAGTAAGTAACTAAGTAATTAAGTAAGTTAGTTACTAAGTAAGTAAGTCAGTAAGTAAGTAAGTTAATAAGTAAATAAGTAGGTACGTAAGAAAGTTATTTAGTAAAAAGGTAGATCGGTATTAAAATAAATCAGTATTTATGATTTTCATGACAATTTCAATATCTGAAGATGCAAATAGCCAACATCATTTCTTAAACATTTAAGAGCAGCTTTTACGTTTAAAATTGAAAAACTGTTCGTGAAAATGTTTTAACTTACGAACGGAATGGCAGTGAATAGTTTTTCATAAACAATAGCTTTATGAAGATCGAAAAAAAATATCAATTATATTCAATTCTAATGTAGATGATGATGACACTCCTTAAAAAATAATGACGTCTCTAGTTCAATGAGATTTTGTCATAATTGTAGCTAGAATTTGGTTTAATATTGAAAGTCCAATTAAAATGTATAGCTCAGTTATATTTGTATGTTCTTTTTTTTAATATTATATTTTCTTTTCGTCTTTTACTCGGAATGCTTCCTATGTAACATTTTCAAAAAAAAAATCAATGATATAGTTATAATAGAAGCATATGAATGGCATTCGGGATTCATCACACACAACACTTGAAGAGAAACCATCGAAAGACACTCGGAGAGAAATTACAAAAGAAATGAAAGGTTAGATTTCTTTTCAAATGGCACCATTTCATCTGTTTCACCGACCATTCATTACAAAGCAAGTCAGCAAAGAAAAAAAAAGAAAGTTATCTGAAAAATGACACATTTGACAAGGCCCATCAGTTCGTGGTCGTCCTTTTGGAACCAGCGAGCTATGAGACGAATGCCATGAAGAGATAATCCTTTCTAAAATCTCATTTCAGGATTACGTCCTGACGCGTACGGACGATGGTATATCTCCATTGTCTGAAGGCAGCTCAGCCGAACCTGCTGCAATCTAGCGACCACCACCCATACCTATGCGGAGAGCATGCCTCTGTTCAATTCAACTGAGATTTCGCTTTCTATGTTGCTGGTTGATGCTGCTGATGCAGTTCTACAACTCTACAGGCCGAATTTAGTCGAGCTGGCAGCATACACCAACAACCGAACCGAGTGAGAACGAAGGCAACGAATCTGACCGCCATCGTTGTTGTCGTCATATGACTTGTCGGCCAAGTCCCTTCCTAACCGTTCACCACTTAACCCTCCCTGTATTTGTACTTATACGCTTGTTGATAATAATAACGGCATATAAATGAATGACCGTATATCTTCATACGGACCAGTGACTACATATTGCAGGACACATTTATAAAATAATGTTATTGTTCGGCTCCACTCCATCCAGCACCCGTGTCATCCCACGCTCCATGAAGGATCCTTTCCTGTACCGAAATTTTTGCGGTCCTCCCACCAGCAATAGCCAGAGTGTATGTGTACTCACCATAAGAGTACCTACGAGCACACAAAGAAGAGGCGACCTGACTTTTGGACATTCAGTATATCCACAGGGCCGCATTCCCGTCCTGTAAGACTCATACCAAGAGCAATAATGGTACGCCCACCCTGATCGGAACTCAACTACCATGCGAGAGAGCGAGTTCGGAAAGTCTCATTCTTCATTCATGAGAGCCAATGTCAACGGAAGGCAACGATCCGTCGAATGAACAATGAGATTTTTTTGTCCGCCACCACCCGACCCGATCCAATCTGCTTTCCCAGTCTCTTGAATTCAGTGGAAAAAGGACTCACTCGTTGCTGTTGATGCATGCGGTGGCGAAATTGTCCGACAAGGATGGTATTTTTTGGTGGGGTGACAACCCTCCTCCGACCGGACTGGAGTGTAGCAGCAACAGCATATCATCGAGTGGTCCTTCCGAAACCCAGAATGAGGCGAAAAACGAGTGAGTGAGAGGAGGCCTTGGCATCGACGGCATCGGGCTAGTTAATTATATTCATGAATCAAAATTTAGGACGTGACTATGAGTAGGTACGTGGTGCAGCTCGGCTGCGGCCGGTGTCCCTAAGTTGGGCGGCCGTCAGTGGCACACCCTAAATGAAGTAATTTTTCGATTATAGAGAGAAGTTTATTAACATATCACGTTCCGGTCACTGCCAAATCATTGTTGATGCTTTTTTTATAAATACTTGCTGCTGGGAAGACAAAAGCTGTAGTCTTCTATTGATGGTGGTGGTGATGGTGTTGATGGTCACATATGGGTGACGTTGCAACTTATTTGGATTTTTTTTTTTGGCAACGTACTGTTCCCTTCCATGTTTTCCATGATTCCCCGGATCGGATGCTGAGTAAATATTTGCCGGAGCTTTCGTATTTATAGGGAAATTACATGCATAGTACATTAGCCGGTGTTATTTTTCACATTTCCGTGTGATTGAACAGATGGGACACGATGGTGATTGGCTTTTCTGGGCCAAGGAAGTATTATAAGGGGTGTTCGAAAACGAACGGTGGTCCGAGGTGTTATGGTTCGAGAAGGGATTTTTTTTCGAGTTGATAAACCGATATTAAATCAAGAATCAACGGAATCCTCAACATTTATTTTCTTATGAGGAAGTAAGTGGAAGATTGAAATTAACTTAGTTAGTTGAATGCCACCATAACATTATTGTATTCTAACCGCTAATCGACCATCTCAAATGCTACGTATGAAATAAAAAGGCTGCCTGTGTAGATAAAATAGAACAGAATACCATGATATAAGAATGTAAGAATTCTTTAACAAACACAGAAAAAAATAATGAATTTTAACAAGCGTGTAAAATTTTCCCTCGTTTAATTCCATGCCAAAGGAGGTGTAAGCAACGAAATTGTTTGCAATCTTTCATGCGCCATTCAACAATGTTTGCAATCTTTCAATCCAATGCTAGTATTTTTTTTATTTGCGTGAAGCATGCACAGTAGCAACAGCTGTACAGGGTGGTAAAGGTTGTCTGTCAGTGTTTTTTGTCTCAGTGTATATCTGGTACTATTTTGTTTACCGATAAGTGCATATTTTTCATTGTACGTGTTATCATCTGGCATTTGACGGATGTGATTTGTTTTGGAAGATTGTTTGTTCTGGCTACGCTATTAACATGGACGCAAAACGAGAGCTGGTAGTAGATTTATGTTTGAAGAATTTTAAACCGTGTGAGATCTTGAGATGGCATAAACACATCGGTCTGAACGAGAGATTTATCTTCCGCACCATAAAAACAGGAGACAAGTACGTACAAAATCAACGAAAGGCAACCAAGCAAAATCTACAAGAACGGGTACAGAGTTAGTGAGGTCAGCATCCAACGAACTAGTAACTGTTGGACGAGAGAGCACGGGGCTCTACAAGCTTGATATGGCTGGTGAGCAAATTTCCTGTACAGCTAAAGCAAATGATGACATGATGCTATGGTGTCGGCGAATGAGGCATTTGAATGGCTATAGTTTGAAGCGGCTACGCTCCATAGCAAAAGGGATCGATTTCGTTGATTCAACCATTCCTGTGTTCGTAACGTGTCTTCAAGGGAAGCACAGTTGTCAACCGTTCAAGAAAAACGGAACAAAAGCCAGTGATGTCCTTGAATTGGTCCACAGCGATTTATGTGGTCCAATGGAAAATCTGTCGTGCAAGCCAATGCAATCAAAAATCATTAGTTTTTGACTTTCATTGACGATGCCAGCCGGAAAACCTTCGTGTATTTCTTGAAGTCGGAGATAGGTGATTGCTTCAAGGACTTCAAGGCGTTTGCTGAAACTCAAACTAGAAAGCACATTAAATTATTCTATTCGGAAACTGTTCTCGAATATGTGAATCAAGAAATGAAACAATTGGAATGGATCACGAGGCGAGGATTCACCATGAGAAGACGGTATCGTACAATCCGGAGCAAAACGGTCTTGTGGAGCGAATGAACCGCATGGTGGTAGAAAAGGCTCGTTGTTTGCTGTTCGATGGTGGCCTGAAAATGCGTTTTTGGGCAGAAGCAGTAGCCACAGCCGTCTTCCTGATTAACATATCACCGACCAAAGAACTTGAAGTAACCCCTGAAGAACGATTTAACAGGATCTGTTGGACCTGCGAGTATTTGGTTCAAAGGTGATGCGTCACATTTTGAAGGTGCAGCGTCGAAAATGGGACCCCAAATCTGAGGCAGGCATCTTTGTTGGATATAGTGAATATTCGAATCTTCAATCCTCGGACTGGCGAGGTGGTGGTATGTCGTGACATAGTACTCTTGAGGAAAAAGGAGGTTCTCCTGGAAACAAGCCATGTGGCACCCGAGCATGAGCGAGAAAGGATGCAGCTACATGTCAATGAACCGGATACTATCTGTGATTCTGGTTCACGGCGTCAAGATACCAATGATGTAGATGAAGAATTCCAGCCTACACATGTACCTGCAAATACCGATGATGAAACAGATTATGAACTCCTGAAGTTCCTTCGCAAAAAAAAAGATTCTTGATCTACTGTGCTCAGGCACAGCGTAAGAGAAAGCTGAATCTCAGGCAAGTACCAAAATTTTGATTTATCGTGCATTACCTTTCCTGAATACCTTTCCCTACCCCAGAGTCGTTCTTGTGAACCGGAGATGTACCGGGAAGCCATGCAGCGCGATGATCGAGCGCCGTAGTGTGATGCCATGCATGCTGAGTTTAAAGCGCTGAAGCTGAAGAACACGTAGGACTTATGCGAACTACCGAAAGGACGACGTGCCCTGAAGTGCAAATGGGTCTTCAAAATTAAGACCAATGTGCATGAAACAGTGGACCGCTATATAGCCCGCCTCGAAATTAAAGGGTTTTTGCAGCAGAAAGGCGTGGATTACGGCCATACGTACTATCCGGTGGTACGATATGCCATAGATCGCTATCTCCTGGTGGTGGTTGCCTAACTGAATTTGGACGTCTTCCAGGTGGATGCTGTCACCGCATTCTTGCAAGGCGAGTTGACTGACAAAGACATCTACATGGAACTACCTAAAGGATACGAGGATGCAGGTGGTCCACGAAAGGTTTGTCGACTATGAAAGGCACTGTACGGGCTGAAATAGGCCTGCCGTGTATGGAACTAAAAGCTCGATACGGAACTGAAAAAGATTGGACTGGAATGTATTGTATAACTACAGTGAAAAGAATGGTAGATACTAAAGATTCTGTTGTTTCAAGATAAGATAACAATTAAACTTATTGTTTTCCACCATAAAATATATTGTGGATGACAATTTTACAATAGGAATGGGGGGTTGTTATGTATCTTAACAATAAAAAATTAAATTTTTTATCGAACAGTTTCAAAGAAAAACCATTTTTTTATTGCTTTTTTACTGTCCGAATTTTGGCTACAATAGACTTTATTGTTAATGTATTATGGTGACTATAAAGTATTTTTTAGTAGAACTATATATGACCAGTATGGATTATTGTCCAAC
Source organism: Aedes koreicus (assembly GCA_024533555.2). Classification (NCBI taxonomy): domain Eukaryota; kingdom Metazoa; phylum Arthropoda; class Insecta; order Diptera; family Culicidae; genus Aedes; species Aedes koreicus. The sequence continues at coordinate 716,959 of JAHHFK020002600.1, read as the reverse complement.
AACAAAACTAATTATAATTTTATGGTTTTGTATTGTAATCCTATTGTAAATTATTATGAATGATCAAGAAAAGAACATAATGATAGTAATTGTGACAGGTTGCAACCATGCTCAGGACGAACAATAAATCGTTGAACACAAAAAAAAAAAAAAAACCTTTAATGCTCCAGCGATAAAAAATTTCATTCTAGATTGCAATTTTCAACTCGTACCACTATTCACTCCGCAGTTCATTCCACCGCTAGAAACACTTTCCTCGAACATAAGCCAATCGAAATAACCACCAAACATTTCGAGCAACACACCTCGCAACACAGCAGGGTGTCGAAAATTGCATTAACAAATTGGCACTTTTACCCAATTTTCCGAATACCACCAGGACCGGCAGCAACTATAGAGAACAAACTGCGTAACTGAGCGTTCGTTACGTGCTCGATTAGTAGCTATAGTACCAAAAAAAACTCACTCCCTACGAATGGACCGTCAGACCGTTGTCGGGAGCAAGCCAGAGGAAGCGTCGAAAGCTTTTAAGTGGATTATAGTTTGAACTAATACATTCCGCCTAGTTGGTGCAAAGTGCCATGGAATTTGAGCGAATTGTTTTCATTTTTCTACAACACATTTGCACAATCGGTTGCAATAACGGAACACGGAACACTTCCGGCCAGCAAGTCGGAATAAAAATAACAATAAAGTTTGATACTAAACAAAAATTCATTAAACTAAGCCTTGCAGCTTACGAGCAACAGGGCGTTTGGAGGTCGACCAAAAGTGTGAAGTGTCTGATGCTGCCAACGACGACCGAAGCGACGGCGACGTGGAGGTGCGAATGTTGATTTGAATAATTTTGGCTAGTGTTAACAATAGCACACGAGCACTCATACACCCTGAACATCCTTGAGTGCTGTTCTACTCCGGGATGGAAGTAGTCGCTGCATCGGGAGAGAAATAAAACCGTACAATTTACACCCATCGGAGGGGTAATATTTTTTCGCTTGCCGCTTTCAATAATCTAGATTAAAAAGTCAGCAATTGGCAGCACTCAGGACGTGGAAAACGCCGAATGAAAGAAAAGGCAAACCTTGGAGCCAAGCAATACGGTTCTGACTCTCGCGTGGGCCTACTCTAAATATTTACGGTTATGAGCCGAAAAATTATCGATTTCAATTTTTCTCTCCCCTTGGAATTGCAGCAGATTGGCTGCTGGCGAATGCGAGGCGAACGTTTTCCATTAACATGAAAATCAATGCGTTCCTTTCGCTATTCTAATCTTAACGAGGGATCCAACGTGCTAGAGTACAATCTTTTTTTATTTCGTGCTGTTGTTGGAATAAAATTGTACTATTCTGCTCGTTTTGGACATAGAAAAATATGGCAGTAAGACCAGATCCATCTATTGGTTTTTTTTCATGACGTAAATGAAGCGTACAATGTGCAAGGGATGCTACACGGTAGCGATGATTAACCCAAAATTAAAGTTTATTCGACCAAAGACTGAGAGGCTGGTTTTTGTTTGAGAAATTGAGGGATAATTTTACTCACTAACGGAGTTACTGCGCTTTCGCTTACTTTGCACCTAGGTTCAACTCAATTTCAGTAGGATATCATTGGTCGTGCAGAACCCGGTAAAGAGGCAAAAATTCTAATCAAAGAAGCCATAGTGAGAATAGAAAAGAAAATGGAAAAAGTTATCATTATGCAAACGATTGTAGTAGCTACGGCGTCGTACAAACCACAAGTGTGTGTGTGTGAGTGTGGGTAAATCTTGGAGAGAGGGACGAAACCGGTCCGAGGATATTGCAACCAAGGCAAAAATGAGTGTGTTTGACATTTGCATGAACTGATACAGCGATGGAGTTTGTTTCTGTTGTTTGTAAGATTGAAGCGAACAAAATCTTTCTCCATTTTCATTTCCATTCAAATCGAGATTTTCCGAGGTCTCTGACGCATAATGGCGGAATATTGTTTTTTTTACATACATTGTATTATTGCTGGAATGAGCAGATATATGTGTGTGTGTGTTTTATTGACTATTGTAATAAGGGTTGCCATAAGTTTTTGAAAAATATCTGGCTTGACACAAATGAAAAATCTGGCAAAATCTGGCAATACGCGCACTGAAAAAAATCTTGCAGTAAAAACTACCATTTTACCCGACTATGCATATTTTCAAAACTACCATGAAATTTCAGTCAAATTAACTACATTCATGGTACAGCCTTCAACATTTGTGGTATATTTGACAGACCTCATGTTGGTATCAACCCCACCATGGTTGAATTCAATCGCAGGCATGGTAAAATCAAACGCATTTATAGTCAGGTGGAAATTGTTGCTGTTTGCGCTTAATGTAACCCTTGAAATGGTAGTTTCTACAGCGGATTTTTTTGCGTGCGGAAATTTAAAAATATGGACTAACATTTGAAAAGGGCTAAAAATGTTACTCTTACAAATGTTGATAGGCTCTTTCCAAATGTTGACCCAAAATGAGTTATGTTTTGACTCGTATGCTGTATGTATGCAGTAACAGACAAGAGTGGAACTACACAAATTTGACCCATGCCAAATATTAGACACTTTTTAGCAGATAAAATGAAAGGCAAACGTGTTATCACCTAATATATTTAGCAAAACTCAAACAAAATCGAAATAAAAATATTTGAAATTTTATCTGCCTAAAGAGGTTTCAAATATTCTGCATTCAGTCAAACAGTGTAATAACGCACTTGCAGCTCATTGTTAGGAGAAGCCTCTGTCATTGATGGCTAAAAAAATGTTACAACAACTTTACACATTTATTATGTGCAAATTGCTTAACGCTATAATTGGGGGAGTGAGATTTTACGATGCTTTTTTATCTGTTCTAATTTGAAAAAAGTCTGGCATTATGGATGGTTTCTCTTTTTGTCTTCTTGTCGATGAAAAGTCTGACAGTGCCAAATAAATCTGGCATAATGGCACCCCTGATTGTAATATTCATTCTGGACAATGTGCCACTTCAAATTAATTAACAGTGAATCATGAATAGCACCATCATGGTTCTTAACAATATTTTCGGTATTTCCATACTGATTCTGCTGAATTCATTTATGAATGATAGTACACGCTAAGAAAAAAGCACCAAAACTTTAGCTTTTTTAACCAATCTCGCATGTTTTGTGCATTAAGTTGAAATTTTGGGTAATAACATTTCAAATACCAATGGGTGAAGTTTACCTTATGTTGGGCAATGACGTTTCAAGTAAAAATGAGTAAAATTTACATAATGAATTTTCGAAAAATTTGGCGATTTTTATCCAACAATAACGATGGAAAAATGTAAATACCTAAAGGATACCTAATGATAATGAACAAAAAGTTAAATCGATCATTTTTATTTGCAAATCTCAGTACAATTAAACAATAAAACAAGGCATCATTCCTTCAAAAATACGTTGGCAATTCGAAGGTGACATCGTTGCTAACGATGCTGTCATTTCATGGATTCTGTCCGGCAATTCCGAGACTATGATTATTTTTCGTCGGAAGAATCGTTCTTCTAGAGGAACATCATTTCGCCTGTTCCCAACTCTGATCTTAATTAATAAACTCTATAGAAGAAATAAGTACAAAACATATTACACAGAAAAAAAAATAATTTTAACAAGCGCGTAAAATTTCCTCTCGTTTGAATCCAAGCCAAAGGAGGCGTAAACCACGAAATTGGTTGCAATTTTCATGCGCCAAACAACAATGTCTGCAATCTTGCATACAACAGGCTAGATTCAGGCGTTACCTGGCTTAAATTAACATGAAATATCCCATTATTTTCTGCCAAATCTAGCATTCCCTTTATGTGCATTAGATGTACTGGTGAGAACAGTTGAACTTTTAAGTGACATTCCGTTGGCTCTTGTTGTTCTTGTTGTTGAACGCACGAAAAAGAGAACGAAGCTCTTTTGCGTACATAATTTTGGCTGGTCTTCCACTACATTGCGTGTGAGTAGTTGTTTTGGATATAAGGATATGGGAAACAGTCTAAGCCGCAACATTTTTGCTTTTATAATTTTGTAGCGTATACTTTTTGACGAGATTTCTGTGCAGTTCGCGCTCGCGACATGCGGCTTGTTTCGACGGCATTTTCAGCAAAACTGAGCATGCATTAACAACACAAAAAATACTTACAGTAAGAGGAGAGATAAAGAGGGAGAGGGGGGGGGGGGGGGGGGAGATAAAGAGGTAATATATACACACTCTAATTTCTCTCTGAGCCCGTTTGTTGTTGAGCATAGGAACCTCGAAAAAAAAAACAAAATTTTAGTTGCCACCCGTTAGAATGGTATAAGCAGCACTATGTCCATTTTACTGAGAAAAGTATCAACCTATCAAACTGTCCAGTTTCCGTCCCATCAAAAAATATGAAGCGTAAATTAAATATATGTGAAATAACAATCAAAACATCATCTAATTTAGAGATATGTTATGAAAATATTGGCAGATAAATTCTACTGTCCAACTGTGCAAGATGTGCAAAATTCAGCAAAACATTCAGCAACAAATTTATTCAAAAAGCTTACGAATAATTTTCCTTTTTTTTCTCCCTTTAAGCTCAATAAATACCCTACAAAATGGTTACGTTAGATTTTACGTTCCTTCCTCTCGGAGAAGTCACTCGTTTTGTGTGGCTAAGTTCTAAATGCAACAAACTTTATATTGTGTAGACGGCACAATAATACTCTATGCGCATGGGAAGTCAAATTTTCAACCCGAAAGATTCTTTCGACTGAATCGGAAATCGAACCCGCCACCTCGAACTCGCCAAATCGGTAAGCCGTGCTCTATGCTATCTGAGGAGAGATAATCTCAGCCATATTTTCAGTATCCATACTTTTGAACTTTATCATCCAATTTTTCCTTTTTGTGTTAGCAAGTAATGTACGAAAGCTTACAGCCTGATGCCGCCATCTATTGCATGAGAAATTTACTATCGTGTAATACATTTGCCGACGGCTGCTGTCAAAATTGCAGCCGAATCCGAATCGTAGTTTTGATTTGACCCCGTGTCGAAGCAGGCAGCGATTTCAAAAAGCGCTGTGTCCGGTGACTCTTCTCCTTCGATGGCGACTTTCAAAATTTGGATTTACTAGCTTCAATGTGGTCGCACCACAGAGAACAGACATCCAAGCTGGAGTGCCCTCCGTGTGTAAATTTCTGTATTTGCCTTTTTAAAATTACAGCTCGTTTTCGTTAGTTTTGGTGAATCGTATGTAGATGGCGCCACCTGCGCGCCTTGTGATTTGATAATCTGTCGATTTTAGTTTGGTGAAACCTAGACTAGGCAGCGTTGTTTCTCCAACGGTTTGCTTTTAAAAATTTACACAGTAAATTGGAAAAAACAATGTTCGAGCTTGGATGTCTGTTCTCTGTGGTCGCACTTCGGTTTTTGATGAGCTACGCTCAGGCTACCACGGAAAATAACGTGACCAAATTCCACGATTTCGTATTGGCAGACCACCGATTTAAGGTGCGCGAAATAGCTGAGACAGTAGGCATCTAAAAAGACCGCATATTCTGCATGAAATTTTGGGCATGAGAAAGCTGTCACTCCGGAAAACAAGGCGCAAGCGTGAGACCATTTCAGAGCAGGGTTTAGCGATGTTTTACCGCAATTCGAAGGAGTATAAGAAAGGTGATGGCCAGAATGGTGATGGCACTGTTTGCTGGAATTCACAAGGTGTGATTTACATCGGCTACCTGGAGAAGGACCAATCGATCACAGGACTCTACTTTGTCGAATTTTGTCAAAGCTCCCTTTTCCGCCGTCGCCACTGTGGTAAAAAGAGTGTGTATGGGATAATATTTAAATCAAGTAGAGTAGAATCATGTGAGCGTGATGCATGATTAAAAAAACAAGTAGGCAGTGTGCAAATGAAATGTCATTGGCTAGCGAAGCAAAAGTTTAACGCAGCTAGCACCGATGTTAGCTATAAATAAAGGCTGCCTAAACGTGTAGCCAGCAGAGGGACGAATGACCCGAAGGGTTAAGGTCCCTCTCAAAAACAAAAAAAGAAAAAGAAGTGCAGCCAGCATTCTTGAGACGAACGTGAGGAATAACGGACCAAGAGCAGCAGCAGTACCAAGGAAGCAGCGGCAGAATTGCCAAAGAGTAACGGAACGAGCAACCATGGCCGAGACTGAAAACCTCGGTCAGGTAGATTCCGAGGAAGCGACAGGATATCTCGGTCCAGATACAGGACATCTCGGATCGGTCATGACAGCCACAGCCAAATCGGTCGAAAGGGCTACGAACGGTTGCCACATCCAGCGTATTCTCCAGATCCAGATTAAATTGAGTCAAATCATCGAGTCATCGCCGCCACAGAAGCCTACTTTACAGACCTCGAGAAGATGTATTTTTCAGACGGGTTAAAGAAGATCGAGTTATAGAAGTATCGAGTTAGAAGGAGTCTATGTTAAGAAATAAGTCACCTCTTCTGCTATATTTTGTTTTTATTTAAGAAATTATCGAAATGCCCTCATATTTATAATTCAAATCAAAGTGTCACTTTTGTTTTAAAAATCGAAACTGTCTGCAATATTGGCGGTTGATTTTTAGGTCATCAAAATTTATGATGGCTACCTCAACAAGCCTCAAGGAAGCCAAAAAATTATTTAAGTATGATTCACTGTCATCATTTAAAATGGAAAATCTGTGTGAGTTTCCTCACAATATCTATTTCCTTCATTATAGTATTAATACCTAGGTGCAATTCGTCATACTACAATCATACTTTTGAAAAAAAATTTTTTTTATTAAAGTCTCACAAGTCTCAGCTATGAAAACTGTATCTTAGAATTTTGATTTTCGTGATGATTATATGTAAATCAATCATCCTTACCGTTACCAGCTAATTTTGCCATTTACATCCAATTAACGTACCTGCAAAAGAAGAAAATATAACCATTAATAAACAGCATTTTTCAGACGTGATATTTTCAGTGTCTAATTAATAAAAACATTTCCAAGAAGATTGCTCGTGGAAAATCGTGTAACATTTCTAGGGCTTGAGCCAAAATTGTTCTATCAAAAAACCATGCATCATACCCGCGGTCAATCAAAGCTAATCAAATGTCGATTAAATGTAAATTTTTCATACATATATTGCAAGGCCCTCGCGAGCACTATCCTGACCACGACCAATTACACGTATTCCATAATGGACCCCTACCACACGTTTTGAAGAACACACAAAAGCTTCCTTACCAATCAGTAATACATCACTGCTGCGCTGCTACTTCCGCAAAGCTTTCTTTTTTCCGTTCGTTCCGTTTTCAGTACTAATACAACATTTTTTCCATGTTCCCGGTTCAGACATTCTGCATGGCGCCAACCAGGTCATGTACAAACATTGCGTGACTTACCCCGGTCCGCTCGAGACTGCGACAAAAAAAACGACCCGGAGATGGCGACAGAAAGTCCTTACTGTGGCACCTTTGCACTAACAATTTCGAGCTACGTGCCGGAGCCGGTCTGGGGATTTTGGGGTGAGGAAGGTGGGAAGTCAGGAGGTCGAAACGAAACGCCAAAGTGTGAGAGTATTTTTCTGCGGAAGTGGAATTCTCGCGAAGCCGGACGTACTCGGTCATGGTGGGGGAGGGGCGTTGTTTGTTGGTTGATTACAAGGTACACGAGTGGTGCTGCACCGACTCGGCTACTGTTTTATTGGGACCATTCTTTTGTTCCTGTGAAATACAAACCCTAGCAGCATTGGCGAATGTTATAATCGTATGAAATAGGACCGTTCTTTTTTACTCTCTTACTCACTCTCTCTTGTTAGCTAGAAACCACGAGAGCTAGAAGTAATCATACTAATGTTAGTTGTTAGGTTTTTCATTCCCCTGACTCTTTTCGTGGCTCTATGGTGGAGCAGGAAAAAGTGGCACCGTTGGCAACAGTGCCATACACGAAAAGCTGAAACTTGTTTATACCTTGTGATCAAAAAGTTCCGGTAATTTGAAAAAAAAACGCATTTATTTCAATTTTTAATTGATATCTTTATTATCGCCTTCAAAGTACTCGCCATTAGAGGCAACACACATATGCCAGCGCTTTATCCAATCATCCATACATTTTTTATAGGCCGATGAATGTATGGCTTTCAGTTCTTCCAGCGAATTCTTTTTTATCGCATCAATCGATTCAAAACGCCTACCTCTGAGCGGAATTTTCAGTTTTGGGAAGAGAAAGAAGTCGCACGGGGCAAGGTCTGGTGAATATGGTGCTTGTTTGATGGTATTGGTGGAGTTCTTGGCCAAAAATTCACAAATAGTGAGCGCGGTGTGTGATGGAGCGTTATCGTGGTGTAAAATCCACGAATTATTGCGCCACAATTCTGGCCTCTTCTTTCGAATTGCCTCACGCAAACGTCTCATAACTTGTAAATAATACTCTTTGTTAACCGTTCGACCTTCTGGAAGGAATTCAGAATGGACGACACCGCGAAAATCAAAGAAAACGGTCAGTAAAACTTTAATTTTGGAGCGACTTTGTCGTGATTTTTTTGGTTTCGGCTCATCTTCGGCGCGCCATTCGGACGATTGTTGACTTGTGAGCATATCAAATTCATATACCCACGTTTCATCACCAGTTATGATGCGTTCCATGAATGTGGGATCGCTATCTGCGTTCGCAATCATCTGTTTAGCGACCTCAACTCGATGCTGTTTTTGCAAAAAATTCAGCTCTTTTGGAACAAGTCGTGCTTCAATGCGTTTCATGCCCAGAATTTCCGTCAAAATGTGTTCGGTCGATCCAAATGAGATATCAAGGAGTGCAGCTATCTCCCGAATGCTAATTGAGCGGTTTTCCATAACTAAATTCTTCACGGAAGCGATGTTTTCATCGGTAGTTGAGGTCGATGGTCGTCCAGAACGCGGCATGTCACTCACGCTTTCACGGCCTTCTTTAAAGTCTTTGTGCCAAACAAATGTACGATTTTGTGACATAGAGTCCTCACCAAAGGCTTTTTGCAACATTCTGAGCGTTTCCGCTGCAGAAAATCCGTTTGCAACACAAAATTTCACACAAACGCGTTGTTCCAATTTTTTATCCATGGTAAAAATCGCCGAGCGTCTATTTTTCGACTAACAAAAGCAGTTGTCAAAACAAAACTAATGGATAATTTGCTCTCACACTTTGACAGAATATCAGAACTAGTGTTGCCATCTTACACTAAAAAGATTTTACCGAAAAAATAAAGGCGGCCTTTTTAAATTGAAAATTACCGGAACTTTTTGATCACAAGGTACGTACAACAGTTTTGTCGGGAAAAGTGTTAGTTTCCATTTGCGGTCTATTAGCTGGCAAATATGGTCCCACAAGTGTGAAATCTTTTGCAATAGTTTTTAGCCCGGTGTGTTGGTAGTACAGAGCTCCATATAAAGAGATAAAATCTTGATTAACTTTTAAGGGAGCATATCTTGGGCGAAGGTTTCGTTAGACACCGGTTCGGTGGTGGAAGTTTTAAATGCAGGTTAGGGGGTTAGACGTTTTGGGTCATAATAGTGCCTAGAAGTTACCGTTTTCGTGGGATGCTTCGTGTAGGACGTGCCTCGAACTATGGCACAGTGCTCAGCATGTTGTGTAACAACGTAAGTGGTTCGTATGACTTGATAATGAAGATTCGTGTACAGGAGAAAAGACAGTTTCAAAACTTCTTTACCTGTGATTCAAAAGAATTTAATTTTACTGTTGTTTTGTTCTAGCATGTTCTAGTGTGTCACTCCCAAGAATAAAATAACAATCGATAACTTCATCCACTCTCAACATATAATAGCTTATCCGCCAATAGACTCTTATTTCCGAAATACTAAATTTTTCGCTTAATCACGTATACCTCTCCGGCATGTCTCGTAGGCTTGTCAACAGTAATCAATGAAATCCTCCACAAACGACAAGGCCACCATTAGCTGACATCACACTTAATCAGTCATTCCTGTTCACATTATCATGACGTGCCCATCAAATCAGCATCTAATGATGAAATAATTTTCTACCGCATTGCTCGTCTCACCGGCTGCGTCCCCTCGCCTCGTTCAGAAAAATGAGCGATGCGGGAGAATCGCACGGTTGTGATTAATGTTCGAATCATATACACTGAAATCCACACAAGAAATGTTATTCATCCCGACACTCGGCAACTTTGTAGCGAGTATTTTTCTTTTCGTCCTTCATTTTGCTCAATCTATTTCTCAGTACATCCTTAGCCATTCACCACATACTGACTGTTTTATTCCCTAGCCGAGATATCCGCACCTTCCAGCTACTACCCGTCATGCCATAGAACCGGGTAATCTGGCAAATACTTCCACAAGCAATTTAGAGACTGCAGCAAAATAATATAAATTGTATGCATTTTTCCGTTCGAAATCGTGACACCGAACGACATGTCTCACCCACATTTGTGTGCTGCAGGATTTTTCCACAAAAGTCCTGGTCCCAGTCCCAGGAGTCGACAAAAAAAAGTAGCAACAGCAGTTGAATTCCATCTGTCACGTTGCAAGCGATGCAAAATATTTTCAGAGGTAGTTTTTTCCGCATATCCTTGCTCCATGCTTGCTTCCTTTGCTCACTTTTCCGTCCTGATTCACGTACTTGGCAACTTCTTTTAAAGTTGATGTGGATTCATTTTTTTTTTATTTTCGGTTTGCATCTCAGATTACCTCCACAATTTTGCCCCTCTTGTCAGGAGCCTCCATTATAGGCCTCCGCATCACCACGAGGACACCGAATGCTCATTTATCTTAGTTTCTTATGTGATTTACTAAAGCTTTGTGACAGTCTCCGGCGGCTCACTGTTGATGCTATGCACCGTTACCGTGATGGCTGGTGCTCGTAGTTGAAGTTGACTCTCGTCTTGTGCCTCTGTTGCGAGGTGTTGTTTTGGATACGAAAGCTCACGTCGGGTGGTTTAGGTTTTCTGCTGAGTGGACGACTTTTGCTGCGGTTGTGTTGGATGTCAGATAATGTAAATATGTATTCATATTTTTCATATTCTTGAAATGGAGGTTTGACTTAGCGTACGAAGAGTGAAGAATTGAGGAAACTTGGGATTGGGTGAGCCAGGAGATGAGTCAGAAAGTTTTATCCGTGATGGTTTGCAGGTGGATGTGTTGGGCATTACGTGACAGTAATAAAAGAAGTGTTTTCAAGAATCAAATAATTTTTCCAAAAAAATAGACTCATCTTTCGTTTACTTAGGTTCAACATATTGGTTGAATAAAATTTTAGTGAACTCATAGCATAAGCAAATCGATTACTATCTTCTGAGAAGTTCCAACTGCAGTTATCGTTTTCAAGTTAACTCAATTAACGCAACTAACCCTAACTAACTAACTAAACGATCCGGGCAGGTGTAGTTCATTCAAAATACACGACCTGCTCTCTAAATCTAAATATTACAAGGATTGACATTGATAGTAACAATTTGATAGCAACACAGTTACCAGTAAGCCAAGTGCTTACAACTGGCTGTATTTTTTTTTCTCACTCGACAGACATTAACCGAATTTTACAGAGCTTTTGCTCTTTGAAATGCATTGTTTACATCCTGTGCATTGCCAAGTTATGTTGTTGGTTACGGCAAATATACTATATTGACAATATAAGTCACTTCACATTTTTTCAGGCGATCCTTATTTTGGGCTTGTGGCGCTATAAGTAAGAAACGTTGAAACTACTAAATGCACACGTTCAATCTAAGCTTACCAGCTTATGCTATACCTAGCGTAATATTCGAAGTTGAAACGAATAACAAATTGTTAAACTAAGGCCCTAACTAAGGAAACGATTTCCGAACAACTCGCCGAAACCCCGACTTGTTGCCAGCTGCGAATTTCATGACAAAAACAACACGCAACTATGGTTTGCTGCAACTTGAACAGGATAGAAAAAAGATCATCTGTTGGTAAGAAAGCGAGATTTACGGCTTGTAATTATTATTTTTGATTACCTTAGATTTGATTTTCAAATATTACGAAGTAAAGATACTTTTATACATTTTACACGGTTCTTGAAGAAAAATTGATTCCTTGGCCCTAACACAACGACATCGGAAACGCAACCGAATTTAAATCATACTTGTCAACCTGGTGTTGGTCACTTCCATTGTTAAGCAGCTCAAACAAGATGATGGTTTTTATTTATGTTGGCGGAACAAATTCAGTTGGTACTGTGATTGCGATCTGACATTTACCATTTCCTTCATTTTTCACTGAGATAAGCATCCTAAAACTACGCTGTCGTGCTGAAATGCACATGGTTCAATAGGGTTCATATTGATCACCATTGTATTTCAGTTTTCAAACACGTTAACCATACTCAACTGTAATGCGGCGTTTAATTGGGGCACCTGCGTGGAAGCAAGTGAGAAGATTCAACTGGCTTACCAAAAGTTGCCAAAAAATTCAACTGGCTTGAAAAAAGTTGCACATTTTTATCTATCTTGTTCAACCAAACAAAATTGTAAATCTCTAATAATTTTGCTTAGCTTATTTCGATTAATAAACAGCAGCGCAATTATGTCAAACATATGGTCCACGATATCTGTTCATTATGTAGCTACCGTTTCTGTGGTTTTATTCATCCATTATCGTGAATATCAACACTAGCCCTTTTCAAGTAATTCACTGGAAGCCCCTGGCAATTAAGCAAAACGACTAATGGCTGGCCCTCAATTGATACGTTGCGGATGCGTTTGCGTGAATTTGACAGTTTTTCCATAGGGTTTTATGCCAAATTTACGTTAACGGAACGCAAACGTATCTAATGTAGGATGACGGAGGGAAAGGTTAAGGATTATTTCACACGCAATTCCAACAGTTCGACACGTGATGTTTCCAAACAGGTCAGCGTTTCGCAAAGTAACGCCCACAAGGTCAAGGCAAGAGCTGGAGTACATGCATACAAAGTTCAAAACAACCCAAACTGCGATGAACGACAGCAAAGAGCATTTCCAGCCAGAAACGCAAAAAAAAAATTATATTGATTTTGTCTCGACAGTTTCCGATTTTAATGAAATTTTGTCCATATGTAAGTTTCTACCCAAGAAAACAATTTTCATTAAAAAAATCCGAAAGTTTCCTGGACTAATTTTCTATAAGGGCTTACGTAAAATATAAATTTAATTTTTTCAAAAAATCATAACACATAAACGATTATTCTGATCAAAATGTCGTTCGGGAAACAGTTGTAGATCAATAAATGTTCTTCAAGACAAAAAATATACTGAAACTAAAAACTATGTCAATTCATGCTAAAATAAATTATACTATTGATTTTTACAGAGGCCCTCTCCTTCGAATTTTCTAAAAAAAAATTTTGGAATTGGAGTTATATCCTAAAGTCTGGTGAAGAGTTTAAGACGGTCACTTCTTAAATTTTTTAAGTATTTGTTTTTAAATTTTTATGAATGTTTGAATTTTGTGAAATTGCATATTTTCTAATACATTTTTTCCAAATATAGACTCTACGTATATATTTTCTAATGTTAGTCGCAATGTCCAAAAAACAATGTTATATAATAGATTATTGAATATGAAACAAATCTTTTTCAGGCATCGAGGCTGTCAGCCTTACCCGTTTCTGTTTAGACGCAACAGAAGCGATACAAACTGATGCTATCTGAAGTAAATGATCAAACTCAAAACTTTTTAAGCCTCTCGTTGAGAAGACAACAGTCAGATAATTTTTTATTTATACCCGTGTCTGGAACAAATGTCTTGTAGGTACATTTCAATAAAATGTAGTTTGCCATACATTTTAAATGAAGATAGGTACAAAGTCAACAAAGTGCTATATATTGGGAAGTTCTTCACCTCATTAATTTAGTTTATCTTTCATAACTTTTCAAGTTAAACAAGTAAGTTTATTTTCAAACATGGATGATACTTTCAAGTGTTGTAAACCTTTACCCAAATCAAAGAAGTGTGGTTTAAAAACTAGAAACTTGACAGATGGTGTTATTGAAAAATTAAGATCTTTAGGAAGATAATTCGATGCGAATCTGCAATAAGTGTCGTCCCCTAGTTTATCGTCCCCAACAAAAACCACCATCTTCGAATGATGAGGAAGTGCCTTCTACCAGTGATGTGAAATCAACGAGACCTGTAGATATGGAAAGTGAATCCATAGTTAATACCATCTCATCCATTACGTCTCTAGCTTCATCGACTAAAATCAGTTTGTCATATAACATCGAGACATTCAACAATGGCATCATGGGAATTCATGTATCGCCAATTTCAACGAAGAAAGAGAGGTGCTTCATACCCCCAGCATAAAACCAAGGAAATAAGGGATGCAGTTAAGCGTCATATATTTGACGTTTTGGAAGATGAGGACCAAACAAATCTCAACGCAAAAGGCTACCCAAGTAACAAATTCAATTTTAAGGTACACTTGAAGAAGTTCTCAAGACTCATTTGATAAAACCACGCATAAAACTAGATATTCTACATAACATCGATAAAACAGCCATAAAACCCTCATAAGTTCAAAAAGGCCCATACTACAGGAGGTTCTCAAGAATATTTCCCAAGATTCGCTTAAAACTTGATAGTTTTATCGGTACATACTTGTAATGACATGCAGGACATGCTTAAAACTATGATAAAACTACCACAAGTTTTGATAGTTTTATGATTTTCCTCTTTAAGAACACTTCCAGTCCGTCACAAATATGTTTCGAAGATTCCATTTTTGGATTAGTTCTGCTGAATGAGGACTTTTTTAAGAGAAAAAAAAACATCGATATACATATGATGTTTCTTTTCCAAAGCGTATACGTATGTAAATTAATTGTAAAATTGACCAAAAATGCATGAGTTTTTTGCCTTCAATTGATAAATTTTTCATGCGACGTTTAGATTATTGGTATTATAAAACATAAAAGTTCGAAAATTTTAATGCGCCAAGGTATCATTGCTAGAACATTGATTTATTAGAAAAATAAAAAATACTTGAAAATTCAACAATTAGGTGACAAGGCTAATAAATTGTTAGATCTTGAATAAATTGTGTCTACAATCCATTTTAAGTTTCAAAATGTATTTTAAACAGCAGAAATTGTTCGTAGCATTGGAAAAACGAGAGTTTTTTTTTGCATACATATGTAAATGGCTACCATTCCGAGGGAATCTAGAATAGCCACGCTTGCCATTTTTTCAATGGTAATAGTCTTGCACAAGACTAACAAGATTTCTTTAGGAGCGCGATAAGTTCATCTTTACTTGTTCTATTCTTGAAAAAGAGGAGTAACGCTTGAATAAAACTTGTTTGAATTGCTCAAGGTAAACAAGCCTTTCGTAAGATAGCCATAAAATCAGTGTGGAGAAGGCACATCATAAACAAAGAAAATGTGAACGTTCAAATCAAAAGTGCCTATGCATAATTGTTGTTCATCATTACAGCTTATAATTTATTGTTTTTAATCACCAGCGTAAGGCGATTAGAACATAAAAAAAACTCTAACTTGAATATGCTAACAATGGATCTAGGAAGAAGAACAGATAATAATATTGCCTCGATGGCTGAAACATCAGTCGAGCGAAAGATGATTGTTCTCTTGATCTGTACGCTGAACCTAGCGTTGGAAGAAGTGCACTGTGTAGTGGATCATTGAGCGATTCCAGCGCACTACTTCCGACTTTGGATTAAACGTGCGGATCATGGGAAAAATCGATTTTCGCTCAGATGATATACTAATGTTTACTTGCAACGAGTATAAATATTGTGTAGCCTATTGGGAACTGAAATGCACGACTCGGGAGAATTCAACATTAACATAACATTTTACAATCGTACTGCACATTAAACCTTACGTCAAAAGTACTGCGCTGTATTTCCACGGTGGTGCGCCATATAACGCACTACCTGAGACGTTAGGTTTAACTTGCACAACTGGCATAAAATCAAATATCATGAGTTATGCATTTCGGTTTTCAACTGGCGACACATTGCACCATTCAATTTCATTCGTTTTACGCATAACGCATAGACCCTTTTGATAACTTAGTCTCAGTAGGCTGCGAATCCAAAGGAATGGTCAAAAAAAAAAATTGTCGTTGGTGGCTGAGATGAAGGAGTGTTCAATATATTGGATAGGTTTTTATTGAATTTCCGCTTGAACGATCCACTAGTTTTCAATTTCTTCCACCTGTGGGCGTCCATTGTGACAGTTTGTTTATTTTTCACATAATGTTCTTTCTCAAGAATATGCGCTCTTATTTAAAATCAAATAGTTCTAAGAGAGTTTTATGGCAGCATTTCCAAGATACATTCATCTTAAAGAAGACTGTCATAAAACTTTTACAAAACTTTTATCAGGTTTATGCAAGTTGCGAAATGATGTCTTGAGAGGGGGATCAAGTATCTAATAAAACTACTGATAAGGTAAATTACACTTATAAATGATGTAGTTTTATGAAGGTTTCTTCAAGTGTTCTTTAATCACTCTTAAGAACTTTTAATGAATTAAAACCACCTTAACTTGGAAAATGCCCTGATAAAACCGGATGAACTCCATAATGCTTTGATAAAACTACCATAAAACATGAATAAAACCAATTTGCTTTTGAATTGCTACTTGGGTAAGGACTACGAGGTAATAATGAACCAGTTAAAGGAAAAATTTGCCGATCCTGAATGTGCTCGCGATCAACAGTTTCAAATTTTGTCCATATTGCCAAAGTCTTGGGCTGCGCAAAGAATCGTGGATGAATTCAAAGTCAGCAGATAAACTGCAACACAGGTAAGGTTTATGAACATCTTTGAATATAATTCATGTCATGTTGGAAAAAATAATCAAAAAACTAATTTATTAGTTCTTTCCTTGCAGGTAAAGGATTTAGTCGCCGATGATGGATTATTGTGTAAGCCCCGTTTCAAATTAGGACATGGACTGAAAGCAGATTTAGTACGTAAATTTGTTCAATTCTACGAAGATGACGGTATCAGCAGAGTTATGCCAGGTCAAAGAGATTATGGCTCTGTAGTGACGAGTGGTGTACGCCAGATAACACAAAAACGCCTCTTGACGATGTCACTCAAAGAGTCATACTTGCATTCCAATGAAACCCATAAAGATGTTGAATTAAGCATTAGCTCATTTGCAGCCTTACGGCCAAAACATTGTAGACTTCTTAGTAAATCAGGATCCCATACCGTTTGTGTTTGTACGATTCACGAAAATGTGAATCTTATGCTCAACAGCTTAAAAGTAAATCGCATTATTTTATGTGATCGCACTATCTATATGGAACAAATTCTGTGCGATGCACAATTAAGAACAGACTTTTGCCATCTTCGCGCGTGCATAAATTGTTACAATTCGGATGAATACAAAGAGGCCGAAAAGGAATTCGATCCGATTTTTAACAAAGCAAAACCAATTCCTAGAACTCAAAAATATCATTCTTACATTCCAGTTTCAAATAACCAAATTGCAGTTAAGGTATTTTCTAAATCTAATGATGAATCCAAAATATTAAATGTATTCAAATGATCTGAAATGTAATAAATTTAATGAAGATTGAAAAAGAAACAAAATTGTATGAAATACTGCCTCTTCTCTCCCTAAACAAAACTATACAAAACACACACACATATCCAAAAGCATCAACTTGATGCCAAACAGAAACGGGTAAGTCTGACTGCCACCATGTCTGAGAAAAAATTGCCTGTTTTTTTTATAATCTATAATGAGCTGCAATAATTTAACTAAACAAATACTTTCCTGATGAGAAGCAGACTTGTAAACTTGTTAGTAAATTAAGATTTCTATTTATGCGTATTACTTCTGTTTTCAAAACTGTACGCCCTGTTACCGTGCTTAGAATGCTGGTAGCAGAAAAATAATTAAAAGTCCTGAAGATAGATTTTATCACCATGTGCACTTTTTCAAGTTACATTGAACGTAAAACAAAATTTGTTATCAAATTTGATAATTGTTAAGTTAAATAAAATTTTGAATGCAAATTAATGTTGACATCGAAATTGGTTTTCAAATTGCTATCTCAATGCTGGAAGGCTTTACCAAGGAAAGATATCTACAGAACGTTAGTACATCAGCAATAAAACATTGAACATTTTGGAACTTTGACCACTTCAACAATCAAATCCAATGCTTGATTCACATTCACGACAAAAAATCTCTTACACGCTATCATTCATTATCTTTATCCCTGAATATCTCATGTAATATAGTCTCCAAATCGAACTGAAACACAAATAAAAGGATTAACCATTTGGAAAATATTAAATTCCTAATTTTTTGCGGAAACTGACTATCCGTTCATTTGTGCTTTCATTTTAATCACTGGTTCACTAAATCAGACTCAGCTCAGAATTATTCTTTTCAGATTGGAAACCCCTTCCACAATCCATTAGAAAACACCTCAACCTGACATCCGGTCAAGCATGACATACAACCCCACGAACACTGCATGCAGCATTTTTGCAAAAACCCTGACACAGCCACCAGATGTTATGATTAATGATGCCACTGTTGGATACCAGGTTCTACCTGAGACTGCAGCACGTCAGCTCCATCAGCCTCAACCAAAAGAAGCGCAACACTTGAACGTCTTAATCGAAATTTGATTGAGCTCGGGCCGCCGTTTTTCTATCCAGAAGTGTAAGCCCCAAAACAAACGGATGGCAGTCGGCCACTTTTCCATGTGAGGATGTGGGATGAGAACTGTTATTGATCATTTTTCAGCTTGGCAATTTGACACATTCGCAGCGTTCGATGGAAAATGTTGAAATAATTATGTCGCCGTCGCCGACGCAGCCGTCCTCTCCGTTAACATTTCGAGATGATCCAGTTTTTGTTAGTATGAAGACATGGCCGATACCGGATCTGTTGGATGGAGGATAGAAATGATGGACTCAAACAGGAAAACGAGCACACCAAGTATATTCCTGCCATCATCGAACGATTCGGCCGATGTCAGACGCGCTTCATCGGTTGGGAACTTTGCAAATGAGTGCGGTGATCGACCGTGTGTTTGTCCCCACTCAGGGAGGGAGGAATAAATATTCATAGAATTTTGCTCAATATTCATTGGCTTGGCCGATTTGGACCGGGCACTCGTGGTTCTAGGGAACCAATTGAAGTGGGAACCGTTCATTCTGCCCTACAATGTAGATCTATCTCCAACATGCTTGTCATGAATTAATGCAGTGTCTCAAATGTATCCGCGACGAGAAAATGATTCTATATTTATCCTGCAGCAACGGATTGTTGACCAAAACATTCGCTTTCCCTCGTTCAAGCTGTTCTAGCCGCGAATCGTGACCACTTTTGTCGACTAAACTGAATTGATTGCTCGCCTTGGTGTATGTGTAATCTACAGCGAAGTGGTCAACCTAGTTTATTAGTCGAAGCGACGACTTTCCATCAACTGGAGCTATAGTTGCAGCAGCAGCAGCAGTTTTGCCACGATGAATAGGTTTGCCAGGAAACACCCTGCCAAGAAACACTGTAGGTGGGGCCAGCTAGAGTTTCCTTAACTTGCACTGCATGGTCGAATTATAATAAGATAGAATCGGATCTCCACTACGAGCACACGCCCTTGGGCCTTGTTCCTGTGGTACTGCATTTTAAATGCCAAATGTACTTTAGACGGCTGGTTTGAAAGAGGCACTGTGTTTACTATAGTTGAAACGATGCCAACCTCGATTGTGGAATAAAGAGGTTATTGTGTTTACCGGCGAGGCATGACAATATTTTTCCATTGAAATATTCACATCAGTGAACTTGTGAACTTCTGTGTAAACTTGAAGCTCAGATTTTTTTCAAATCCTCTTATTAACACGGTGCTATTGTTGGAATTATTTTATTGCAATAAAATTGGTGTTTCAGGAAACCTACGCCATCAAAAGAGGAGCCGTAAGTTACAAATTACAGTTCATCGATGAATCAGAACCAGTTTTCTCGATTATTCTTCAAGAATTTGTCTTCATGAATACATATACCAATAAACAACAGAATAATTATCTGTTTCTTTTTTGATTTTGTTTTTAAAAGATCGTGTACGTCGTAGTCGTTCCTCCGTTGCTGATCAAAACTAGTGTAATTGCTTTTTTTTAATAGATTAAGCTTGGGGTCAATATCTATCTTTAATGTACTAGTTCACTAATGCATTCTATTTATAAATCAGGGTCAATATCTATCTTTAATGTACTAGTTCACTAATGCATTCTATTTATAAATCAGTACCGGCGTCGACCAGGTCCTCAGGGTCTTCGGGGAACGGAAGGTTGATTAGTTTGACAATCGTTGATGAAGACTTTAATCTCTGCATCATGGATTCACTGTGGTAAGTGATGCGATCAATGTCTTAAATTAAAATAAAATAAAATCGTTGTTATAGTGTACTTGAACCACTTTCATGAGAAGCAAACAGTTTGCACGCAAGTTTCTTTGAGGCTTGAAGGCCGAATCAGACATGAAACCATAGAATCGACTGTCCTCCTCCCAAAATTAAAACTAGATGTTCCGGTGACTCCCCGACAAAAGTTTTGTAAGGAGTGCGAGGGTGGGTATTTGAGCAGGTTTATTCGAAGGTTTATTGTAGGGAAGGTGAGTAGTTGTATTTCGGAGCACTGCTAAACAACTTTGAACCTACGAAATTCACGAAATAATCACAGATCTAAAAGGTCAATGGAAGAAGCTAAAGCATTTAAAACTTATTATCGACGCATTGTAAAGCGTTTGAGTAAAGGTAGGTAGTGGTGGTTTTAAGATGTTGTTCAGAATCAAGTCGTTTCTACAAAAAAGACTATTTACCAAGTGTTCGCGAAGCCAACTGAACATTTAATGCATACACAGAAAAAAATAATTAATTTTAACAAGCGTGTAAAATTTTCCCTCGTTTAATTCCAAGCCAAATGAGGCGTAAACGACGAAATTGTTTGCAATTTCTCATGCGCCATACAACAATGTTTGCAATCTTTCATACAACATGCTAGATTCAGGCGTTATCTGGCTTAAATTTACATGAAATATCCCATTATTTTCTGCCAAATCTAGCATTCCCTTTATGTGCATTAGATAACGCAGAAAATTCATTGTTTCTTTTTATCTGTGTATTTAACGAAAATAGTGACATTGAGACGGCTCGCTGATTCCATTTTCAAACAGACGAGGGATGCTCTCTCATTTCGGCTGCATCGTTCGAGAGCACTTTTGTCGCTTGACGTTCCGGGGAGATCCATTTCATTTTGTTTTTACCTGCATCACAAAACAAAATCGACTGCCTTCAATTTTAGACTTTTCACATGTGCTATGAAAAACTTTGACAGTGAAAATGAATGGGTCCATTTTCGAGCAGTGTCAATGACAGCCTAGCAATACAATTCTCGAAGCAGATAAACAATCTAAGCATGCTAAGAATACGACACCACTATTTTTTTTTAATTAATTAGGCTGGAAAAGCTGAAAATTGCGTAGCGAAAACACCGAGGGGTGAGTGAAAAGTTCATTTCATTTTAATGAGAGCGGATAAAGATTGTACTCGCAAAAATGCAACACTTTATTTTGTGTATAACTTTGCATGCTGAAAAAACTGACAAAGTTCTGGGTAAAAAAAGTTCAAATTTTAATGTTTAGGTGTGCAAAATTTCGTCACAATTTGTCAAGTGATGATTGAGACGGCTTCCAAGCAAGAAGTGCTTCGACAAAAAATTATGAGCTCGGTCGTGGAAAATCCAAGCCACTCCCACAGTTGGATCGCGACAAAGTTGGGAATCGACAATTCGACTGTGTCCTGTGTTGTAAAATCGTTCAAAGAGACTCAGACGACCCAGCGGCGAGTTGGCAGCGGAAGAAAAGCGAAGACGCCCGACCCCGTGAACGCAAGGAAGGTGAGGATTACTTCGAGCGCAATCCGAACAATTCGATTCGGAACGTGGCCAAGGAGGTTAATTTTTCCATCAGGGTCATCCAGCAGACAATGATGTGGGCAGGATTTCATGTCTTCAAGGTAAGGAAGGCGGCTAACCGAACCGATACACAGAATACGGTGACCAAATCCCCCCCCCCCCCCGTGGTTGCGCCCTTCCCTATTACACCCCGCGGCGGTATAAAAGAGGCCCCCCCCCGCCGTGTTTTTCTCCCCCGCCCCCCCCCCCGGGGTTCCCCGGGGGGGTCTCGGGGGGGGCGGCCGATTCTCCCCCAAAAATGTTGTGGAGGGCGCGCGCTGTGTGGGCCGCGGATATTTCCCCCCCGCTATATTTATAAGAGTGACTCCCCCCCCACCGCCTGCCCTTCTTCTCGTCCCGCGTCGGTGCGCCCCCGCGTGGCTTTTTTTGTCTTCCCCCCCCCGGCCTGGGGTGGGGCGGGGCCCAGCCGGTGTTTTTTTTTGCGGGGCGGGGGGCGCCACCCCCCCAGACCCCCCCCTTCCCCCCAAATATTATTTTTGGGGGATTTTGGAGGGCGGCCCCCCAGAACGGGGGGGGGGTCTCTACCAACACCGCGGGGGTGAAAAAATAATTGTTTTATATTTTAAAAAAATTGTGCAAGTTGTTCCCCGGGGTTTGTTGGGCGCGGTTTGGGGGGGGAAATTATCCTAGGATACGAGGTTGAATAAACCAACTGATGATGATGATGATGATGTAATACTACCATCTATTGCAGCAAGGAAACTTTCCATAGCAGTGGAATAATCTGAAAAACGATTTGATCAGGATTATATTATTGTATGTGATCATCAAGCTCCTGTATGAAGGGCCAAAAACGTTTGGGCGGGCCCGTAAGCAGAGACACTTACGCGAAACCCGCGAATATAGGGAAGAGAATCTCCTTCCAAAAGCAAGTTCACACTCACAGCACTAGAATCGAGCCCTCGATTGACAGAATAAACCCAATAGATGGGGTCGAAGAGCCCGCCCTCGTTCCACGAAATGTTAACAATAGGGAGGAGGCAGTCCCATGCTCCCTATCTAAATCGTTTTACTTGGGTGCCCTGATGGTCCCTCCCTTTCCCCGTTATATGTTATTTAATATATAATATATTTTGTACACAACAAATTAAGATACCATTATAGACAAAAATGCTAATTTATTCAAATTTCAAACTTGAATGGATTGTTACTGAAAAATAAATAAAAGTTAGATATGTATCAATATCCTACTAGTCCTGGGAAAGCTGAAAACAGAATAGATCATTCGAAATATAAAAGATAAAATTTCAATAAAAGATATTATTTTACAAAACATAGTAATATTTGTAATATGTTTCTTTGTACTGTTCTAGCAACATTTCAAAGATAGAGTGAACGAAGAGTCCGGTGGGATAATTTCTGAAAGAAATGGCTTATCTTACCATAATACCACAAACACAACATTAAAATATAATCCTACATTACGTATAAGCACATGCCAGCCTTTTATGAATATAATAGTTGAAGTTCAGAAGTGCAATTTTAAATAAAATGGTATGCTGAAATGCTGAGATACAAATTCCGCCTTTGATACCTGGCATGTTGCTCCCGGCTCTTACATAGTTTTGGAATGCAAAGATGATTCCAAAGCGTGCTGAAATTATTAGTAAAATGAGAATAGAAAATATAGAATATGATTTAAAGGTATAAGATCTTCGGTCGCACCCCCTCACTTCGCTATTGTCAGATTGACAACATTGCCCAGGCTACGCCAACCAGCGTCTCCATGTTTCAGCTGGCAGTCTTTTGTGATCATATGACTCGTGGAGGCGTGAGGTAGGAACTTGTGAGGACGAGAGGTCGGTCGCACCCTCCTTCGAAGTTGTCAACTCACCATTTGAAGCCCATACAAAAAAAACTACACAAACAAAAAACAAATAAAATTATTTTATTAAAAAAAAAAAAATAAAAAAAAAACAAAAAAATTTTTTTTTTTTTTTTTTTCAAAACCTCCCCCCCCCCCCCACCGACGGAGGAGAAGGGGGGGGCCCCCCCACACACCCCAACCCCCCCGAAAACCCGCAGGGGACCCCCACACCCCAAAAAACAAAAACACCTTCCCCCCCCAAAAAAAAAAAAAACCCCCCCCCCCCCCCGAAGGATTTAAGGATGCCATTGGTAAGGATTGTATGGGAGCTGAACTAATCAAGATGGGCCCGAAAAAGTTAGCCATTTGTCTACTCCGGCTGATAGCCACAATCTTAGCGACAGAACAGCTACCGGAGGAGTGGAAGGAAGGGGTCATATGCTCCAAAAACAAGAAAGGCGACAAGTTGGAGTGCTATCCCAGATCATCTTCTTCCGTCCTTCACCTATAATGAATAAGTTCGTGGAAAGTAATCAAGCCGACTTCGTCAATGGGCGCTTGACAATGGATCAGATCTTTACCGTTCGGCAAATCCTTCAAAAATGCCGTGAACTCCAGGTCCCTACGCACCACCTGTTCATCGACTTTAAGGCGGTCTACGACAGTATCAACCGCACAGAGCTATGGAAAATCAAGGTGTACTGGGCCTGTTTGACCAAGTAGCCCGTAGACTGATACAGGGACAGACAACCATATGATCATTTCACGGTCAATGTTGTCACTGAACGCTAAATGAAATTTCTATTGGTATTCATTTAGGTCATATGGTGACTAATTTCATCACGTAGAAGTACCAGCGGGGAGATAGTCATGAAGAAAACGATTTTTTTTTTTGGCTCAGGAAGTACTAGCACACCGGTCCCAAGCTTAATGATTTGCCCCTAAGACCGTAACTCACACCAATACACTCTCAAATATTCTGTCAATATAACATAGCGAATCAAAACAAAAACAAAGATACTTGTACCAAAAGGTACTGAAAAGCGCAAGAGTGCATGGCAAGGTGTAGACTGCAAGGTGTACTTCGGCACTAGGGGTTCTTCAACAGTGAACCAATTTCAAATCGCTAGTTGCACATTGATTGTTGGAAGTACTTCGGTTCTGTTGGTCTTCTACATTGAGCATTTTAATTAGGCCAAAACAGGGAGATGAGATGAAGAAAGTTGACTACATCTGGCATTGCAGATTCTACTACTTGTTTGGCCGCCATGATTCAGTCTATATTTTTCAGCGGTTGTAAGCAAATGTGGCATGGGAAACAATAAACTTCTACCAAGAGAAGCTAGAGCGAGCCGTTTCGGAGAAGGTTACGTTAGATTTAAGGTTTTTATATAAAACTAGATGATACGGGTAATGAAAGAGAGTGATTTTGATCGTAGTCGCAAACGTGTCACGTCTGAATAACGATTCCGAAAAACCAGTGTCGAGGTTAATCGGCCCGGGGTCAACGGAAGAGAAGTGTTTTCCCAGGAAGCTCGCAAGAATGATCAGAGCAAAGATGGAGCGACGGAATTTTCATCGATCACGCAGTAAACAGTCAATTCAAATGTTTTTTGGTAGGTAGTTTACGTTTGACGTTAGAACACTACCGCCATATTTTCAGCCTTATCACCCATCACAGTGTGCTCAACAGATGGCGATAGTGTTTTAATGACGATGATTTGTAGTGGAAAATGTTAAATTTGTTATGTTTGTTTGTCAGTCATATAAATGTTAATACATAAATGGAGATAGGTTAATATTAAACTGCAAACATTGTAATGAAAAACTCACTTTGTTACGCTCTTTGATGATAATTGTTGACTACCAATTCTAAAATGCGGTTTTCTCGAAAAGGGAACAATAGAGGACACACGATTTTGCATAGATTTTGTAGATGAATGTTTGTACTTTTAGTTTAAGTGTTCCGCTTTGGCAAATATTTGCAAATAAGGAAGTAAGATGTCTTGAAAAAACGTATTTTGTTACACTTCAACCTCTACAACTTTTTTTTAAACAATAGCCACCAATTATCTTCTACCCTCAAAATATTTATCATGTTATGTCCTAAAAATCATCTTAACAATGTTTCCAAATTCAAATTTAAATAAAAAAAATTAGAAAAAAACCGGTTTTCTATGACTTACCAAAAAAAGTAAGAAAAACTGTTAATAAACGATACGTAGATGAGATAAAGGTTCAGTTTATTGAACAAAGTTTATTTAAATAACAATATAAACAATTCTGCATCAGAACAAAATCTTCAAATTATAAGAATAAAAAGTTAGAACTTTTATTATGAGAATAAAAAGACCACTCTAGTCACCACCCAAACCAAAAGATAGATTTGATTTCTTAAATTAAATCTCTCAAAGACCTCATAAGTCTAAAGATAATGATTTTCGAGCTATCGATTTTCGTCGCGAAAGTTGGCCAATCGCACCATACTGCAGTGGTTCACTACGGACATGAGACTTGGAACATGCTCGAAGAAGACTTGTAAGCACTTTGTGTATTCGTGTGACGCGTGCTTAGGACCATCTTTGGCGGTGTGCAGGAGAACGGTGTGTGGCGGTGAAGAATGAATCACGTGCTCGCTCAACTGTATTTCGAACGAAGTTTACTGAAGATGGAAAAAGCTGGCAGGATACGCTGGGCAGGGCATGTTGCGAGACTGCCGCATAACAACCCTGCAATGAAAGTGTTTGCTGCAAATTTTGCTGGTACAAAAAGGATGGAGAGAAGCAGCAACGAATCGAGTTCTGTGGCGTGAAATTGTTGATTTGGTGATATCTGTATGGATGTAAACCAAATAAATAAAAATGTGTGGCTCTGCTTTTTGGTATTTGAAATCAAGTGGGCATTGAAAGAGGCAAAGTGCTAAACGGTGAGGAAGGGGACGAGCCTGGGATTGAACTACGTTTACCTTCTGCTCAGTAGCAGAGCGGATAACAACTGAACTACCCAGCTGCGTCTACCAGATTTAACCAATCATCAGTATAAAAATTGCCTTGGATGGAATATTTCAGAAATCTAGAGAACTTGCCTCGATGTTGACCCACCATTTTTGCTGCATTTCAAAAAGGAAGGTGCTGATCTGAAAAATCAATGAGTATTATCTGCTTTTCAAATCGTCAATCAGACTGATCTTTTCATTCACAAGCACCTTACATAACCTATTTTCAATTGGTGCAATAATTATACACTGGAGAAGAATCTTTTTTCCACTCAACTTCGACATCAACAAAAAGTATAAACTCAATTAGACGAGGGAGAAAACCGAGGTTAATCCTTTTTATTGGAACAAAGGCTGATGTCCATATAACCTACATGCAAGCCAGCACCACACCCTAAATCAACAAAAGTTTAATTAACTGCCTAAATTGTCACTTTTATTAGATTTCCCCACGCAACTTTATCGTAGCGGCGGCGGCAAAGTCGTTAATTGATTAAATTTTGCGTTCTGTTTTTCTATTTTCCTGTTTAGTCACGGGCGCACCCAATCGAGCCCCTCTCCGTCGCCGTCAATGTTTGCGTATCAACATTATACCTCCAGTGATGCAAAGGTAGGGTTTCCAGCTCCGTGGTAAGACAGTACCTCACAAAAGAGTAGATCCTGGTGGTTGATACGGTTAGGCATGGTTTCACTTCCGCTACATCCTGTAACCATCAGTGACACGCACCAACAACTGACTGGGAGTAAGCAGGGGGAAGATCGTCATCCTCGTCATCGTCATTGTCACCGTATATCGCTTAAGTCTATTGACGTGTTTTCAGTATCATTAGCCCGGGGGCACCCCTTTATATCGGCCCGACCGATTCCCCCGAGGAGTACGGATAGAATCAATATGAGAAAACCACTGCCGAGATTGCTTTCGCTTTTCGATTTATGTTCGTTTAACCTAGATTCCGAAGGCACTGCCATGTTTGAGCCGAGCAGTGAATAATACCATTTAAAATAAAGTAATATTGCTTTAAAAGTTTACCCTCCACAGCCAACCACAAGTCAATCTCCATCAAGTTCCGCAAGCCTCAAGACGTAGGAAGTTTCAACGGGAGAGGGTGCTGATGGAAACGATCTCTGATTCCTTCCATATCGGCAGCGACATTGTAAGAAATAGGAGAAGAAAAAGACGAGAAGCGTTGATCGGAAAAAGAACCATAAGGCGGATAAAAGCATAGGCAATGGGGCTGCTTCAGGGTTTGCCGAATGGGTGACAGCTTAGCTTCTAAAGTGAGCAAAGAGACGAACGAGCGGAGAGGAAAATCTATTCAATGCTAAATCGATATCGAACTGTGGCATTTCTTTACGTACACTTCCTGACGGCGTCATATTGAGCGCAAGGGGTTTTTCCTCTTCGCATCGGAGATGGGGACGGAAGAGATATGCATTTTGTTTCAATCTTTATCGAGATGAAAGTGAATGAGAGCATTTGCTCGGGGCAATGGTGCAGAAAGGCGGATAAAATGGATATTGAGAGAAGGAAGGCTGGCTGCTGCACAATGGGCGCGTGCTCTCGAGGTAAAATATGAAACCGAAAGCTTGAAGAAATTGTTTCGCCTTTTTTCCGGGTGGCACTCTGTGAAAGGAGGGCTGAAGATGCTTGGTGGATATAAAAATTGGAAAATATGATAACGTACCGGGCTGGGGGAGGTTTCCGGTGGATGACAGGGCCTGGCGGCGGTTGATGCGGTGCGGAAAACAAAGACATTATTATTTGTATTTTTATGGTGAACTTTTCCCAAGCATGTGACACACTTTCAAGTTGGTTGAATTATAATTCTTGGATGCTTTCGGGAAATTGGAATATTCCTTGGTTCAATTTCCCTGTCGAAGCTGATTTTAATAAACAAGTTCATTAATACGGTTTCGTAGGTGACATCATTTTTTTGTAAATCATAAGAAATAATCGTACGGCATCTCTTATAGAGTGATACTATTCTTACTTTTATTTGTTTTGTTCACAAACTGATGATCACTTCTCGTAACGCCCTCATCTGGTTTTTTTGTTTTGACCAAATCAATCAACATGTTATTGCTTGAGTCGTTTGTAGTAAAGATAAATGTTTAAAAAACAAACAAATTTAAGCTGGGCATAGGATCATATGATCCGTACTGAAATGATTATTTGTAAACTAATTTCAACCCTCCCAGCGCATCATTTCAATGTACATTAAGCCTAAGCCAGACAAAACCCGTCGTCTGCTTGGAGTCAGCATCTTTTAATTCCATTTCGATAATTATCCCTCGGGTAATAATCGCCTCGTGCCGACTTGTTCCCCTACCGAATGACGGCCGCAATGGGACGACGACGTTGAATTCTTCTGCCAAAACCATAACAGCGAACCTGTTAAGTTAGGAAAATGGTCTCAGAATGACTTCTTTCTGTCGGCTCCCCCCGCCTCGTGGGTATCACGCACCGTTTAGCTTCACTACCGAATTGCATCAGCAAATAATAAAATCTCCCACTCAATTATCCTCGACTTTTGGCAGCCCTCCGCCGTCTGCATTTCCCATTCCCCGAACTGTTCACCGCATCTCACTCATCCGTGCACATATATTTTTTTCGGAGTGAATGCTCCAAACTACGCTACAGCACTCCACGTCGGAGCAGGATGGTGCTTCTGCTTTGCCTGAGGTACGAAATCCCTGGCCGGAAGCTGCAAAGTTCGTCACCATCCTGGAAGATTGCTGGGAGAGGAAAATTCCTCCGAGCATGTCATTTTCGTTGACGTTATCTGCGGCAATAAATCAGTCATTTTCCGCCACATTCCTCGCTTAACTTTTGCTCTCGTCTGGCGCTGCCTGTACATAGTTGGTATGTACACGGATCGTCATCTCATTGTTGCTGCTGGATGCGGATGAGATGCCATTGCGAGGGGGTGAGTGACTGGGTGGTCTTATGGGCTTTTACTTCCAATTTTAACCCGGGAAGCCGTAACCATCAACGGGCTGACTGACTGGAAAAATGTAAAGTATTTGTTCGACACTGCTATGAACCACGGTGGAACTGGAGGGAGGGCTGAAAAATGGAACGTACATTGCCTTTTTGAAGGGATTTCTGGAAAATTTAACCGCTCGGAAGTCAAATTTCTACTGGCCAAGGTAAATGATGGAATGTCTTGGGGTTGACTCCGAATTACGACAAGTGGAGGATGTTGGGTGCGATTATGATTGATGATGGGTGCTTGAAGACAACCCGTACTACAGGCAGTGGTAGAACGGGACGGTTTTCTATAAATGGTTTCAATTGTCGCAGATGAAATTGGATTCAGTTTTGATGCACGGGTGTCATGCTTTTCAACAACTTAAAGAGAGTTGTTAACTTGCTCTTTTTGAACTCAGGTCCTTTAAATAATCACAAAAATGTGCTCTCATATTTAGTAATGGTTTGAAGACAAGAGTTAACGAATCAAGTCAGAGTACGATTATTTCAATCCACACTGTTATTTTTGATTTTCTTAGTAAATTTTATTCCGCATATCCTAGATGATAAGTTCACTGAAAATTTATTTTCGTATGCTAGCTTTCACCAGTTTCGTAAACATGGATTACGTACATAGAACATATGCCTCGTAAATTGTATGAAACTTTCATATTGCTTGTCGTCTGGTGAAATGCTATCATCATCAAATACATGAAATGAATGTCGTGAAGACCAGCCAATCGCTGTTTTTCTTTTATTGTACTCATACATGTTGGTGTTGCTGCTGAGTGGGCGCGAATCATTGATTTATCCCAAAATAAAAATTTAAGTGCTGTCGAGAGTCATAACTTCAAACCATGGATTTAACAACAGCTCATTCCAGAAATACAGGATCGAACCCCATGTCAGACACTTAATAAAAAAAACGCTTAGCATCTCCTCGTGGTTGCGTTTTTTTTCTCAATGACATTTTGAGTCGATATAGTAGATCTGTCAGTCATTCATGCAATCAGCAGAGAGACGTTTCTATTTTATTTGTGACAAAATATTCGTAGCTCTTTGTATTGTTTTCGTACAATGCACGAATGTTCTTTCTGTGTCAACATTTGCTTCGGTCTTACAATAATTGCGCGTGTGGCATTAATTACGAAGCTTCTAAAAAAGTACAAATCAGTTTCGTTGCAGAAAACAACGAGAAGATTCGTTAGTCCTACCTTCGATTGCGTGTTATAAACGAAATTTAATTTTCAGTGTCGGTAAGAGTTTTGCATAACATTGGAACTTCGGAGGTATAAAATAGAACTTACAGTGGTAGGAAAGTTCAGTGATGCAGCATGCAGGAGATACGAACAAAAACGACCTCATACTCATCGTATTTGCCAACGTCAAGAATATGGCCATTTGTAGTATCTACTTCCAGAACAGCTTCCCTAATCGGTATATCTGGACATCATCACAAAAGACTAAATCACGAATCGATAAGGTTTCGATTGATGAAAGGTCCTACTCGGATATTATCGACGTCAGGACCTGTCTCAGATCACTATCTTGTTATGGTCAAAATGTGCCAAAGAATATCCGAAACGACATTCGGTGCTGACGCCAACCACGGTGCAATCTGAAATGAAGGGAGCTACCCAAGGTCACTACTGAGTATGAAGAAAGACTAGAAGCATATGAGGGAGAGCTGCTAAAAAAAGCCCTCTTGAGAACTACTGGAGTAGTATTAAAGCAGCCATCAACAACGCAGCAGATGATGCCATAGGGTTTGTGGAAAAACAAATCGATGGGGCAATTGGTTCAACGAGGAGTGTAAGACGGTTTAAGACGAGAAGAGCGCAAGGAATCCTTCAATATGTGGAACAATGCAGGAAACAGAACAAACAGGAACGCAAATAGTAAACTCGCCTTTTCTGTGAAAAGAAGCACTGACTGGAGAAGTTGGAGTGTGAAGAAATGAAGCAGCTCCTTAGTAACATTGCGAAAACCATCAAGCTTTATTAAGTTTTATAAAAGCAACTAGAAATCAATTTGGTTTTATAATGGCACCAAGAGGTGCTAATAGGTTTCATAGTTTATTCCGATTTATGAGAACCTACACAGCTTGTTCACAACGAACTTAAAACCTTGTTTTCTCAAATTCCTTTACTTCTATCAAAGGTTTTACTTTGACTTTATGAACTCGTAAAATGCTGTTTTTAAATGCCATTTTAGGACTCATTCATATTATCTTATTTTAAACAGTTGAAAAGGCATTTTAAAAACCATTACGCCTCGAGTAAATGCATTAAATGTCAAATTGGCATAGAAGGTAGTCTGGGTGGTTTTAAAACGGAAAAAAATATGACCAAATAGTTTTATAGTAGTCAGTGCGAAAATGAATATTGAAATATAAGAAATGCGAAAATAAATGTTGAAATAAAAGAAATAAAATGAGAAAAAATAAATGCTCCAATCAAATAAATAATTCCTATGAATTGTAAATCGGAGACTAATTTCGGCATTCATTTAAATACCCTTATTGAATTCCCCCAATTTTCAGGAGATTTATGATTAATTTATCAAATGTATTTGTTTTAATTTTACTTTTGTTGTTGTAAACTAGCATTATTTCAGAAGCACATTCATTTTCGGCTCTTATCGTGCCAATATTCACCATAAAATTCAATGCGCATTTGATTTGAAGCATGATACGCTGTAAAAAAAACTTAATTTGTTTTGGATATTTTGCTATCAAACAAATTCCCCACAATCCTAGAACTTTATTCTTAGATATCATTTACTGCTAAATGAATCAGAAGAGCTGAGAATCGAACAAAGCAGAACAACAAAAAACAACCACGATATCACAGTGAAGTGGTGACAGCTGTGGCAATTTTGTCGTAGAATGGTTTTCATGGCAGCCAATAGGTTTTATGAAGGTTCTCCAGTGGTCATAACATCTTTCACTAGAACATTCTCAAAAACTTTATGGTCTAAAGGTTTTATCAACTTTTTTCCCAACCGTCTATAGAGTGAGCCACTTTTACAAATTTCGGCTTTAAAGAAGGAGGAGGTGTTGGTAGACAAAACAGTTTTGAGAGTAGTTTTATCAACAAAGCAGGGAGGAGTGCCATACGGCTAGAATAAAACTTAAATTGTTACTTGGGAATAACTATTACCTTTTTTGTTTGCTTGCTCTAGATACTCGCTCAATCGATTTGTTTCCAATTGGTAAACCAATTGACAATTTTGCTACACATCACCTTTTAAATAAAAGTAAGGAGCATAATTTGTTATATGTTCAATTCACTAGTGTCTTATAAGTTATAATTGACCGTTTTCAAAATTCGTAGTTCTAGCATTTTATCGTAGATGGCAGCAACCTCCGTGGTAGTAAATCAAATTTTCCATTTTGGGAAAAATCATTATTCATCGTATTCTCAAGAACTATGAATCTTACGGAATTTGTTTAACCTAGAGATGTTGAAAAAATATCATTTTTTTCTGGTTCAAAAATTAGAGATAAATTACTACGCTTTCGGAAAATCAAACAAAAACAAAAAAATCTCCATTTTCTTTTGAAATTTTACCAAACCCATACATTTGGACGTAGGTCATTTCCTACAATTTTGTCGAAAGGATATAAATTTCATAGATATTTTATAATTATTTTGTTGACATTTAAAGCAGGGTTCAATCAAAAATTAGAATGATTTCAATACCTTTCTGTAATTAAAGTAAAGATCATTTTTTTTATCTCCAAGAGAATTGCTCTCTGGACTCCCTTAAAATGGGTGGCATGTTTCTTTTCGCTCGGGTGCTGTCAGTTCAATCGAAGATGGCGTCGAAACAGCAAGCACTCCGCGAGCATGTTGTACGGTTTTACGAAACGCATGGTCATCGTGGAAAAAAGTTTACGGCAGACCACTTTCGAGACGAAAACGTGCCCGTTAGTACAGTTTACCGGATCCTGGCATCCCGGAGCGTGGAGCGGCCGTCTGGCGAAGATAATGACGAAGAAGAAGAAGGAAGCGTTGAAAAAGCTGTTTGACAACAAGGACGGAAGGAGTTTGCGTGATGCCGGCCGAAAATATCACTGCTCCCATACCTTAATTCAACGAACCCTCAAAATGGAGGACATCATCTGTCGGAAGAAGACTCGGTCCCCCGAGTACATGGTCGAGCAGATAGCAACCGTGAAATCGCAGTGCCGGCGGTTGACGAAGAACTACCGCGGGACGTCGTTCGTGCTGGACGACGAAAGTTACTTTCCGCTCTCGAAGACCCACATGCCAGGAAATGACAACTACTATTCCAGCGACAAGTTGGCCACACCCCCCGAAGTAAAATATAAGTTTCAGCATAAATTTGAAAAAAAAACTCATGCTGTACATCGCCATATCGGACAGAGGGATTTCAAAGCCGTGGTTCAAGCCGAGCGGTCTGGCCATCAATCAATAAGTGTACCAGGAGGAGTGTCTTGAGAAAATTCTTCTGTCGTTCTTAAAGGAGCATAATGCGGATAGGAAGTACGTCTTCTCGCCAGACAACGCGTCTTCCCATTACGCCAAGAAAACGCTGGAGTATCTTGAGCAGAAAAAGATACCGTACGTGTCGAAAGAAAGGAACCCGACCAACTTGCCCCAGTACCGTCCCATTGAAGATCTTTTCGGCTCTCTCAGTGCCATAGTGTACAAAAATAATTGGCGGGCCAAGGATACGAAGCAGTTGACCACGAGGATCCGGAATTGTATCCGGAATTTGTATCCGGATGGACGTCTAAGTTGCGTCATACGGCTGACCAGAGCCCCTTCTCCAATATTCATTGCCGTTTTTTTTTAAGAATAAGCATTATGTTCTTTATAAAAAATACTGAATTCGTTGAAAAAAAATTTTTATTTTACTATATGACTGAAAAAAATTTCATTTTTTATTGAACACCCGCTAACTGAAAATCAATTTTCTGCAAGGTTGTAAATTATGTAAAATGTTATAGCTATAGAATTAAAAGAAGGGCATAGAAAAAAGACAGCAGAAAGTGAACAAACAATTTGCTTTCTTCATAGTTGTTTCCATGTTACTGACATGTGCAGTTCAAATTGGTTCAAATCGACTCTCAAGCGTACTTTTTTTCCCCAATGAAGTAAATCACCCATTGTGAGCGGCCCTAACAGCATCCCTTCTGTTGGTTTAAATCGCTACTAATATTTAAATATGTATATTTGCTAATCTTATCACAACCAATTTAATGCACAATAATCTGGAAACAAAGATGTACAAGAACTCAGTGTATTGTTTACCAAAGCAAATGCTGCTGTCAACCTTTTATCTAATGTCTCAGAGATATCTCGTGTGACTGCAGATGGGTTCTTGGCTTCCAATAGAGCGAATATCACGTCAACATATTTTCTAATTGGACCTGCTCTCGGACGGGTATTGTCTCAGTTTTAGATCATCAGTTTTTGCACATTGAAGATGTATGTTAGCCCTAAGCATCATCTGTTGGTTCTCTGATGAATGACAGTGTATCAGGATATTACATTGTAGCCACCTTGGGCGGTCTATCATGCCCATGCTCATTCTCTTGTTACATACCTTAAATCTGTCTCTTTCAATGTTAATTGCATTTACCTGAAATGAAAAGAAAGGAAAAAAAAATTAGTACATCCACCAGTTCTTAAATAGGTCAACAACAGAATGCTACAATTGCCACACAATGTGTTTCCATCAGAAAGAACTAAAACGACCAAATCCAACCAGTGACAACTCGACTCTATCAGGCGACTTCCAGGCAGCACACACAAAAAAAAAAACATTATCCCAATCAGAGAGCCAAAGAGCACCGATCCATCCATTCCAGGAACTAGCGCTAACAACGCATCAGCTGTACAAGAGCAATGGAGCACTAGCAGCAGTAGCAAAAGCGCAGTAGCAGTACGTAGAAATTATGTTCACTGTACCGCATCCAATGAGATTAAGTTCAATTTAATTTGTTGTTTTAAATTCGTTTTTCCTCCAATTATTTGCTCGTCCTTATTGCTGCTGGCTGTTCTGGCATTCCGACCTTGCGAAGCATCCATCCCGGATCCGTCGCCGGAAAAACGGAACCAAACAAAAGCCATCTACAAACACACCGAGCGCTAAGTGCGAGGGAAGGAGTGAGAACGATCGGAATACGAGAACAGCGGCAGTATAAACCGTTTTGTATTCATAATAAGGATTACAATAAAAACAATTTACTGACTGACAGACAGGCTGTTCTGTGTTGGAGTGTTCACTCTCGCTCCTCAAGTCCTCTCCACTGTCCTCGTGCCACGCGGGTTGGAAAAATTGATACGCTCCATATCAATACACAGAGAACCGCATGCCACTCCGAGTATGTACGTATGTTTTGCCTATATTTATTCTACCAACTCCAAGTGTATACCTATTCAACGTGTGTCTATAGTATTTTGCTAATGGAAAAACTCATCCGGGCGGGCAATAATTGCTGATAGCTTTTCTCCGCAGTTTTCGTATCGTAGATGGACGGTGGCAAGGATATGAGTTCAGACGGTTTCCAGAAAAGGTTGTGGATAATTTACATGTGCTGGAGTTCGGGTTTTCCTGCCAACATTCCAACGAAATGGTAACCCTGAACATCGAAGCTTCGGCTCAGGTTATACGCGGCAGATGAGATAAAATGTGCAACTTGATGACAAGGCTGACGTTGTCGACGATGAAGTTGCTGATGACGGCAAGGATGATGATGATGTTGTTATTGTGTGAAAAAATGTTCCGGGAATGATGACCCCTTCCCCGGGAACTTACTCGGAAGCAGAGCAGCTACAAATAATACAATAATCTTCTCGTCAGAACGTTTAACATTTTGCAGAGTCGATTTAATCCCGTTTTCGGATTTGCTCGTATTCGTTCTATTTGCAGGGATGAGCTGGGACGGCAAACGAGGTGGGTGTAACACTCGTCGAGTTGTGCACGTCCCCGGGTACAAAAGTTTGATAGAACTTTGCTAGCTCGATTCCCAGGAGACTCTGAAGTGGACTGAGTCCAGTGAATGAATGCGAGCGGGCAGGGAATCCAAAACGGCGATCTGTTGAAATTGTAAATCCTATTTTAATTTCATAAGACCTTGTTGCAGTTCATGTTTCACGTACAATTCATGGAATGGTTCGTTCAGTTTGCCGGGAGGGTCGAAATCTCGATAATGGCATTGAAGGGATGTGCGAAGGGTAAGTCTAGGGCGTTTTTTTTGCCTGAACTTGTAATAAAGTTAATCTCGTTTTCATGTTGTTTTCATAACATGTAATGACGGTTCTTTGGAAGCTTTTAGTTCAATCATTATTTCGTCACATGCAGAGTTATTTCACCATTATTATTATTCAACAGCAAAGATGGATTGCATATTTTCTAATAGGATGTCAATCCACATTATCCATTCCTGTTTTGCTTTTTAGTAGATACATGAAAGTTGTCATAGTTGAAACTTCGATAACATGGCACACACAAAGCTTCTTGTCAAAGTATTTTAGCCTCATCAACTAGTCTTCTAGTAGTAATTCGAATTTTGATGTTGTCCAAGGTTTTCATTTACTCAGTTTTACATGGCCAAGAGTTACACTCTTTACTCAATAAGAAGCAGAAAACCCACCATCAACAATTAGGCACAGTTGATCTTTCATCCGCGATTCGAGTAAATTACACTCAAATCACCCACGATAAAAATCCGAACCCCACCGGGAGCGCTCACACTAGGGCACAATTACTAGGTCATAACTGGATCCTAAGCACCTCGCAGAGACACATCAAACGACTTGGCTCGCTCATTCGTTCCTTGATGTCGTTACAGTTTTTACGCTCGCGCTCGCATATGCTCGGAATAAGGGGCCGGTTTTCGGTTGAATGGCTGACAGCAGCTGATTCCTATCAACTTGCTTGGCATGATTAATGATACGAGGGGGGCAGTTTTCAAACGTCTTTTTATTTTGTTTTAGCACAATACAAACACGCACCATGAATCATGAATGCTACGTCTTGAGGACATTTTACGACCGCGAGCTAAACGATTAAGGGTCATAATTTTCTATTTGATACCGTAAACACACCCACACTCTGTGACCATAACGAAAATTTGCATCCACTCTTGTTGCTCCACGTATGGCAACGATCTTTCAGGTCCATTCGAATCATTTTGTCCAGACCTAAGACAGTGGGACAAATCTCATCAAATCTGACGACGAAGGCGGCTGTAGCATTTTATTGCAGCTAATATGATTTCCATTTTAGATTGAATTTCCCCGTTTTGGAGCTTCTATAAAGCGAGACATATGACGCCGTGGAACAAATCAATTAGGCCCAAATGTCTTGGCTCTCTCATATCGCCAGTCGTTCCGATAATGCGGTCGAAGAAGTTGGTCCAAACCCACACAAACTGGCATGTATGTTCATGGACAAACAATAGCGAAGACGGCAACATAGAGCAGACTCATCGCACATGTGTGTTTGCAAATAAATTTACGCCTTCCATCGCCATCACCGTCGCGTCACGTCGCCTTGCTGTCCTGGGGTTTGCAAATGGAAAAAACCAGTTAGACCAGTATGAAGAGCAATCTGCGGATGTTGGTATCAGTTGACACTGAACTAAATCCATCGAGACAATACCAAGCGCGGAGGCGGACAGATTGCTGAAGTCATCTTCGTCGGGAGATGATGTTGGTTCAAGGACACAAATAAGAATGTTATTACTAGATCAAGAAGTAGCTATTCTTTCAGTACCCTCAGCAAAACCATTAGCGTGTGGGTGATCCCGTCCGTTGGAAGTGGTGACTAATTGGAAAGGATACCACGTGTCTGCAAGCATGGCAGGTATAGGGTAATTATTACATGAAAAATGACGTAAGTGAAGCGCACCCCATCCATCATGCTTAGTCAACACGACAGCCGATGGCGATGGATGGTGGTTTGAATCCCCACTGAAGGTAATCAGCCTCCACCGGAGCCCCCCGTTTGACCGAACAATGACTAGGTGTAATTTTTGCTTTTGAAATGTGCCAGCTCACGACTAGGTTGGAAAATTGAGGCTCTAAAAAAAGTGGCGTCCTAAAAGAATGGTCCGTACGTAATTATGATGTTCGATGGTTGACAGCATCGCATCGTCTTTTTTTCGGTCAGAGGATAAGTAATATGGAATCCATTTATTTATCTTGTTTAACCAGGTGATCTGTTACCATTTGATCTTAGGATTCGTTTGTTTGGCTAACAATGTGATTCGGTGTAAAATAATATTGTTTCACTACCCACCAAGACCAGATTAACAATCTTTTTCTAGAAGATATTTTTCTCGGATGTAGAATGACAGATCTGGGAACGTCCATTAATTACGTCACGCAAAAATTGACTTTTTGTAACCCCCCCCCCCCATGTCACGTTTTTTGTATGGACCTTCCAATTTTTTTGTATGGATCGTCACGTTTTCTCGAAACCCCCCCCCTCCTTGATTTTTTTGGGTGTGTTTTTGTTGAGTGACAAATGTTAAGCTTAAATATCCATTTTCCAGCCGCAGTTAGAATGTTTTCTCATTCTTCCTCCTCTAGCATTACAGTGCTGGACAAAATAAATTACATACCATAAATTTTTTTGTTATTTGCTTCGATATCTCAGCTGATTTAAAAGCTAGAGGGTAAGTTTCTTCTGGGCATACACTCAGCGATATAAACTTCCGATATTCATAAGATTGCATTATGATTATCTGCTATAAGAAATCAGTATGAATTTCATAAATTTGCCTTATGAAATATAATGATGTTGAAAATATAAAAAATATGGAGCAACCTGGATTCGAACCTTGAACGTTGAGGCCTCCAGTGACTTGCTCACTAGTATATATCAACACTTGTTATCTAGAAAGCTTAAAAGCGTACAAAAACATCTTCTTGTGAAACAAAATCCATTCAGAAGTCAGCCTTATGAAATTCCAAAGCATCGTTCATAAGTTGAACCTTATGAAATTCTTAAAATTATTTGCCTGAGTGTAGAAAGTAATTTTGTACGACAAAAAAAGGCTGCGGAATGAAAGATTAAGGAATTTTCATGACTTGCACAATATTAAATCTTGTATTGCTTAGGTGGTATTTCAATATGGACAAAATAAATCATGAACCTGATAGTTAATTTTATTAGACACCGATGTCTTGTCCATATTATCGTCTAGATAACCCCTCAGATTTTCAATCGGATTCAAATCAGGGGATTGCGGAGGCCATTCGACAATTTTGATTCGATTTTACTTGAATAACGCAGTAGTTTTCTTCGCGATGCGCTTTGGATCGTTGTCCTATTGAAAAAGGGAGTAAGTTTCCACGCCAGTTTTCAAAAGAGCCATCTTAAAAGAAAGTCTATGTATCATCGCAGTCACATTTGATATGTGTGCCAAACTTCCTACTCCAGACCATGCGAACGTTCCCCAGACTATGATATTCGCACCGCCGTGCTTCAATGTCTTCTGGACGTATCGATCCTTGTGTGCTTCACCAGGAGCTCTTTTTGTCGCGCCGTTTTTGTCCGAATAGCTTAAACATACTCTCGTCCGTCCATAGAACCCATTTCCAGGAGTCTACTGACATACCAACGTATTTTAACGTAGGACTACGTTTCTCTTTTTTATACCGGGTGTCATTTCAAAATTTTGAAAAATGAGAGCTTTACGCAAAAGTGAAGGGTTTTGAAAACGAAAAAAACTGTCGTTTAACAGAACAGAATGACTTCATTTATACATCGTTTGATCAGGAAAAGTTACAAATGTTTTGCATTGAAATTTCAATTAAGTAATATTAGTATAAGTAGTTCAATTTATCACTTAAAGATGATCTACTTTTGCTCCCATACAAATCTACACATGAACAGGTTGAAAACCTCTCCGGGTTTTCAAAAGCGGGTAACAAATTGTCTTCTTTTTATTTCATTTAGTTTTATTCCATGTTAAATACAGCCCTAGCCACATCCCTCAGGTGTAAAATTATTTTGCTTTGTTGCCTGATTTTATAGCTGAAGCCTGTCCCCTCTTTTGAATTTTGCTTTGTACTGCATTTTCGTGCCTCTCTTCTTTGGAGGCAATGCTATCAACACCTGTATAAGGCACACGATTTGAACCAAAATGATTTCATTGGGATATTCAGGTTCAATTGATCGATGGTTGTGTTTTCGCTCTCTCGTTACGAAGATTTTTTCTCGGTTCTTCTTTTTCTCGTCCGTTTTCTTGCGATTGAGCGTCTGTCTACTAAATTATCGCCTCGCTTCCTCATCTAGAAACCAGACGGACGGGCTGCAAAGTTTTTCAAGTTTCCCCGCTCGACATATTGCCGTGGCAATGGGTCGTAAAAATCGATAATCCGCGCGGGCGCCATCCGCTTCCGAAGAGCCTTACCGGAGCCGGGCACCTCACAGCGCAAAACGATGTTTGTGACAACTAGATTAATAGAATCATCCCAATTTTCTTGACGTCGGCCATTCACAGTGACGAGGAGTTTAATAAACTACTATCCGGATTGAATACAGCACATTATGGTGTCATTCTGGCCAAATAAACCGAAAATAGAAACTAATTTCTAAGGCGTATCATAATCATCGTCCTTTTCAGGACGACCAATTTAATTTTGCAATAAAAGAGTTAGTGTTTAAGTGAAATGTTCGTGATTTATCCTGAACAACCTTGGCATATTATTAAAACTAGTACATTTTGGATTGTTTGAGGCATTCAGTCGAGAGTGGTGAATTCGGCAGAGATTTTTCATCAAACCCGAACTGAATATTTTTTCATCATACCGTGAACCGAATTTCATAAGAAGGGACGGGTCAAGCAAAATAATAAAGATAATAATAAAATTTTAAACTTTTTGATTAAACACGGAACCAGCTACGGCAAAAAAACATCTGCGCTGTGACTACAACTGTCAAAAAATGCAGTGCTGCCAAAATAAATATTAAACTGGCTTTAATTATATCATCGAGAAATCTTATTTTTTAAGATTTATTATTTATTATATGATTTTGAAGATTTATTATGTCTTGGAAAAAATATCGATTTTAAGATTAAAACTAATCTGGCAAAAAAAAACTCTAC
Organism: Aedes koreicus; assembly: GCA_024533555.2. Taxonomy (NCBI): domain Eukaryota; kingdom Metazoa; phylum Arthropoda; class Insecta; order Diptera; family Culicidae; genus Aedes; species Aedes koreicus. The sequence goes on along the minus strand of JAHHFK020002600.1, from coordinate 675,107 downwards.
ATCATTTTTGTCTTGGCCTATCACACTAAATAGTAGAACTTACCAATATATGTCACAGATATATCTGTCAAAGTGACAGTAATATAACATATATTGCGTTTTCAGGTCAAGTGTATTATTTATTTCGTCCAGTACTATAGATACCAATATACTTAGGTTTGTTCTTAATGCTACTTTTGCATTCAGAAAGGTGGAACGCATGTCGTTTTTCATACTAAACTCATCAAAAATGTCTCCACTGACTCCGCTTGCGATTTGTGGCTTTCCTTGGCAAACGACACAAGTTGAACGAGTTCGTTTGTTAGCTCAGGATCAAGGCTTGGATAGACTTTGACCGATTTATTTGCTCCGCCCTTCGAGCATAGAAGGGGACACATCCAAATCGAACTAAAATCTGATCAAGTCACATATCTTTAAAAGAGCAAAAATAATTATATGATCATCGTACGCTGAACGAATGATATTTCTGTACATGTTACCTGTTTGTACCCTGCAGCCCACTCAGCAAAAGAAGCTTTGAGCTGATCAATTACCGGAAAGATGCATCAGCTTTGAACTTATCTTCTGGGTTTCATCTTGGGAGGGTTATAACTTGCTTGGAGTGGCCTGATGCCTTGAGACGAACGCTCTTCGCATCTCTTTCCCGACCGTACCGAGTTTTGAAAAAACTTTCTAGTCAAACCTATCAAGGATGCCGTGGATTTACCATATAAATTTATAATAACCTTTCTTATCCGATCATCATTTTTTTTTTATTTTTTTATTTTAATTTTCCTCCCCCCCCCTTTATCACGACCTTTAACATCGAGCACGATTTTCAACAGATCCGGTCAATTTATCTGCTTTGCCGATGACGTGAATATTGTCGGCAAAACATTTGAGGGGCAGAGCAGTACACCAGACTAAAGCGCGAAGCAGACAAGATTGGGTTGAAGATAAATACGTCCAAAACGAAGTACATGCTGGCAGGCGGAACCGAGCACGACAGGACCCGACTGGGAAGCAGTGTAACGATCGACGGCGATGAGTTCGAGGTAGTCGATGAATTTGTCTATCTCGACTCACAGGTAACTGCGGACAACGATAACAGCCGTGTGATCCGGAGGTGGATTATCAGTGAAAGTCGTGCCTACTATGGACTCCACAAGCTACTACGGTGAAACAGACTTAGCTCCCGTACGAAGTGCATCCTGTTCAAAACGCTAATAAGACCGGTTGTTCTCTACGGGCATGAGACGTGGACAATGCTTGAAGAGGACCTGCGAGCACTCGGAGTTTTTGAGCGACGGGTGTTAAGAATCATCTTTGGTGGAGTACAGGAGGACGGACTATGGAGGCGAAGGATGAACCATGAGCTCGCGCAACTCGCCGGCGAACCCAGAATTCATAAGGTGACAAAAGCTGGAAGGATAAGCTGGGCAGGACATGTTGCGAGAATGCCTGGCAACTATCCTGCAAAAGTGGTGTTTGACGGAAATCCGGTTGGTACAAGACGACGTGGGGCGCAACGAGCAAGATGGTCAGCCAGATGGAGCAAGACCTAGGGGGTACAAGATGCCCAAGGGATTGGAGAGGAGCAGCCACGAATTGGGCATTATGGAGGGATATTGTGTATCAGGCTATGTTATAGTATTGTGACGTTATGCCATGTAAATAAATAAATAATGGGAATAGGGCATCACATTCTGTTGAGTTCTGTTGAAAACATCACGTTCTGTTGCGAACGTACGCTGGCCAAAGTTGTTATTAGAAATTTAGACTCAGTTGGAATAATTTCCCGATGACTTCTTTCAGAAGGAGGATTTCATAAAATGATGTTGGATGAAATTGTAGCTCTTAACTTGTTCTACAATAGCTCTAAATTTTATACTAGGGCAGCAAAATGGTGAGTAGACACCTGGAATGGAGCGTGCTTCCCCGCCACATATGCTATGGTCCTCACAAGTTCCTACCTCATGCTTCCACGGGTCAAGAGATGACAAAGACCGCCAGCTAAGGGTTGCGTACTTAGCTGGTAGTGCAGCCTGGGCACTGTTGTCCTTCTGACTTCAGCTAGATTGAGGAGGTACGTGCGGAGCGTCTGTCCATCAAGGAGGTGCTGCTCAAACAGCGTCTGTCCTGGCATCCAGCGGTTGAGTAAGAAACGCTGTATCGCGTCAACTATACATTAGGTAACAGCCGCAAAAAGGCGATGTACAGGGTGCGGCAGAAAATAATGCGAAAATTTGTTCTATTCCTTTCAAATCCCATTTTCAACTAATTCAAGCAATAATATCAACATTTTCGAGTGCAATTATCTTAATAAAGTCTTTTTAAACAAATTTATTCAATGTGTCCTCCATTTTTATTAACATCCTTGAGCCGACGCCGGAAGCCAGAGCATGCCTTTCGGACGTAGTCCTCCGACATTGACTGCCATGTGCGTGTTATGGTTGACTTCAGGATTTTCGCACTAGGGTGTGATGTTTTGCAGGCTCGTGCTTCAACATATGCCCAAATCGAATAATCCAACGGATTAAGATCTGGACTGCTAGGGGGCCACAAATCCTTCGGCCAAAACTTCATGTTATCGTTAAACCATTGTTGGGTTCGATTGGAAGTGTGACATGGCGCTTCATCCTGCTGTAGGACAACGTTTTGGTCCTCGGAGAAGTTGGCATTCACCCAGAGAAGCACTTGGTCCCTTTAAATATCGATATCCTCTTCGGTATTGATTTTAACTCCGGCATCAACGAAAACAGGCGGCATTTTCAAACCGTTGGACACCACCAAGCCAAACATCATGACACCAGCCGGATGTTTGATTTGAAATTTGAATTTCACTTTTTCCGGATCGTTCTCCATTTTCTGCGGTGAAATGAACCGGTCCATGCGGCTGTTGGCCACAGCATCGATGCTGAAAAGCTTTTCGTCGGAGAACAGGATTATCATTTTTTCCTTCTTCAGCAAGGAAAGCCATCTCTTGGAACGAGTCACTCGTAGTTCCTTGACCCGGTCCGTAATCAAGTGGCGTTTCACTCTGGCTCTGGAAGATGCATGCAGGTCTTCTTTGATGATTCTCCGCATGGATTTCTCAGGAAATATTGGCTTCCTTTGCAAGTTTTCGTATGGAACGCACCGGGTTGCGAGCAATTTTTGCACGAACCGATTTGATCACGTTCGGCGTGCGTGCAAAGCGCGGACGTCCGCTTCCCGGCTTCCGCTGCTTAGGACCATCCTGCAGGGACTTTTTTGTGCGGTAAACTGTTGCCAAATGGCACCCTACCACCTTGGCAATCTCTTTCGGCTTCTTCTGGGCGAGCAACAAACTGGTGATCACTTCTTTCGCGAACATTTTGACGAATTTGCAATAAAACAAATAGAATTTTTGGATACAGCACTTGAAAGTAAACATAAAAAAATACAATTCCGACAGAAATTAGTCACTAGCTACACGAATTAACCCAATACTCAAGTTTGAACATTTTCGCATTATTTTCTGCCGCATCCTGTAGGCAGCGTGACCCCGGTAAAGAAGCATGCTGAAATCTTACCCTACCACGAAAAATGGAAGTATTCTTTATACGATAAATAATTTTAGATCATCATTGGAATTCCCAAGTATTGTATAATAATATTGAATTGTTTTCTTCCCCCGTGGTTATGAGAATGCAAGTCCGTTTACAATTGCAGCAATTGGATCAGCAGACATGCAGACATTACAAATATAATTGTTATTATCATTTTATATTATAATATCCCTTCATAATATTTTTTTATGCTATTTTCAGCTTCGCATTGGCATAGTTGTAAGTTTTGGCCCACTTAACTCACGTTATGTATTTGAAAAGATAGGATGGTTCTTACATTTTTTTTAAAGAGAGGATTATATACGACAAATTCTACAAAAAAAAATCCTGCGTCCAAAATAATTTATTCAAAGACTAATATTGTTTATGATCCTTCATACAGACATAAAGAATCATTAATGGGCCCAGTGGGAAAAAAGAGCTATCGAAGAATTTCATGTCATTTTTTTAAAATTTTTTTCATTTTGGATTTATTGAGTTTCCGTTTTTGGGCAGTAATCATACTCATGTGAAATTTATTTTGCATAATTGTTTGCTTAAATTTTCTTTGCTATTTTGCTAAGCTGCCAGGTGATCAACTTTATTTTATTATATCACGTTGGAATTTTCGCTATTTAAGAGTTTCAATCATTTAACATCGCAGTGCAAGAGGCAAATAGCGGCCTTTAATTATTACATGTACATTATGTAGTATTTCTTTACAACATCGTATTATTTCCATCATATCATGACCATCACATTTTCATACAACAAACCTGATTTAGGCGGTATCTGGCTTAAACACGAAACATACCTTCAATTTATGACATCTAGCATTGCATATATGTCCAATATATAAGGCAGAAAATTGCAGCTGTGGTAGGCTTCTGAAAATTACGGAATCTGTCGTAGGCTTTTGCACTTATTGCTGAATGTATTTTTCATTTCCGGTTTCCAAATCTGAGCTGATCTGATTCATGCAGCGCTGTGCCATTTGGCTGGTGTTTGATTTTTCATTTCAATCTTTGTCATTACTTCATCATTACTTACAATATCATTATATCTGGTAATATTGTTTTATTGTTTTTACTTCCATGATGATTTAAACATTAATTTTTTGTTTTGCCCATTTATCTTTAACTCCCTTCCAGTTAAATCTTCCCATTCCTAACTCGACAGCAATAACTATTAGGTCAGCAAAAATAAAAGCGGATGTCTGTTATAAAATCTGCATAAATATATATATATATATATATATATATATATATATATATATATATATATATATATATATATATATATATATATATATATATATATATATATATATATATATATATATATATATATATATATATATATATATATATATATATATATATATATATATATATATATATATATATATATATATATATATATATATATATATATATATATATATATATATATATATATATATATATATATATATATATATATATATATATATATATATATATATATATATATATATATACAGCAATTCCATGAAAAAAAGTTATACGATCTCTCAGAATTTTATAATATTCGGTAGGATTGTTCAACATCGAAAAATATTAGACCCGTATTTTTTTATTTCGTTAGTAGACTGGACCTTTCTGCGTTAGACTGGTCCAAAAAATCGTGATTTTTCAAAATCTTCAATTTTCAAAAATTTATAACTCCTAAACCGTTTAACCGATTTTAGTCATTTTTGGCCATTGTATTGGTATTTTTTTGAATTTCCAAGCAAAAATACGAAACCTTTGAATATATCAATTTTTGTATGAAAAAAATACAAAACAAATAGTTTTTCTTGAATTTGACTGCGAGGGGCCTCAACGACTCCTTGTTTTAGTATTTTTAAATGAAAGAGCATTCAATTTTACATAACATATCAAAAAATTGGAGATGTTCTGCGTGTCGTTTTGGAGATACAATTTTTTAAATAATAAATCATTACTCTTCATTTTATACATCACCCGCCTGTAGAAACGATGAAGATGCATGGTAGATTACCATGCGTCTCCATCCAATCAAACCTATGACTAATGAAATCTATGAGTAGGTCACAGAATGTCAAGTAAATATTATATAATAAATAATATTTACTTGACATAATTATATAATATTATAGCAACTAAGACTAATGAGACTTTAGGTAGATATTGACAATTTGATTACCTAACATTCTTTTCGTTACACAGAGGGGCATTGGTATTATTATTTAAAAGAAGAACCGTTGATACGTATTGACTACCTACTGTAGATGTAGAATGTTTATCGACCTGTGAGATTGAATTGAATTGTTTCTCGGCTGTAGCGATCAGGTCTACTCGCTGACGGGAGGGAGTAGAGTGGAATTTCTAAAGCGGAGAAGCAGCAGAGTGAACAACATCTCTTTCATTTCATACTCGTCGCTCGCTTGCGTTATCTGTTATTCTGTTGCTTTCTCGCTTTAGAAATTCCGCTCTACTCGCTCCCGTCTGCAAATAGACCTGATCGCTATAGCCGAGAAACAATTCAATACCTATTGTAGTCTAGGCTGCAGTTCACTTCACTTGATCGTAGGTACAATATAAACATCATATAAAACACGGAAATTTATGTAAGAAGTTACCAGTTGAAAACAAAGTATCATATCAGAACAGTTATATCAAAGAATATCGTAAAATGAAACGTAAGTGTTCAATTTGTAGTGTTTGGGTGTTGAGTTCGTGTTCCAGAAAAATCAACGCAAAATTGTACGACCATGCTGTGGAAAAAAAGGTTAAAATTGATGAGAGTAGCTCTTTCATTTGTCAAAGTTGCTACAAGAAATTGTATAAGCACATTGATACCATGACCGAAGAACCCATTACAGGACCATCCAGTATAGGCACTACAGGTATGTTATATAAAAGTTCATATAATTCTGTTTTAATTTGAATTCTTCTCTTGCAATTGTTACTGGAACATTTTTATTTTTACATTCTTTTAGAATCGTGCGAAGCAACCAGTCACGAAACAATTGCCCTTGCAGGACCGTCCGGCATTGTTCCTTTTCCCTACCAAAGTAAATAATAAAATAGAAATTATTTGCATGATTTCCAATCAATCAATTTTTAATCAATAATTTGTTATATTTATTTACAGGCTCATTGGAAACAACCAGCTATGAATCGATCGGTACCACCAATAACACGTTTTTGTCTGACGATAATGAAATGCTAACACAGCTTAAGGATAAATTTAAGGAAACAAAAGATAGCAATGAGCGGTATAGGATTTTAACCACACTGCCCAAAAGTTGGTCTACATATAGGATTATGCAAGAGTTTGATGTTTCCCAATATATGGCCAACCAAGTGAAAGTATTACAACAACAGGAGGGAATAATGTCAGTGCCTAAAAAGAGGATTAGTAGAGCTTCGTTAGGAGAGGAAACGCTAATGCGTGTTCGTAATTTTTATAATAGCGACGATATAAGTCGTGTGTGCCCGGGAAAAAGGGATTATTTGATATCCAACAATGAAGAAGGTAGGATCTACATACAAAGAAGGTTAGTTTTATGCAATTTGCAAGAGGCGTACTCCATATTTAAAAATACTCATCCTGATATTAAGATTGGATTTTCGATGTTCGCCAGTAACCGTCCAAAACACTGCATTTTGGCAGGAACAAGTGGCACGCATACGGTGTGCGTTTGCATTTACCACCAAAACGTTAAATTGATTTTTAAAACACTCCAAAGTAAACAATTACTTCCAGATGGTGTTCAGTCCTACCATGATATGTTTTCAAAAATAATTTGTCAAAATCCAAATGAGCATTGCTGGCAGCAATGTTGCGAAAATTGTCCGGGAATGCAAATTTTGGCGGTAGAACTTATGACCATTCTTAATAACGGTCACGTTGAATCATTACAATTTAAACAATGGCGTCAAGCAGAAAGATGCAGTTTGGACTTAGTTGAAATGGACACACAAGAATTTATTGATACTTTTTTAGAAAAATTACTCAATTTATTGCCACATAACTTTACAGCTGAGCGACAGGCAAACTATTTAAAACACGTGAAAAACAATTTAAAAGCTACTGAGTGTATCATAATCTGTGATTTTTCGGAGAATTATTCATTCGTTGTGCAGGATGCAGTTCAAGGCTTTCATTGGGCAAACGCTCAATGTACTATTCACCCTTGTGCTATTTATTTTAAAGATGAAGAATCAAATGATTTGAAGTTTACCAGTTTTATTGCAATTGCTGATTTCACTAAACATAATCATGTCGCAGTGCGTCTTTTTTTGACTCAATGCATAGCGTTCATAAAAAGTAAGTTATCAGGTTTAGAGAAAATTTATTTCTTCTCAGATGGATCTGGAAGCCAATACAAAAATAAAATGACCGCTTTTAATTTGTGCAACATGCAAAAAGATTTTGGCATAGATGCCGAGTGGAATTTTTTCGCTACTTGTCATGGAAAGGGCCCTTGTGATGCTTTGGGAGGCGTATTGAAACGAAATGCTGCGAAAGCCAGTTTGCAAGATCATCACATAACAACGGCCGAAGAACTTTATTCATGGGCTATTTCTAAGCCAGACTCGAAAATACACTATCAATTTTTTTCGGAATCCGACTATAATAAAATGGAAAGAAAATTAAAAAATCGTTACACACGTGTGAAGCAAATTTCAGGGACTCAGTCATTCCATAGTTTTAAGCCTCAAAACGAAGAGTATATTATTGTGAAACAAAATTCATTTTCAACGGAAGAAAAATGTATAAAATTGTTATGAAAAAACTTAATAAATAAAAATAAATGTATAAAAGTGTTTTTCTTATTTTTTAACATGTTCATCATGTCGCGCGGCTTTAAAGTGTTTTTTTCTTGGAACTTACACTAAGCAAAAATATTTGAAATTTTAAAGCCTTATTTATTTGAAAAGGTAATCGTCAAAAAATAGCAATTGGTCTGTGTGGTTAACGGAAAGCCTTAAAGACTGATTCGAATGTTATACTAAGTTTGTAAGTAACTCATAGATTTCATTAGTCATAGGTTTGATTGGATGGAGACGCATGGTAATCTACCATGCATCTTCATCGTTTCTACAGGCGGGTGATGTATAAAATGAAGAGTAATGATTTATTATTTAAAAAATTGTATCTCCAAAACGACACGCAGAACATCTCCAATTTTTTGATATGTTATGTAAAATTGAATGCTCTTTCATTTAAAAATACTAAAACAAGGAGTCGTTGAGGCCCCTCGCAGTCAAATTCAAGAAAAACTATTTGTTTTGTATTTTTTTCATACAAAAATTGATATATTCAAAGGTTTCGTATTTTTGCTTGGAAATTCAAAAAAATACCAATACAATGGCCAAAAATGACTAAAATCGGTTAAACGGTTTAGGAGTTATAAATTTTTGAAAATTGAAGATTTTGAAAAATCACGATTTTTTGGACCAGTCTAACGCAGAAAGGTCCAGTCTAATAACGAAATAAAAAAATACGGGTCTAATATTTTTCGATGTTGAACAATCCTACCGAATATTATAAAATTCTGAGAGATCGTATAACTTTTTTTCATGGAATTGCTGTATATATATATATATATATATATATATATATATATATATATATATATATATATATATATATATATATATATATATATATATATATATATATATATATATATATATATATATATATATATATATATATATATATATATATATATATATATATATATATATATATATATATATATATATATATATATATATATATATATATATATATATATATATATATATATATATATATATATATATATATATATATATATATATATATATATATATATATATATATATATATATATATATATATATATATATATATATATATATATATATATATATATATATATATATATATATATATATCATGGGAGTAGGAGGGACCATCAGGGCACCCCATTGAAGCACTCTGGATGGGGAGAGTGGGAATGCCAACTTCCCATTGCTATCAGTTTGTGAATAGAGGGCGGGCTCTTCTCCCCGCCCATTGGGGCATCCTCATGTTAGATAGCTTGCTCTTTTGACCAATTGTTCATTCTTGTTGTTGGAAGGAGATTCTTTATTCCCTGTGGATACGTATATGTGATGTTGCATATCGATCCACCCAACCCCTTTTTGGCCCTTCATACAACGGCATGATTAGGATAATCAGTGGTTATTAAAGCTTGATCAAGTCTACCAGAGAGGAGAGCCCATTGCTGTCGGACTTAGTTTCCGTGCTACAATGGGTGATAGTACAAATCATACATCATACAATAGCCCTAACTTTTATATTCAAAGTCTTATTTTAACTGTAATATTCAATGATGAATATAATTTGAATTTTCCAATATTCCGCTCTCACGCCTTAGATGTTAAAGTTAGAGTAGTACATTATGAAACAAATTTATGAAAATTACCAAGACTAACAATTTAAGAATATTTGACCCTTTGAAGAACAGCTTCTGGAATTTTTGGTGTTGTTGTTGTTGTTATTGTTGTTGGTTGTTTCGTATTGGCGTGACTTTCAGCCTGAGGCCGGTCAGCTTCTAGTGTGGATATGACTGTTTTCAGCACTGATGCTGAGAGTTGTTTTGATTCTGCGGTGCTATGCCACGAACAGGGTTGCTAATTGATAACATCTAACGTCTGTGACGGTAACATCTTCCATGCCAAATTCCATAAATCGTTAACGAAAACCAACACTAAAACTGGTGCTATGAATTGTAAAATCACACAAAAGCAGGTTTTGACGCAGTGAGTATCAGCACAATGACAAGGAAAGAAGCCTCCAGTAACATTTACTCAATCAATAACAAACGTTATCACAGAACGTGAAATTTGCTACCTAGTCGTTACAACCAGCTTTCGAGCTCAACATTCATCCAAACAGATACGGGCAAAGACGAACACTTCACTTGCTGTCCTGGGATTGGAATGCGTTCACTTACTCTTCATTCCCGAACGTCGAAGGTGAAAAGTGCATCGAAACTTTTGCATTCCTCATCCTCGGAGACGGCGACGGCAGGACCTGGCACCGGTACTAGACCTACTCTTTTTGATCCGATAATAGACTTTGCGAGTGTTTTGATTAGATTATCGCTCGAGCGAACAGCTGCTGACACTGGGATTAGGCTTATCTAGGGATGAAAAGTTCAGGCATATGTGCCGCTTTTGTCGCTGCATTTGCAGAAGCTGGGTCGGAATGTGCCTGTAGGCAGGTTCGTCGTACTGGAATGGATAAGAGTGCACAGAGCACGTGTTTTCTCTCTTACTTGATTGGAGCTTGGAAATGTTCGAAAAGTTCAATCTGTTGGAGTGGAATTTATTTTTTTACTCCGGATTTAGTGAAGGCTGACCACAGAAGCAATACCTTGGTCAGTAGGGTCAGATAAATCTTTCGGATGAGACGAAAATAATACAATAAGCTCAATTAGCTGACAGTTGTTGTGAAGCGTTATGATCCGGATTGTATGTAAAATATGTGTTAGTATTTGAATTCTGATAAGACTTCCGGAGTTGGTTATTGTAGGTAAATATTGGGAACGAATATCCCGATCAGTTATAATTGTAATTGACTCCAAGCAACGCTTCACTAGATGCACAACAATTCGATATTTGTAGTCCATCAGCAATGAAGCCGAGATCATCAGCCTGCATTAAACACTCGGACCACCGTTGGCCATAGTCAGCAACGTGGGCTAATCAAATTTGAGCTCGATTTGCTAAGCCCGCAATCAAGTTGTGAAATCAATCGCCATATGACTCGCACTCCGGTTAAATTCACCAATCGACCCGGCCGACGCTCGTCCTGCTAGGCAGTTTTATTTGCTCTGCAAATCACGCCGCACTTCGTGTACTCTTTCGCGCGGGCCCCCTATGTTTGAAGATTCCCAGGCGCAGTTCACATCCTTTTCTCCGGTGTGCCGGTTCCGGCATCGAACTGAGAACTCAATTTGATTAAATTAATTAACCAAATATGCTGAAAACGTTTGCCAAGGTGCCTCCTTCTCCATCCACCTTGCCACATCATGATCGTCATCATCACTGTTGCAAGAGCCTGCGGAGGAGGGAGTTCGAACACGCGCGTTATGTTGATGGTGGCTGGGTTTTGCGTATGGCAATTTGAGCTCTGCGAGTTAAGTTATTAGGTAAATATTTTCTAACAATCTCTCGAATTATACCCTGGGTTTGAATTTTGATGTTGCTGTGGCAAAAGGATCCTAGTGTGGTATGGTGGAGAGCCCGTATTGAATCGTGTAGTTGGAGTGATTACGTCTTTATAACTATGTTTGACAAACTGTTCATGCCAAGGAAGAGGGAAATGATTCCTTGTACGTGAGCAGTATTAGTGAGGGATCGATTATATGAGTAAACAATGGTGATGTCGGTGGCAGTAACTCGTAAACGTTCCTTTGTGTACGCTTAAATGGGTTCAAATTTTCGCATAATCCTCCAGCGAACATCATGCAGAGCAATTTAAGGTTTCAATACGTGACGTCGTATGATGTGGTGACATAGAGATAGTATAATTTTCGGTATTATTCAAGAGTACATTTGAGGGAGATCAGTGACACTGCATTCAGAAGCTGTGCAACAAAGATGTGACACTTTAACAGCGGAAACAGATAACACCAGACACTTGAGGTGATAATAACGGCTACACGGATACAGCAACAATAACAGCGATACCGACAATACAACAAAAAGAACGACAAGGATGGTGCTTCTTCCGGAGCCGCACATACAAAAAAAGAGCATTGAGGAGCGCAGTTTTCACCTGTTCCCGGGATGTATTTACGCGATACGGTGCGAACGGAGACAATTCTATTCAAAGAAAAAAACAGGTCCATAACAGGCGTAAGAAGCATTTGTTTCGAAAATTCATCGTAATATTTATTTATTTTTATTTTTTTACCACAATTTAAAAAAAAATTATAGATATTGAAATATGCTGCTCTAACTAAACTTTACCTAAATTTTATCGACATTTCATGTTGATATATTTTAAACTTTACTGACCGCAGGCTAGTTAATTTTGGGCATGGATAATATCTTAAGTCGTTTTGCATTATCAATAGGCCAATTCATATTTTTCAAACAAATATTTTATTTTTGCGACTTTTATGAAATTTATTATACTCTTTTTAAATACCAATTTAATTGACATGAAATTTTTTTGACTGTTCAGGTTGATTTTTTTCTTTTGCTTACTTTGGTTTATTGTATAACTATATTAACGTGACGATGCGTTGAATAAAAAAGTGATTTTCTCATACTCAAGGAAATTCATCCATAGTCAAATTAAAAAAACTTTCTGATTTTGATGTCACAACGCATAAATTCCATTTGAAGCCTCAAATTTGCTTCTTCGCTAAAAGAGTAAAAATGAATAGAAACTTTGTCTGAACTTGAATGAAACTTCAAAGTCAGCTTCTTTTAAGCAACCTGCTTTGCTTTTAATGCTGCTTGAATATCTTCAAAGTCATGCCCATTTATCAAGTTTCAATCAAATTTATAAACGAAAAAAAAGGTGTAAGAAAATTTCTGAAACCACCTTACTACGTTCCTGTGCCCAAAACAACCCTTTAGGCTGTGTGAGGTTTTGCGGAAGTAGCATTTTTTTGCAATCTCTACCACTGACTGCTACCCAATGGGGTTATCCGCTTTCTTGAGTCCTCCCCTGCACGGATGGATGGAAAAATTGTTGGATGCTGGATACCCAGCAGTCAGCATGCGGTATTCAATGGGTGGTGGAAAAGGAGTTTTTCAACGGCACCCACTGGTTTTGTACCGCTCTTGTTTACACCGGATTTGTTCAGTTCGCCCTCGAGTGCTTTAGATATGAATGATGGGAACATAACCTGAGTACAAGAGCTGTATGATCTGGTAAAGCTTCGTTTTCCCCCCTTTTTGACGATGATTTCCACGGCTTGGGATTGGAATTGGCTTGTTATGCGTTATCGTCATGGACTGCTTGGAAATGTCATGGTTATGGTTTGATTTCAGTCAGCATTTTTAGACCTGGAACAACCAACTGAGAAACCAAGTAATAAACCAATTTTAGTTATTGCATTGAATTTGGCAGAAACAGCTTCATTATAAATCAAAAACATGTTTCAAAAAGTAATCAACAATGTTAAATAAAGATTTAATTTATTTGATTCTTCAGACCTCTGATTATTTGGTTTATTTAATTGAATCTTAAGGGTAGAAACTGTCAAAAAATGGTTGATAACAGGGTTCGGCAGTAAAAGATGCGAATTTGTTTAAACTTATATTTTGGGTCAATTTTTGTACCTAATTAATTATTTCTGTTGACAGTGTTTTTATTCATACTTCTTTTCAAGAGATGCATCAGAGAATCGGAGTTGTTTGTGAAAATTTGTGATGAGTTTGTTCCGCGTCCTGAAGAAACCAAAGGAAATTGTCATCGTAGTAGGATGTTTTTTGCCAACAGCTTATTGCATGAAAAAGTTTCAACATGATAATCCTGTTTAATCTAAGCCCTTTTCTAGCATAGTTTAAGAAACATCAATATTTCAACTTTCCAATTTTTTATTGGGAATTCGTCATTATCAACTTGACTCAGAACAGTCAGTGATTTCTACGGTTGGACCCGTAGATCACTTTGCTTTTGGAATTTCTTTTGAGTATGCGGTGTATCGGGACTAGCCGAATATTTCTGGCAAAGACCAGAGTCAGTTGTAGAACAAAGACTGCTTAATTCAACATTTTGGTATGGCTTATATAGCCGGTGTGATTACAGATTTACAACTTTTGATTTAACTTAACCTAGTATGTAAAAGCGAGAAAGAAAGATACGCCTGTGACTGCGGTGATAATATTGAAACTTTTTAACTAGTTTGCCTTTTACGCAACGATCGATACATTATTTTGGTTGTTCGACACTTTTCGAGTGTCCCATACTGGTTCGCAAGTGCGAAACCTCCGCGATGCATATATGCGGTAGAGAATAGGAGACTCAGCAAAACACCTTGTGTATTATTCGTTGCAATTCCTTTTTAATGGTGTCGGCTCGCAAGGCCCTCAACAAACCCCACTATCTCGCAGGAGGACCATCGTGATGCTGCTGTTTAACAGTCCCAAGCACCACCAGGACTTTCGGCTTTTGTATTTAGAGTCCTGGACGCACTAATAAGACGGTGTCTCAGCCGCTCCTAACATGTAGAACAGACGCTGTTTTAAGCCACCCCTAACATGGAGAACAGACGCTCAAATGGGTGAAGGCTTGGACTTTAACCCTTATTTTTAAAAAGCGGGGAGGCTCGCTTTTGTCAGGACTGCTTTCGGATATTTGTGGGTTTTTGGAAGAAACTCAACAGAGTCCAACAACTGCTCAGTCCCCCACATCCTAAACAGTCCCCGCCGCTCGTCCGGGGCAACTTATTCGTGTCTTCGGTAGCTGTCCATCATATCTTATGGAACCCCACCATCCGCGACCCGTGGAACCGCCGGGTTGCTTGCAGCTCAGCCCCGTAGAGTCTTCACCTACTCTACGGTCTTCCCAGCTCAGCAAAACACATGTAGGTTATTATCACTGAACATCCTCTATCTACCGCATAACGGCATGACTGGTGTATCGAAAGCAAACGGGGTGTAGTGGAAATAGAATTGCATTGAGTTAACCGTATTTGGATGTGACTTTATATTGAGTAGGAAGAAGAGGTATAGTACATAACACATCAGTCAATAATAATAAGGCACAGGCCTAACTACCAGATGACGCCTCTAATAAAATATCCATGACATCTCTAATGTCAAAATTTCATGACGTTTGGTTTATTAACTCGATAAATAGTTACAGTGGTTTAAGTGACGCTACTTTTGTGATTCTTAAAAACGCTGGATTCAAAGCAATTTCGTGTGTTGATATATCATTGCTTTTTGATGAGAAAAAACACCGTTCAAGCCCAAGCTTGGCTGGAAAAATGTTATCCGGACTCTGCCCCATCAAAAACGACCATCAAACGATGATTTGACAATTTCAAACGAGGTCGTACGGACACCGATGATGCTCGGCCAAATGAGGCAGTTATTTCGGAAAATATTGAAAAAGCCCTGAAAATCATCATGGGCAATCGCGAAGTGAAGTTGCAAGAGATAGCTGACACTTGAAGGTATCAAAAGGTAGTGTTTACACCATCATTCACGAACGTTTAGGTATGAAAAAGCTGTTTTCCAAATGGGTGCAGCGTTTGCTCACACCAGAGCAAAAACAACAACGAGTCGATGATCCAAAGAGCTGTTTGGAGATGTTCACCCGAAATAAGAAGGAGTTTTTGCGTCGATACATCACAATGGATGAAACATGGATTCACCACTTCACTCCGGAATCAAATCGGCAGTCTGCTGAGTGGCGTGCAGACGGAGAAAGCCGTCCAAAGCGTCCAATGACTCAAACATCGGCTGGGAAGGTAATGGCCTCTGTATTTTGGGATGAGCATGGAATTTTATTCATTGAATACTTGAAACATGGAAAAACAATCCACAGCGACTATTATATCAATTTGTTGGATCGTTTGAAAGTTGCTCTTTCACCAAGACAATGCACCGTGTCACAAGTCAATAAAAACAGCCGCAAAATTGGTCGAATTGGGTTTCGAATTGCTACTGCACCCACCGTATTCTCCAGATCTTGCATTTTGGCTTCACCATTCAACTGTCCAAATGTTTGGCATCGCCAATGCCGTTGATTTCGTAGCACGTAACTTTGAGATGATGGCGGAAACGTTCACCAATATAACGATGCAAATATAGAAAACTATTTATTTCCAAAAGTGATGATTTGATTTTTTAAAGTGATGTCTTATAATTTCGTTTTGCCGTGTAAATTTACAACATGCCAAGTATTTTCCTATCACAGACTTCAAATGTAAGTATGGGAGATCTCATATACAGCAGTGAACGATATGAAAGGGGTACACCTTCGCCAAATGCTCCATTCGCTCGGCAGCCTCGGAGCTGTTCAGTGTGGCAATGAGCCAGACGTGAATTGGCAGCTGGTGGTGACAAGTACCCTGGAGGGTGCTCTGGCGACCAACCATTGATTATGTAGTCGGTTAACCAAGCCAGTGGTGAATGTGGAGCCAGCCGGTTGGCGCTACCACGAGCGAAATAAGTGTGATCTCTTCGGCAGCCATCTTTCGGTAAGGCGGTTGAGTGGTATAAGCCAGCCACTACCAACATAAGTATGACATGTTACCAGTTAAATGCCAGTTAGCAGATAGTTGATTTCAATAATCTGATAAGAATTGTTGCAAATATGACGCTAGTATTGCAAGTATGCTAATAGGCCATAAACAGGTCCAAAGAAGATTGATCAAACGCGGACCATTTATAATCTGTCTTCTTATGTACGACCAATTTGATGTTCCCAGCTAAAAAGTTTGTTTGGATTGGAATATATCTAACATACCGTTCCAAAATCTTGTCAATTGGAAGCCAGCGGTGGTTAAAAAAGTTTCAGCTTTCCCTTCGCCGCATACCTTAAATCCTTAGTACAATTTCAAACACAGCTCGGAAATTTAAACGGTCTCTATATTATTTCGAAGCGCAAACATAGAGCAAGCTTATGGCAAGAGCAGCATGCAAAATATAAATTTTACAAATGGCGACGGTCACGAAAAATGGAAACAAATTATTATAGCACTCATTACACATTGCAAAGTAGTCCTACGTCACCTTTGCGTACAAGCTCATTGGGCTGTCCCTTGTAGTTTTTTATTTCAACTTTTCTAAACAAATTATGTCGTACATATGAGGCTGCGTTTGCATACCCTTACAAATTTCGTAGAGTGATTAACTCAAATGACGAAGAACACAGTTTCTGTGGATTTCAGCAGATTCATTGCAGTGATACCGTTCGATAAAATATTGCCAAAAAAAGTTCACCTCAGTTTCATTGACTCTCCTGATGAAAGTCCCCTCGGCTCAATCTGATGGATTCATCACAGATCATAAAGGGTGGCCGTTCGGGCGCTGGCTCAATCATCCGGATCCGATTTGAGGCTTGCCCTCACCATTCTTCCTCTACGTTCCGGTGATGACACTCTCGATTGCATCAAGTGACCGAATTTGAAAGCATAAATATGCGCTCGGTGTGGTCACCGCCATCGTCTTTCCGTGTTTGTGAGGGAACCGTTGAATATTGCTTTGATCCAACAACTTGCACACCAGGGTATGCCGAAGGACGTGCGGGTGATGACCGGATGCTATTCGTTCCAGTTTTTTGGAGAGAGATTATATTTTCTTCGCTCTTTTTCTTTTTGTGGTGTGTAACATGCTGTATTATGATCGTTGTTACACAATGCATAATGGGCGACTGAAGTAGAATTGGTAGGAGTAGAACGGATTCTATGAAATTTCTCTACATCTTATGGCTTGTGTGGAAAAGGGCTTTTTTCCGTTCCTGGGGTGGTGTTGTGGTGTGACGGAAGTGAAACAGATTGAAAAAGCTCCCTTGTTGAATGGTTGGGATTTTTTTTCCGGACAGCTGTGCCAAAAATTGGACTGCTCTGCTTTGGATGAATAGGAGCTTATGTAAACATGCTGTTTGCAAAATGTAGCATCTTGTTTTATTTTGTTCGTTCGCTTGGCATGGAAAGAGATTATCTCCGATATGTTGTGAGCTGGCTTTTGATGAAGTTATTTTGATCCATTTTTTTTTTCAAAAAGTGTTGCATTTTCGATAGATACGTTAAGTTCATTCTGAAATTTCACAATCTTTCTCTTCTGCAATAAATTCGTCACACTTCTGTTCGTCTCCGACCTTATAAATCGTCATCAGCAAAGAAACCAACTCTCCAGTTATCGCTGGGCTATAATCGTAAAATTAAATCTAAGTACTATACAGAATGGCACCGACCCGTAAATATGTTCACTGGTCAGTTTTACGATGGAATCATTTTCCCCCGAATCAACCCAACGACAGATTGCTGCCATTCTCAGCTGAGCGTTAGCTGGTGGATCATTAAAAAAAAGAATTTCCTTCCCTAATTCACTCTCTTTTCGCAGACGAATGGCCGATTCGGAAGAGACGATCGTCCTTCTGGATGTGTGTATATTGTTTGAATCATAAAAATTTAATATCCTCAAGTCCTGGAAACGACTCATTCAGCCTCTTTGGGTCCACCATTTATGGCCATTACCGTACTCGCCCACTTAGAGCTAATGTAATAAAGCAACAGCTAGACAGTCTTTTAATTGGGAAACCGATTTGCTTTAATTTATTTCAAATGAATCTATCACTTTCCAAGAGCCCCTGATGACTATTTTGGATAGTTAGTTAATCATTTATAGTTGCAAACCCGTGCACTGACCGGTTTATGCAAACCCAAACTTCTAAATTCAGCATCGACCAGTTAAACAGCTTGTCGTACTCAGATATCAGGAACAAAGTGAAAGAGCATACCACCCCATCTGATAATTAGTTCTGGGATGGAAGTTTAAATCGATGAACGGTCTGTGGGACGTGCTTGTCGGCAAAAGTCAAACTTTGCAGGTTCAGGGAAAACAGGTTTTGACACCTTTGCGAATATTTAGAGCGGACCCAGAAACGGACGGTAAAAGCTGTTCGTTTGCTTGCCATCCTTGGATCAGCAAGGCGTAGTGCAACTTTTCGTATGATAATAACGAACTACACAGATGATTCAAATAACTTCATTATACAGGTGATAATTCTGTAGCTAAAACTAACTCAATCATCTCGGGCTGGGTTGGAGGAAACCTACTGTTTGAAAACTTTCCATCAACAGACCATTCCGAATCAACCACCTGTCGGCTTCCGTTTCTCCTGGGCAAACCAAACAGAACTAAATACATTACCTTGTTCTCAATCAAACCGAAATCACCCGTAACGAACGCAATCCTTTACCGAGCGTGTCGTACAAAATGTCAATCATATCTCGGATCACTCCCGGAAGCAGCGAAAAATTCCTCCGTCCTTCTCTACGCCAGCAGCATGTAGGTTGTTTCAAGTGGCATCATCAACAAGGATTGCTTTTTCAAAAGCTTCCACTTTCATTGAGACACGACGAGGACAACGAGAGGAGATCGGAGATAAAAAAAGAAGAAGCACGTTACAAATGTCATAATTCAAAACACGGCAGAGGTTTTTCATTTTCTTCTTCCTCGGTATGCATAAGTCCTGGTGGCAAACAGCTTTCGATGTCACTTGATAGATACTAGTGGTAAGGTGGTCCAACAAAGCGAGACGTTTCACTTTTGTCGCGACTTTTACACAGTATGTCATGTGGCTTCCCACGGGAAGGGGAAATAGTAGGCTGGGCGATTGGAAGGTTGAAATCTTTTGCTGCGAATGTAAACCGTCGTTGGGTTTTTGTTGTTTGACGAAGACTTTATTTACTATCATAGATGTTCACTTAACAAGTTCAGAAAATTGAGAGCGTCACTAAAAGTGGCCAACTTTTGAACCACGAATTTCACGATTGATTTAAAATTTATTTGCGCTAATCGTTTAAAAATATTTCTTTTGGAAGACTGGGAAAATCTAAACTAACGTTTCTCTTGATCACTCTTAAAAGATAGAAAATAAAATATTGAAAAAAAATGTCAAACTAAAGGGATAGGAACGCGAGCAAATTCTTTTATATTCCACGTAACAATACGTAAAATTATAATCCAAAAGATTTCTGGATTTGATACTATGCATTTGGTATATCTCCGAGCGACATCAACTGCGCCACATTAATATTTCAGTTGTTCTTTAGTTAAGTTCATAGTCAGATTTGAAACCCACAAGACGCCGTTTTATCCCGTGTTCCACTGGCTCAACTAATATTTTTTTCTTATAATCCTTAAGGCCAACGAGTATTAAAAAAGCAAGATTGTATTGCGAATTCGTATGATTTTGCTTCGTTTTTCGCTATGGATCGTAACTTGGAGAAAAAAAAATGCAACATAGACTGAGGGAAATAATTCAACACATCAGTTTGCTTCGAAAAACATCGATGTATGGTGCGTGCAGTGGTGCAGCGTATTAGTTGAAAAGTATGAGATTAGAGTCAGTTGATAGCTCATAAAAGAAAAAAAAGATCAAGAATCTTCAAGAGATTCAAATCCAGGCCGGCAGCGTTACGGCTCTCTATGGTTGCCAATCAACCATATTAACAATTTTTTATCAACAAGTTGAATAAAGACCCTACAAAAAATAGAATATGTTTTCAACCAATCTGTGTACAGCCAGTCGCTCGCACACAATTGCATAGCGTCGTTTATTCCATAAAACGAATCATGATGTTGTCTCAAGATATGATTGCAAGAATTGCAATACTTGAGTAGCCCATTCTTTTGTCGCCTTTTTGAAGTTTGGATGCACTGAAAATAAAATTTCAACGAAATCTGTCTCACCGATGTATTCGTTATTTTGCTCATTTGTCTCACCGATGTATTCGTTATTTTGCTTATAATTGATATCTACTATTTATGAAGTTGGCTTCGTACGAAATTCCACATGCGCTATTAAAGAAACGAAGCATTCGCATTTTAAAAAAGAACATTGTTCGAGTAATTCATTATTAGGGCCTAAAAACCAATTGTAAACAATGAATTCAAATGATGCTCTCTCATGAATCCTGAGTCCTACAACGACACCAAATGTCAAAGTAAACATTTCTCTACCAGGTGCAGCTATCAATCCGCAAGAGTGTTTTGAGATCCGTGAAAAATCAACGTTTAAACTCATTGTTTACAATTGGCTTTTAGGCCCTTATCATGAATTACTCGATATTTGTGCATTGTTTGAAAACAGTACAAAGAACAACGACAATTATGTTGTAACTAAAACAAACAGAATCTTTTCGTTGTTTCACATGCAAATTTGACAGCTCTGCTTTATCGACTCGAAATGAGCCTCGTAAAAAACCGCATCTGTGGTTAAGGAGAGGTTGCATCGTGATTTTTTTTTAAATATTTTTTTATTTAAATTAATCCTATCCAATCGGGATGATCTGCTACTGACCCCGTAGTTCATCTCTCTAAGCTATGGTGACTCTTGAGAAGTAGGGAGATAAAGAAATATGAAGTCAAAATTTTTGATTCGAAGCGAGTGATACTTTTAATATGATTTCGAGGTCAACAACATCTTGGAAAACGCGCATAAGATGATAAGATTCCGAACCCAATCATTCAGGAAGTTGAGGAGGAAATTGGTTCGTTGAAAAACAACAAAAATGACCAAGTCCCAAGTGAGCTATTAAAATACGGTGGTGAAATACTAGTAAGGGTGCTGCCCTTGGTAGGCCCATCGACTACCACCAATAATGACACCAGCAGAAAAATACAAATGCGCATTATGGCTGGCAATCTTGCCTACTTTAGACTCCGATAGCTGGTTAAGATCGAACAAATTTCGTCGAACTACAAAGTTGACCATCTACAAGACATTAATTACACCGGTAGTCCTCGACGGCCTCGAAAATGGACATTGCTTGTGGAGGACCAATGCGCCCTTGGTGTCTTTAAACGGAAGTTATTGCGTACGATCGACGATGGAAGATGGAACGTGGAGGAGGCGAATGAATCACGAATCAGTTGCTGGGAGAACGATTGTTCATACCGTGGACATCGGTCGACTACGGTGGGCTGGGCATGCCGCCGAAATGTTGGGCGACAACCCAGTTAAAATGATTCTCGATGACTATCTGACGGGAAAAAGAAGAAGAAATATGCGCGATGAACATGGTGGATTATTCAAATACAAGGCGACCTGCGAACCCTTCGCAGACTGCAAGGATGATGTAGTGCAGCATGGACCGAATAGAGACAACTTTTGTAAACAACAGAGGCCACCCCGGCCTTGATCTGATTTGTAAGGTACACAGAAAAAAATAATGAATATTAACAAGCGCGTAAATTTTCCCCTCGTTTATTTCTAAGCCAAAGGAGGCGTAAACAACTAAATTGTTTGCAATCTTTCATACAACGAGCTAGATTGAGGCGTTATCTGGCTTAACTTTACATGAAATATCCCATTATTTTCTGCCAAATCTAGCATTCCCTTTATGTGCATTAGATAACGCAGAAAATTCAATGTTCCTTTTTATCTGTGTAGGTAAGGATCTGACCCAAGTATGACTCGAAGCATGTTGTGATCCTATGATGTGCTGGGGATTCACAAGTGTGCTCACGAACTTGTGCTCGCTGAAAAAAAAACAACAAAATGCCCTGAACTGCTAGATGGTTCAACGTAATTTCTCAGGAAATCAGAAATATCCAATAGATTTTATTAAATAAGCTGTGCATCAAAAACACGTTAGTTTGGCAATAACAATGTATACTTGTGACTTTCGCGTGAGAGATAAGGATGTTAACCAATATACAGGGGCCGCCCACCCGTATTCTCATTTGTAGCATCAATCGAATCTCTTTCCTTGAAAAGGCATTTTGAGTTTTTTTTATTCGATTATTTTCTGTCGGCATATTTCCTCACGTGGTGACAACTACCGACGCCAGGAAGTCGACTCCACTACCTGGACCCTACCTATATATAGTACTCATCGACACATATGCCGGAACCAACGGATTTACTTTCCTTCCGAAGGAAGACGTGATCAGAGATTTTTCTTGCCTCAGAAAAATCCATTTTGAGATTTGAGAAAAGGAAAAAGTCGCACAGGGCCATATAGGGCCTTGGAAACCACATTTTCAGCAAATTTCTTTCGATAGTCTTTTTGCATTAAATTTGGGTCTGTAGGAAAAAACAGTGAGGTAATGCATGCTCAAATATCAACAACAATCAGCTAAACGGTTCCATATGACATGTTGAAATCTCTAGTCATCTATCTAAGGCTCACATGTTGATTTTCAAGCACAGTTTTCTTAATAATTGCCACGTTTTCGTCGGTAAATATTCTATGTTGAAGTGTTGAAGTCGTCCAAAACGAGGCAAGCCATTGACCACTCCACGACCACTATTGAAGTTTTTATGCCATTCGCATGCTCTGGTTCTTGAAAGTCCAGATTTTTAAAGACTTTACGCAACGTTTCGTGAATTTCGTTGGAAACGCAACATTTCAAACAAACTCTTTGCTCAGCTAAATTATTCATGGGTGAAATGTGACAAAACACAAAAATTAGTCTGATGTAAACAGCTGCCAAACAAACACAATGCTTAGATCATGATCTGTCAAAATTCTGGCAGATGTCAGTTAAATATGTATCAACTCAAGAAAAAAAAAATAACAGGATCCGTTGAGAGGAGTTCATTTAAATAACAAATTCCCGGTACTTTTTGATCATGCGCATGCACATTTTCTTCAAAACGTGCTGCACCTTGAAAAGGTATAAGCAACAACTCAGCAATGTCATAATTTTGTCAATGATTGTGATTTTTTTTTTATTTTTTCAGTATGAAAGATGTTTTCAAAATCTAAGGACGATTTTTTTTTTCGAAAAAAAGTTATATTTCGCTGAATATTAAACAACATAAAAACGAGGGACTAAGACATTTGAATACAATCAATTGATCTTCGTAAAGATTTTTTCACGAAGCATCTGGCATCATTGCCATAGAGTAATTCAAATATTGGTGCCCTGAGACTGATACAAGTGGGCAGACTCAATTCCATCTATCATACTTACAGTCGACGTACAGTGACGGACAATACAATAAGAGAATAACGACGACCGCTTACGACCTTTTGATTTCAATAAATAATGCTCAAATTGAGGGTCTGAATAAGGATTTTTGATGTTTTATCCATTTATTTTTTTTATTTCGTCAACCGACGTAGACTAGTCGATTTGCGGATGCACTGGTATTTATTTCTTAATGTTTCGATAGTTTTCAAAATAAAAGATATGTCGATTACGAATAGTATAAATAAAAGAGAGCCAAGAAGAGAGCCTTACGGAGCTCATGTAGTGACTTCAATGGGATGAGATTTCTTCCCGTTAAACTTTATTATTTGATGGCGGTTAGTAAGGTAATATTCAAGCCATTTCAGAAGCCTGGCCTATATTCCCAGTTTCTGCACTTTGAAGTGTAGCATTGAAATATTAATGCGATCAAATGCTTTGCGAAAGTCGGTGTAAACAGCTTCAACGTGGTTGCCTTTATTCATTGCAGTTGATGAATGGTTGATCAATTCTTATAAGTTCATAATAATTGAACGACCTCTATAAAATCCATGTTTGATGTTTGTTATTCTGTTTTTAAATTGGGTGAATAACTTATCGTTGATTAATGCTTCGAAAAATTTTGGAATGCACGAAATGATGGCGCTTCCGCGATAATTACGGACGTCGGATGTGTTGCAGATCTAAAAATAGGCCCCAGAAAACAGTTTTTCCATACTTTGAGGAGGATCCCAGTTTCAATCAATATTTCCAAGAGCTAAAATAACGGAGCAGTAAGTTCCATTACCAGGTACATCAGAAATATCAGAGGCATATCGTCAGGTCCAGAATTTTTAGATTTCCAACTGCATGTAAGATGTCATGTATGGTCACTTTATTGACACCGATATCCCTAGGAAATTCCAGGATAAACTCAAAAAAGTGTCGGTCACGATCATGTTCGGAACAAGTGCAATTTTTTTCTGAAATGCTACCAATGTGTTCATGTGTCATGGATGACGAAAAAATTTCAGATTTTAATTTTGTTCTCACGTAATTAAAGAAGCTCTTGAGGCACGACTTTATTTCATTTTCAATTTTAATGTTATACTCTTGAAATTCGATGTCAATGACTGAATTTAGTTGATACAATGTCTCAATTAACCTCTAAATTTTCACTGCTGTTGTTGTTCTTGTAATTTTTGTGCGCTCTTTTAGATTTATGTTTTTTGTCTGTTCTACCAGACTGTATATTTTGAATTGCCACGACGTCGTTTTCTCTTAATTGGAACCTTTTCATGTATAGTTTCAAAAATAATACTGTAGAAGGCGTCGATAGCAAGTTCGACATTTCTTTTATTCCGTAGTACCGAATGCCAGTTCACACTGCTTAATCTACGTTCAATGTTGTCATAGTATGCATTTTGGTATTCGAAGACTTCCCCTAATTCGCAGTCATTTGGTCTTTTATTTTATGAATAAATAAAACAGAATTGCTGTGTGGAACGCTTAATTTTTCCATACGGGATGTAGTAACTCATTCACGCAGATATGTTCGCTAACGTTGGTTCATTAAAAACAAGCGACTATTTTCGGATGAATGGTAAAAAAAACGGAACAAGTTATTTTAACAAACAAAATTGCATTTTATTCAAGTGATGGGCCAACGCTAGATCCGGCCAAAACACCACGTCGTCATCCTTGTGGTACTTTTTAATTAATGCGGCAACTTCTGGGAGGTTTAAGACGCTTTTTTCAATGCACACTTTAATAGTTCTGTTGATTTTTGACATGATTTATTTGGTTAAGACCTAGAATAGCAGTTGGGCCGAAAATAAACAACAATGTTTCATTGTGCCCAACGACTGGGAGTAGGTTGCTTTCATTTTCAGAGTCCAAAATAAAATCAGATTGGCGTTGATTAAAGTCACCATAGATGAGGACTTTAGCCTCAGGAGGAAGCTGCGGCAAAATTTGATCAGCATTTTGGAAAAAAGATTCATAAGTAATTTTATTTGCGTGATCGTGGGGGTGGGGGAAGGGATGCTAAGATGCTAAAATTCCTCAAATTTGGTCATGGAAATTATTTCTGAATTGAAATTGCCCCCCTAATAACACACTTGTTGCAAATCAGTTAAAGAAACTTAAGTGTGACTGAATTAAGTCACAATCAAGCTTCTGCAACCAATTATGACAATTTTGTGTTGCTTGACACGCGATTGCTATAAGCACTCCTCCACCATTTCGATAGTCACTGAATACATTGAATGCGCTTCCAAAAATTTTTTCCCACCAACGCTTTTGTCCCAGCTTGTTTCAGTTGCATGTATGACCGAAAAGGAAGAGCTCAGTACATGTTTGTATATTTCCTTCATTTTAGCTGGGTTTTTTATGCGATTGAAATTTTGACAGTATATCAAAATTTCTGTCGTATTCTGTTGAAATTGTTGAAAGTCCTTTCAATCAGAGAAATCGTTCGGAAATATGAATTAAGTGCGAAAAAAAGGAGTGCGAAAAATATGCAAGAAGTACGAGGATCTCGGAAGTGTGGCAGACAGAGCAGGTAGAGGAAGGAAACGGAAGACAACAATCAATGATGATCGCCGGTCAATTCAAAGTGACTAAAAACCCGTCTATCACCAGTCTACACCAGCCATCAAGGAAAACGTTAACTTGAACATATCTAATCGAACTGTGCGCAGAAGACTACATGAAACAGGTTATAAGAACAGCTTTGCCCAACGCCAACCTTTGATTCGCAAAGTTAACAGGTTTGTTTGTTCTGCTTTTAGCATTTATTTAAGACTAATTATGACTCTGGTAGGAATAAACGTCTCAACTTTGCTCAAAAGTACATAGACAAGACATTAGACTTCTGGAAACAGGTTCTCTGGAGTGATGAGAGAAAGTTCGAGCTCTTTGGTCATAAACAGAGGGCACGAGTCTCGACAAAACCTGGAGAGAAACTTGCAGATAAAATTGTTCAAAAATCAGTGAAGCACGGAGGTAGCAATATCATGGTGTGGGGGTGCTTTGCGTGGTCTGAGGTTAAAAATCTTGTCAAAATAAATGGAATAATAAAGCTGGTTTACAGAATAAGTTTATTTTTCAACAAGATAACGACCCCAAGCATACCGCCCACAACACCACTGCCTACTTCCATGCTTCACGTATCAAACTATTGGAATGGCCACCTCAAAGCCCGGACTTGAATCCTATCGAAAATTTGTCGTCTATTCTGGATCAAAACGTTGACAAAAGAGACGTTACCAACCGTGACAAACTATTCGAAGCTCTGGAGAATTCCTGGATAAATTTAAACCCTCAACACATCCGAAATTTCGTCGAAAGTTTGCCACGATGCCTGCAAGCCGTTATAACGTTTCATCAAACGGCGCACATTATTCTCATCCATCGTTTTGGCAATCTTATTCCACTTGGTTCTCAATTCATTGATGCTTTTGACGACACTGCCATTCACTTTCAGCTTCCTCTTCATAATAGCCAAAAATCTCTCTATCGGTCTGATCTGGGGACAGTTTGGTGGGTTGAGTTCTTTCGATATAATTTGAATCCCGTTGGTTTTATACTACTGTAGCACTGTTTTACTGTAATGACAGCTTGCAAGATCTGGTCAAAACATGACAAGTTCATTGTAGGATCTGATGAATAGCAATATTCGCTTTTGCAGACTTTCCGTTCTGTACAGCTCTGAATTAAATGTCTTATCAGTGATAAAAACCTTGGTCTTCCTACCGCAGCCACAGATGTTTTGGACGAAATAAATAACGCACATGATGTAATTAAATTCAAATCGCTATAACTTTTTCGGCATAAGATATTTCAATTCAGTTCACATGGATAAAATGTAGTATTTTTAATTTATAAAATTTATAGCACCTCATTACATCTTTATATTGCAATGTTTTTAAAAGTTTGATAAAATGCCACCATGAGTCGCTTTTCAGCTGGACAAAATGAAGTACGCACTACTACAACCAAAACTGTGCATCTTGGCGTATAGCGTGCAAATGCTTTCTTACCCCTCAAACCGAATAAAAACGTCAGGAACATCTCCCCGAGCCGTAGCCAAGTAAAATGTTTGTCCCGGTAGCTGTTTGAAATCGGCCTTTACATAGGTTTCATCATCCATGAGGAGACAGCCATTGAATTTTGTCAACACCTGATCATACAGTTTTCTGGCACGGATTCTGGCCACATTGTTCTGCTTTTGATCCCTATTTGATTGTCTACAGGCACGGTATGACTTGAAGCAATCCTCTCCCCCCCCCCCACCAAAAACCCCCCCACCAAACTTTCCACCAACAACCTCAAAACATTTTTAATGCGTACTTTATTTTGTCCATAAAAAAACGAGCAATCATCCAAATAAACCTTGTTTTTTGTTGAAAATATCACTTTCAAAGCTCAAATCAATCCATGTTCTGAAAATAAATATGTAATTTTAATTATCGTTCAAAGATATCAAAATGTCATCTCTCATAGTTGCTGGATAATATGACAAATTTTGGAAATATGGAAGGTGCGTACTTTATTTTGTCCAGTACTGTAGATCCATCATGGCATACACTATGGAAATCAAAAGGCGGTTATGGTGACTCTAAAATGGTGAATGAAAAATTATGAATTTATTACAAATGAAAATTCTGATTATTTCTAGGATTTAGCCTAAATTACAGCAAAGTTACTTCATGGGAAAGTTAAAGACAAGCCTCCAAACGTGATCATTTTGTATGAAATCGGGCTTTGGAATTGTTGTATTGTCCGTCACAGCATGTTCTTGTTTCAGAAGACATAACTTTACATAGTATCTTTGATTACGTTTCTAGATTTACTTCAAACATGAATGTCTCGAGTATGCAACTATCCTCATTAATACAATTACTTGTAGCTTACTCACGAAGCCTGATACACGGGAATTCGACTACAATCCAGCACACATTTGGCTTGAGAAAAAATATCTTGTCCATTCGCATTCTGTCACCACGCAAATTCGAACCCAAATCACCCTGACGACGTTCCAAAATCGTATCCCATTAAAGCCCATAACACAAGATATACGCACCAAGAGAAGGTCAATGTCATTGTCATAAAACATTGTTGTCTCTTCCACCAGCCGAAAAAAAAAAGATGAACCTAATGTTTCCCGGATTAGGTTACACCATATCCAACACAACCGCATTCGGCAAATCTATGTTGTCAAGGCTAGTTGTTTGTCAACCATCATATCATGTCACACGTATGTGATAAGAATCATAAAATCCCCATCCATGGCAGCGAGCACATATGATTGTATGTCAAAGAGATAGAAAAGACACCTACCTTAATACTGTCGTAACACGCGGTGACGCGTCCATTTTGTACTTCGACGTTGGCCGGTGGATGGGCGAACTTGCACTCAGTGTCCGGGCGGGAGCACTTGTTCCGCTGGTACTCGCGGCAAACCTCCAACTGTAGCCAACGGGAATCCTTGCCGTTCAGTAGATTTGTCATGTTCATCATGGCAGCCATAAACTATTTCTGCGAACTTGGTTTTGTGTGTGTGTATGCCTGTGCTCTGTTAATTTGTTTATGCGTTTTAGGCCTAACGTTTTCTCTATTTAGAGTTGATTGATTAAATGGGAGGAGTAGGAACTGGATACACTCGTTCTCTGTCTCTCACTCGGGGTTAAATCACAACACGTGTCTCTGCTTGGGAGGGAAGAAATTCTACGCGTACATTCACTATCGGCAAAAAATCGCTAAGAGCGCTACAACTTGAGACAACGATCTTCTAACAATGCACAAAGAATTTGTTCTGGTTGATTTCTCTGAACCAGAATAATAACTTCCAAACCACCGGGCTAGAGTGTGGGCTACGTTCTTGACTCGATTCGCCAAAGTGTATCACAAGATTAGTCGATGTAGGTGATTCCGTTTCCAGAGAAGCTATCTTTTTACTTTCTCCTTGGCGTTGAGATTTCTTGGTTTTTGTTTGCTTCAACTAACTAATTCCTATGGCAATTAAAACGAAGACTAGAGGTACTTCCGCTTCCCAAACTCTTCTCTCGGCTTGATTTCTCTTTCGCTAAGATTAAAAATTAATTCCTTCGCAAGTTACTCAGGAACGGACGTTTTTGGTTTTGTCTGCCTTTCAGTCTTGCTGACTACTGAATGAATGAGTGACTGACAGACTATCTGCTTGTTTTTTTTTTTCTTTTTCTCGTTGGAGGAGGATAATTTGCTTCCTGTTTCAGGATATCTTTCTGTGCTTCTCTCCTTCTCACAAAAATCTCGCTGAACGGATGCAAGCTTTGATTGTCCTTGGGAAGAGTTTTGCTGTTTCCTGATTTCGCCTTTTCTGTAACTTCTAATTACTCGTCCTCGTGGCTGCTCCGCTGGTGATCCGGATCAGGCGACAGACTATCTACAGCAAGTTTTCACGCGGTCGAATCAGTAAATCAGATGCTCTTGTGAATGTTATGGTAGGGAGCAGGGCTGTTCCTTGGGCTGATGATGAGCTGAATATTTTGATGGATGCTGCTGCAGCGGAAGATGCAAAAAGCACAAGCACAAGCACGGTGGCGGATCTTGGGTACCAAGCGGCGGGAGGCGTCTAGCAGTGGTGGGAAAAAGCGCTGAGAAGGGGCTGCTTGTTGGTGCACGGATTAAAAGCTGCTACAACGGGCGTAAAGCCGGGGTGTTACTTCTCGTGGATGGGAGAGGTGCTGTCTGGAATGAAAAAGAGAAAAATGTAAGATTAATGAACGCGTTAATCAGTGACAAAGCAGCAGCAGTTATTCTTAGGGTTTATCAAATGGATTATTCATAAAATAACACCGTTTACAGAACCATTACCCAGCGAAATGGAAATTGATTCCATTTCTCAATTAAAATTAGAGGCTAACTAAATTTTCCCGCTACCGAGAACAATCGATTTGTTTATGTGGCTCAAGTTTTTCGACCCGTCCACAGCCATCCTCGTCGTCATCGGGGAAAACAAGACCCCCTAAAAAGCGCGCGCCCATTTTTCCAGTGGCTATATTTATATTTACATTGATTTTCCGAAGCACGACCCGTGCCAGGCAAGGCAGAATATCCTCGCACCAACACTCACATAGCCAACCATCCCCCCGCGCGTATGCAGGTCCGTGAACGTAGGCAGTAATGTTGATACAGTCAGCGGCAAACCAAACCAACAACTTTGCAGCCACCGAAGTCAACAAAGGAAAAACCAACAAAAACCATAAGATCAGTAACGAGTGAGAGGATGAGCGATCATCACCGGCCCAAATAATTGGATTATTCGATTCCACGCACTTTCTGGCGCCCGCTCTCTTATTTTTTAGCTGGTAAAATTTGTCGTTGAATTTCGGTCCGGGCCTGAGGTTGTTTGATGTTTTGAAACGGAGAAAAAGGTTGCTGGAAAGTCCTGAAAGAGTTTTCTGTTCGGATAAACCTTTATAATAGGTTAAACGATTATCAAATGTGTTAAGGTGTTATATCGAGGAAGATGCTTTTTTTTCGTAGCATTCTAAACATGCACCTATGTCATATTCATAACATCGTATCACGGAAGTACCCGGAGACAGTATCCTGATCCTATCGAGAACCACAAATAGAACGACGAATAAATCTTCCATAGCATCTTCCTTTGAACCCAACTCAGGAGCAAAAGTGCATCCATCTCTTATTGCAGAAAAGGAAAAACCTTTTGCACTCTTTCCATTAGAAGGAAATTCACTGGGGAGAGTGGTACAAGTTGCATCTTTGGATCAGAGGTTTCAAATATTAATTTTGAAATAACATGCGAGCTTGATATTAACGGTCATCTAAAGAATTTTGAAAACGCCATGACGAATGCAAATGGTGAATTTTGCACAGTTCTCTCCTATGTTTTTGTTTGCCTTTGCCCCCTTTCACCCGTCAGCTTCGAGAGCTTCACACGATATGCCAGTTTCAGCGCAACTGAGATGGAGCTTCATTCATACATCGAAGCATACATTCATAAGGTCGAGGGGAAGCCTGCAAAGAACAAGTGTCACGTTAGGGTGGGGCTTATTTTTTTTTAGATTTCATCAGGTACAACATTTGAAAAGTGGAAAATGATTATAGGGGCTGGATTAAGAACAAATCGGAAAATGAGATTTTTTACTTAACGTTTAGAGGTGACGCAATTGGGCTAAAAGTTGTTAAATGATTTTTCAATATTCAACACATGCACCTTATGCTTGCATTAGAAATAAAAGACAAAGTTCACCAAAGATTATACTGTCACCTGGTGGTTGACATCGTTAATAAATATAAGAAGGCCACGGCACGGTTAAGGCAGCCATGGCGAAAGCAGTGTAACAACTACTCGATGGTTTGTAACTACCGCCGGCTCCATCCTGGAGCGAAGAAGTCCGTCATCGCGCCGCACTTTGTGTCGGCCGGATACAGCCAAGCGACCAAACACAAGATCCTGGCTGGTTCCGGTCGTCCGACGGTTTTGCGTGACCGAAAGGTGCAGCAAGCGCTGAAGTGGAAGACGGAAGGCAAGGTGCCTTGGATCGGAAGGTCGGTGCGACCGGCCAGACGGTCAAAAGTAATTGGCCAACATGCACATCGTCATGAGAAAGTGGCAAGAGGCCATTCAAAAGCAGAGGCTGAAGGTGATCATGGACGGCGTGACGTGCCTGACGCTTGACGGCAATGACTGGTGGGAGACAAACTATTTCACGCCCCCCGAGAAAGAGGTGAGCTGTGACGTGAAGTACATCTCCCACACGGAGTTCCCGAATAAGGTTTTTTGGGGCTGACGATCAACGAGAAAGCCATGTCAAAGCCGCTCTTGTTTTCTTCGGAACTTGCGGTCAAGTGGAATGTTTACAACACGAAGTGCTTGCTGAAAGTTGTGACCTTCATGAAGAAACACCATCTGAGGGACGATGTCGTGTTCTGGCCGGATCTTGCCAAAGCACATTACGTAAAGTGGTCGCTGGAGTAGATGGGGCGTTTAAAGATGCCATTTGTCCTAAGGAACGCAAACCACCCCAACCCTCCTCCCCCCAAATGTACTCCAGCTGCACCCAAATGAAAATTTCTGGGCGAACCTGAAACGGAGAATCTATTCTAACTTTCTTGGTGAAAACCGAAGTGGGACTGATCAATAAGGCTATGGCAGAGTTCCGGAGTGTGGAGACATTTTAGAACAAATCATTAATTGAAACAGCAATCCATTTTTTTTTTCATCCATCCGAAATGTGTCTCTTTTTTTTAATGCAAGCGTTATAACCAAAGACGTTACTGTTACACTTAAGAGCGAACATTTTGTCCAATTTAACGATATATGTATTCTTGAGATATTTGGCATAATGAAGCGCATATGGACCCAAAGGGTCCCACATCAAATTGCATCACGGAAAAAACGCTGCAGAAAATTACCCATTGGGTATTATCCCTTGAAAAATTTGGGTAGATGTAGTTTAGAGTATTTTTTTGTTGTATTATTATTGCTGTTAGTTTTTTGAAAATTGGAAAAAATTGCGTCACCCGAAAAGCAACGTCGCAAATTGATTTTGAGCAAGCACCTGGAAAATCCTCAACTCTCGCATCGGGACATCGGAAAACAACTCGGAATAGTGCAGTCAACGGTGAGTCGTGTGATTATACATTACTACGAAATTGTGAGCATCGAACGGAAGGAGAAATGCGGTCAGAATGGATGTTTTATTAGCGATCAGGATCACAAGCGTGTCGTGAAAGCGTTTAAGCGGAATCCCAATGGTTCGGTCAGAGATGTGGCCAGAAAGTTTAATCTGTCCAAGTCTTTCGTTCAAAGAGCCAAGGACCGGGAGGCATACTTACAAAAGGTCCAAATCAAGACGAACTGCAAAATACGATAGGAAAGTCACGGGCCCCGAAACTGTACACTCAGATGGTGACGAAGCCTCATTGTCTCATCATGAATGATGAGACTTACGTCAAGGCGGACTTCCGGCAGCTTTCGGGGCTACTGTTCTTCACCGCCCAGCACAAGTTTGATGTTGCGGAGGAACTAAGGAAGCAGAAACATTTAAGAATTTGCCAAGAAATACATGATCTGGTCATGTAAACGGGGAAAACTACCTCAGGGAGTGTCTACAGAAGCGTCTGCTTCCTCTGTTGCAGCAATACGAGGGCCCTACGATCTTCTGGGCGGATCTTGCTTCGTGCCACTATTCAAATGTTGTCCTGGAGGGGTACGAAGCCAACGAGGTCTCTTTCGTACCCAAGGACATGAACCTCTCCAACGCACCGGAACTAAGGCCCATGGTTGCTCACTAAATCGTGTTGCATCGTGATGGATGACGAAACTTACGTCAAGGCCGACTTGCGTAAACTTCCTGGACAAGAATGTTTCGTTTCCAAGCCTAAGTTCGATGCTTCGGAGGATGTTCGAAAGAAGAAATTAGCGAAATTTGCAAAGAATCTCCCGATCTGGCAGGTGATTTACGGATGTGTTGAAATAAGCATTCCCTTCATCACTTCTGGAACAATCAACGATGAGATTCACACGGAAGAGTGTCTAAAAAAGCATCTCTCACCATTCATAAGGAAGAACAAAGGATCTGCTCTGTTTTGCCCCGATCTAGCATCTTGCCACTACGCTCGAACCGTGTTGGATTTTTTTTTTTTTTTTTTTTTTTTTTTTGATTTTTTCCCCCCCCGGCTTGTTCCTCCCCCCCCCTAAACCCCAAACCCCTTTTTTGGTTTTTTTTATTTCCCGGGGGTCCCCGCTGGCGGAGTGTCCCCTTTCCCCCGGGTCGCCCCCCGTGTTGGATTAGTACCAAGCCAACGGAGTCAATTTTTGTGCCACAAGATATGAACCCATCGAATTCACCGGAACAGCGGTTAATTGAATAATTCTGGGCAATTATGAAGACGAAACTTCGTAAATATCCCAAAGCAACTGAAAAGGAGCTAGAGTTGAAGAATATTTGGGTAAAAACAACAAAAACACTGGGCAAATCGGTTGTACAAAATGTAATGGGTGGAGTGAAAAGGAAACAGGCATTTAGGTTGGGAGATAAAATTGCATAAAACACATTTTGAAAACCATTATTCATTAGTAGTTTTTCATTCCCTGAAAATGTCCAGAAAATCCGATAATCGGTTTAATTTTGGTGAATAAATATGCGTGTGCCATTTTTGTCGATTAAACCCTCTAAGTTGCAACTTTTGATCTTTTTGGTTTCTAGAAAAAAAAAATTCAATAACATAATCCAAAAAACCCACTTGGTGTAAAACTTCGTGTAAACTATCTCTTAATAAACAAGCAACAATAATAACAACAACACTAAGAAAACGGCTATATTCACAAAATATTTAGGAAACATTCAGTTGTTATAGGTTTTCAAAAAATTTCTAAGGTGCCATTTTATTCGAATGTTTTGAATGCCCTTAAACCTTGCATATTAGATGTACTCTCACAGTTAAATATGTGCAGCTTTTTATGCAAACTCTACTACATGGATTTATATATTTTATTCCAAGTACATACATACTATCTTTGGCTTAGCATGATTCAAACTAAGTTCCGTCATGCCGGTTTTTACCCTTCTTACACAATAATAAGGGTATATAGATCGCTTGGAAATTCAACTTTTAAACTGAGACCCGGCTAACATTCTATAGTGTTGCATCTGGTGCGTTGTACGGTGCATCAGATGTACCATACAACGCACTAGATTCTAAGTGACTCTATAGATATAAAGCAGGATCGATTAGCACGAGTGGTCCTGTTTTGAACTGCAACGAGTATATTCAAAAAGCACACAAAGTTTTCATTAACTATAACTACACAATTCTCAACGAACAGGTACTTATTAAGTATTTTGGATCCATATCGATGATTAACGCTTATGTTTGTCTGTACAATGTTAAAGAAAAACTTAATTTTCTGCGTTATTTAATGCACATAAAGGAAATGCTAGATTTGGCAAAAAATAATGGGATCTTTCATTTAAATTTTAGCCAGATATCACTGGTAGCAGGTATTTTGTATGGATTGCCAACAATGTTGTATGCTGTATGAAAGATTGCAAACAATGACGCTTGATTTTGCTTACTATAAAACGAGGGAAAGTTTTACGCATTTTTTTTTTTCCAATGTCAATTTCCTTTGAACCTTAAAACATTCACGCGATTTTCAAGCAGCAGCTGGTAGAGACATGTCTACTCTGCCATATGCTGGAAATGGATATCGTCTTGTGATTAGTGTGGGATCGACGTGTAGAATTAAGAACACACTGTGTAGAATTAAGAAATTAAGATGATGCTCACATATATCTCACCTTTAAACGTTACTGACCGTTATTTGTAACACTTATGTTGAAATTAAATCAAATTTTACATACTTTAGACTTATGCTCTTACTTAAAAAATGTTGTCAGCTGCTTTTTTATTCGTGTGAAATAAACGTTTTATTATTGGCAACGACCAGAGCAGTTCTTTGAGTGCATGTGAGTTATTTGAAGAAAAATTTAGCTCACCGGAATAGCTCACTTTTTGGAATGTATTCGAATCAAAGTTAAGTAACTCATTTATCATATGAATATATTTAGAGAAAAGGTTTGGTGGAAGAATACATAAAATACGAGGTATGAAAATCGATTGCCAAGAACCATCAACAATGCATAGTTTCCTATCCCGAGATTATGTTTATCACTAAAATCCATTTAAAGCAACTTTCCTGTAATGAGATTTATATTTTACTCTCTCTTTCTTACTCTCATTTGTTATCTATTATCCTCAATACTTATCTTCCATTGTCATTAACACATTAAATGTAGCCCAATTTAGTCCATATGCGCTTTCATAATGCCAAATATCTGAAGAATGAATGCAGATATCGTGAAATGGATGGAATTTTCATCCTTCAGAAACACAATGTCATTTGTTTACTTATAGATGTATATGTTTTATGTAAAAAAAAAACGCCGACCACCTCTAACGTTATCGAAAAAAATCCGAAAACAATCATCTTCCACTTGTTAAATCTTTTCCCTGATGAAATTTTAGAAATATGCCCCACCCTAGTGTCACATGCACTCGGAAAAGGCTAATCTCCACTCATTCGTCGGCTGTTTGGGCAAGAACGACAGAATAGAGAACAACGGGTAGAGTATAGAGGCATCAAGTGACGATGATGATTATGCAAAACAAAACACAGTAAAAACGGGTTCACCGAGCAACGAGTTCCGAACTGAGAATGGGTTGTTTTTCCTGATTCAATATTGAAAAAAGAAGGTTGCTCGGAAAAAGGTTCAGAGATTTTGAGATTTGTTGTTTTTGTTTGATGCCAATCAGGTTCTAATTGGAAAAGGATCTCACTGCTTTTCGATGTGGAAGAGGCTTGCCAATTTTGATGATTTGGGCTTTTGGTATTGGAAAGGATAGTTCATTGTTGTGGGGAGATTTGTGTGTTTTATTTCTTAGTGATTTTGTAAAAAAAATGTGTCTTATTGACTGTAAGTGCCTTAGTGTAATGTTGGTTTTTTTTTGTGGGTTCAGAATCATTCTCCTAGGAATATCTAGAAAAAAAATTGCCACGACGATTTTACGAGTTTTTTGTAGCGGTTTCAATAGTAACAGAAGCTGAATTTTACAATCTTGAAATTTTTGAAAGCATTTCCTTCAAAATATAAATTGACGTAGGTTTCGTCGTGTACAACTCCGAGGTTGAGGTTTGGCTGTCCTTTTTGTTATCATCGTGATTTGAAGTAACTCCTATCTTATTAGTTGACAGTCTAATTTATTTTATATATCGATGCACGACTGTAGATGACACTCACAGCTTGTTTGCGACACCATGGTCGGAGGAGTTGCAGTCACTCTCCACTCTTTTTGTCGTCGCTGCGGCTTCCGTCATTCGTCTTCCTTCTGATCCAGGACACAAATATTCCCCGAACAGTTGTATTACGTTAGTGACAGTTGATTTGCCACTTTTTGCAATAGTTAGGGTAGTTCGAATTTTTGTAATGCACGTTGGTGTCATCATGATTAAATATTAAAATTAAAGCATAATTTTGCCCGCACACATCTACAAAGTGAAGAGCTTTAAGGTTTTTTAAATGCTCGATCAAAATATATGCGTCAAATTTAAGTCGACCAAATTTTTATCGAAACACCCTCTAGTTTGAAGTAATCCGAACTAGGGTCGGTGGGAGTTCTCGCATCCCGTAACACACTATGTTATAGGACTCGTCTGAAATGCGCAAAGGGCTTCGGCAAGACGATGGTCTTTCCTGCCTACTGTTTAACATTGCGCCAGAAGGTGTTATGAAACGTGCGGGCTTTAACATGCGGGGCACGAGTTTCAATAATTCCAGTCAATTCAAATGCTTCGCTGACGACGTGGACATTGCCGGAAGAATCTCAAGTAGCACACTCTCAGCAAAATAAGTTGTAGCAACTTGAATATCACTAAATTCAGTCATATAGAAGCATCTTCACCTAGTTTACAACAAGTGTGCTACTTGGGATGTTTCAAGTGGCTACTGAACAGTTCACCAGGCTGATACGTGAAGCAAAAAAGGTTGGATTAAGGGCGAATACGTCGAAGACTTAATATCTGCTGGCAGGACGGACCAAGCGCGATACAGCTTGCACAGGCAGAAGTGTGATTATCAACGGGGATAAGATCGAAGTGGATGATTTTGTGTACCTCGGATCATTGGTGACGTCGGATAACTCTATGGCGAACCCAGTATCCAGGAATTCGCTCAAGCTGGAAGGTTAAAATGGGCGGACACGTACAGTAGAAATTATCTTCACCTTTTTATCATTTACAGATCATCAACATAGAATGCAGTTCGGGGGCATCAGTTTCACCATTTAACCGTTTAGCAAAAATTTTCGGACTTTCTTCCAGCAATGTCAAATCCCAATAGTCGGCATCTATCAGGATACAGCGGCAAGTTATCAGGATCTCTCCTTGGCAAGTTTTTTAGAGCCAATCGAATAAACCGCTTCTGAACACGTTCGATTCTGAGCAATCACGTGACCTGGTAAGGACGCCATACCACGACGCGTTTCACAAAATTAGACGGAAAAGAGCACATTACAACTATTTCGAACAGTGTGGGTCCGAAAAACTCTAAAAAGGCCGTTGGAGAAGATGAACCACCTGTTAATCATTGTGGTACCAAAGAACGCGAACGCACCGAATGTTCCCTAAGCCTGTCCACGTTAAATTTTTCTTACACCAAAATAATAGCAGTAAAAAACGTTTACACATAATTCAACAAAACCGATTGTTTATTTCACAATAATAGAGTTAAATCTACATTAGAAACAGTGGGACTTAAATGAGTCACATTGAAATTACTATTACTCGTTTGAAACAAGTGTGCTGCTAGAACTGCCATCAGATTCGGTACGGTATCCTCAGATACGCCCGCCGTGACGATTCTCCACCTTCTTTTGAAATCATCGATACCATTAGCTTTCTTCTAAGTTCTGAGGAGTTTCCGCTTAACTAAAGCCCAGTACTTCTCTAACATTGCGCTAGAAGGTGTCATGCGAAGAGCCGGGCTCAACAGCCGGGGTACGATTTTCACTCGATCCGGTCAGTTCGTTTGTTTTGCGGATGACATGAACATTGTCGGCAGAAGATTTGAAACGGTGGCAGATATGTACACTCGCCTAAAACGCGAAGCTGCGAAAGTCGGACTGGAGGTGAATGTGTCGAAAACAAAGTATATGCTAGCAGGAGGTACCGAGCGCGACAGGGACCGCCTAGGCAGCAGTGTTAAGATAGACGGGGATACATTCGAGGTGGTGGAAGCATTCATCTACCTTGGATCCTTGCTTACGGCTGACAACAACAACAGCCGTGAAATCCGAAGACGCATCATCAGTGGAAGTCGTGCCTACTACGGGCTCCAGAAGAACTTGCGGTCAAGAAAGATTCACCCCCGCACTAAATGTACCATGTACAAAACGCTGATAAGACCGGTTGTTCTCTACGGGCACGAAACGTGGACGATGCTCGAGGAGGACCTGCAAGCACTTGGTGTTTTCGAACGCCGGGTGCTTAGGACCATCTTTGGCGGCGTACAGGAGGATGGAGTGTGGCCGCGAAGATGAAACCACGAGCTCGCTGAACTCTACGGCGAACCCAGCATTCAGAAGGTCGCGAAGGCTGGAAGGATACTGTGGGCAGGGCATGTTGCGAGAATGCCGGACAACAACCCTGCAAAAATGGTGTTCGCCTCGAATCCGGCCGGTACAAGAAGGCGTGGGGCACAGCGAGCACGATGGGCGGACCAGGTGCAACAGGATCTGGCGAGTGTGGGTCGTCAACGAGGTTGGAGAGAGGCAGCCATAGAGCGAGTATATTGGCGAAATGTTGTAGATGAAGTCATATCGTAAATACGATGTATGGCTATTTAAATAAAAATAATAATAAATAAAATACTTCTCTATTGGGAGAATTTGGCTGTTTTTGGCACGTATTTGACCTCTTGTACATTATACCAAAAACTTTTTGAGTGAAACTTTTCAGCGATCCTTGAAAAGTGTCCGAAATTTAACGTGGACAGCCTCTAGTTGCGGCCAATCGAGAATTTCTTGCCCAACCTCAAACTCAGGATCTATTTTAACAATTTTGTGGCCATATCCGAAAAGCAGTTAATCAAAATAAAACCGAAGGAAGTACTGAAGAATATCCCAGCATCGTTTTGTCCTACGACTGAGGCTAAGGTTCTGGCTTATTGCCATAAGGCTGATCGGCAGGGTAGAGAAGGTTCTTACAATGATTAATAAACTTAAGATTTATGGAAAAAGGAATTCAAGGATTTGCTTTTGTTTTTTTTTTTTTTAGCTGAAAACTATCGATGGCTCCAGCTATTTGTTTATGGAGACATCAAACCACGCTACTAAGAATGATTACCATGAAACATATGTTAACACAGCGTCAATAGAATAAAGCAAAGTAAATTGAAGCATATTTGTTCAGACGGGTACTTCAAAAACGTCCAAACCAAACTTGCCAGAAAATAGATGCCCTAAAACAAACAATTCCAGAACGTTTGATGATAACTACCCAGGTAACCAATAAGCATTAGTATATGCAGTAAATCAACCCTTAATCTGCATTTCAGATGCTACAAGGATTATATTTGCATTATATCAGCACCTTGAATG
Source organism: Aedes koreicus (assembly GCA_024533555.2). Classification (NCBI taxonomy): domain Eukaryota; kingdom Metazoa; phylum Arthropoda; class Insecta; order Diptera; family Culicidae; genus Aedes; species Aedes koreicus. The sequence goes on along the minus strand of JAHHFK020002600.1, from coordinate 633,721 downwards.
CTATCTGTTGTAAAGTTGCATTTCAAATGCTATTTAAATGCTTGTACACGGGAAATAATTTATTCTTCAAAATAAGGAAAACAGATCATGATTTCATGAATATATTGTGTTTTCGTTTTATGAATATACACCATGAACAATATTGATGATATCATGAACTATGTTTCCGCCGCAATGAAATCATGAATAAATCAGGTTAAAAGCATGAGCTGCATTCCTGATACTGGAAACTTTATTCATGAATATGAAAAATCTACTTTATTGACTCTAAATGTAAACAAAAACATTAATCCACCGTCAGGATTAGAACCTAGTGTTGATGTGAATAGCTGTGGTAGTACTTAGTGGATGTACTTACTAGGCTATAGTTGTTCCTGAATAGATTGTTGATTAATGAAGCTGATTTCACAACCTTAAATAAGAGTCAAAACAACATTTCCAAAGATCGTAATCCGTATCTGTCATTTCAATCATGTAACCATGAAAAAGAGTCATGAATTCATAAAATAAGATAATAGATCGGTTCATGATTTTTTATTCATGAAAACAGAAACGGATTTGTTTCCATGTAGCCTGTGATATGCATTTTGAATGCAAAATAGCATTAATGAAGCATTATCAAAGCATTGCAGTAAAGCAGTCGTATATTGGACCAAAAGTGGCATTTACGTTGCATTTAAGGCGACTTAATTGCTTCATAGGCTGCCGTAAGGACGCTTTGGAACTATGCTTATTGTTTACCTGGGTAGTTATTGCAGTGTTTCCCTCAACAGTCACTGATCGATCCATAATTGACTCTTTGATCATTAACATGGAATGATACTCTGAAAACCTTCAAATGAAAGCTTCACCAAAGGACCAATCAACGGTTTACTGGATATTTGCAATTTAAAGCATTGATGAACTTCATTTCTGCATGATAATTGTTTCATTCGACTTCCGAGTAATCCGATTTAAGTTGCCAAACACGGGCAGTCAGCTGGAACTTTTGAATTCATTTTCACGAATATTCCAATTCATATTTACCATTTTAATAACCTTCAGCGTTTTTTTCACCAATGGGCAAACGAATAAAATTGTATTCGAAAGCGGATCTTTTAAATTAGTGACCTCATCCCGTGACCATATTAAAGCTGACACTCCATCATTACGCCGTGGTAGGAAAAATTAAAGCGCCTACGCGTGGCTAAACAGTTTAATATACACTTCTTCTCACCGAGCCTAGGAGCAGCAATTCTCACCGGGGGGATGCTGCCACCACTACTACTAGCGTCGGTTCTCGCCTAAGACACAATGTTGCGGTTGCCGTCGGTAAATGCCAGGCCGTTAAAAAGTCGGCGGTTTTTGTTGTGTTTATGAATGAAATAATATTTGCATTTTATTAGGTGCGCGTGGTCTCCGGGGTTGTCGCTGCTGCTGCTGTTGGCGACGGGGAGACACGTTGCCGTACACTTATGACATCGCTGGCGGTAGTTTGAGTAAACTGGGAAATAATCGATCATCCCACGCCCAGGTTGCGCAGCTCGCTGGGGTTGTCAGCAATAAAAAGCCAATGGAGCTCATTTACATCTATTTGAGCTATAGGTTTTGCCTTTTCCTTGAGCTTGAATAGTGGTGGAACGGGGCTTACGCTCAATGCACGTTCGAATGGAAATTTGTTGACTTGTTTGGATAAGACTCATGGCCTGCTTGTTAAAAGACAAAAGCAAAACAACTGGCGAAAATCCGTGCACTACGTCCAATCATGTTATCTATTTCTGAATATCTGTCAACTTTTCGCAATCCATTTAATCAAACGAGAAAAGTTCCAACGAGCGCAAAACTGCTTGAAAAGAATACTCAGAAGTACTCACACAATGTAACGTCTATCACTCTTTTTCAGAGGAAAGTTATCTGACGTAGTTTTGGTTGGCTGCCTGGTCGGTTCGCGACCGTACGTTGAATGTGATGAAACGCTCGAACGATAAGAACTAATTAAACTTAGGAAAATTAATGAAGTGTGGAAAACTGGTCGCACATCAGTGTGCTCGAGGTGGAAAATTTTTCGTTCATTAAAATTAAAGACTCAGCCAGTAACGCTTCACTGGTGAATGTTGAAACTAGAAAGAGCACAGTTGTAAAGCGTGATGATGATGAAGTAAAATAATCTCTTTCTTTTGATTTCTGTGATTTCAAATTAAATCCTAACGAGAAATTTAACGTTGCATTCAAATTCGAAAACAAATCGAATTATTTAAAGCCGATGATTGCTCCAAACGTGCAAATTATCTTCATCAACATTGATTAATTTGCTCTTGCTATTATACCATTCCGTTTCTTCTCGAAATGCGGCTTTACCTGTTCATATTGGTATTTAATTATCACCTTTTTTTTCGTGCGTCGATCGAACCAGCGAAAATCATCTTCAACTTGCGTGCACCACGGCACTCACTGCTCACTCGAGCACGGACCGTGGCAATATCGATTATTCAATCCACTTGCGGCTTGTTTAGCAATTAATTTACGTTTTGTGGCCGCACCGCAGAGCTATTGTTTTCCATCTCCTTCACTTGGTTCACTTTTCGCGCGCTGAAGCGTTTGTTTTTATCGGAGCACCTTCCCACCCCTCGCTCAGCTGAACCTATCGCAAACGGACGACTTAAGTAGTTCTGTTCCTTCCTCAGCGAGCGGCGCCCTATGACGTAGCCTTGACCCGCTATCCACGGTCTGAAAGGTTCGGTGGTTTATTGTTTGCGGCAGTCGGTACTCACATGGCGGACAATGCAGTATCATGCCGCTTTGGGTGTGCTGGGCGAACTCCACTCGGTCAACAATTGACCTTCCGACCTTTAGTAGCGAACGGGTGCCTCCGTTGGACAATGCGGCATTCCTATTTTACTCGATGCGCCTTTATAATAGGTTCACGCGCTTTTCCGTAGCTGCTGGATTCACGGAACTCGACGAAGGACTGTGGCGACGAACGGATTGACGTAGGTGTAAGAGTGTGTGTGTGTGTGTGTGTGTGTGTGCAAAGGTGTTTCTTCGACCATAAACGGGTTTCGTTTGCATTCAATTAGTTTTGTATTTGAATTTTTCGCTGATTGAAGACGGAGGCAGGGTTGCCAACATTACAAACTTATGCTTTGTTTTACAAATTTTACTCAAATTTGTATTACACATTTTTAGATTTCTTCAAGTTGTTGTTAATTTTACAAGAGACATTTTTATCCGAAACGAGCTTAGCCATATTCAACCACCTATCCGCGTAACGGGCGTACCCAAACAGATCATTAAAACTTGAACTACGATCCATGCACGTATCGATTTTGCCCGTATTTGTTTGGCAAACATTTTTCCTAGCACGATAAAAGCAAACATAATCCATGCGTGTCGTTGATGTACCACCCATCAACGGACCCATCAGCCATAACTCTTTTGTTATTCGGTTTTAATTCTTCGATAATAAATATCTGTAATATCAGCAATCAAAGCTTGTTTTTATCCATTTATTGTCAACCGGTTCTTCCACCGCACCTCACCGATTTGTTTTTTTTTTATTTTTCGTCACCGTTTTCACTCGTCTCGTTATGGAATCGCATGCCAGAAAATTGGGCGATAGGATGATCCGATGAATTGCCTTGTATGGAACGCCCCCATCTCTGCCCGAAAGCCATTTCAAGCGCCACTTGCGGAGAACTTTTTATGATCATGTTAAACGATGCTTTTAAGAGATTTATTGCTGAGTGTGACCTTATTTGTTGCTGTTCTTGTATGTATGCTTGATATTTTTTCGGTTAATGCCGGTGTTTCTGAATCCAAGAATCTGTCTCACGGGACCCAAGTTTTCATGTTCCTTGTGTATGTGTGTGTTTGTTCGTTTGTGTTTATGTGCCTAGGAAATTATTGAACAGTCCAATTCCAACGTTGGGCGCATGTTTTATTATGTATGGTGAATTTATCGTCCCGAGGTAATTCCGAAGGTTTAAATATGCGCTCCACTGACTGCTAGAGAAGAAGAAAATTGGGCTTCCACCCACCAGGTTGGGGCATACCGATGAGGTTTTTCCATATGCTTTGTTTTGTCGGTTTAATGGTTCGAATAAAAATTTTATTGGTTTGTTGATAGTTACGAATGCATACCAAAGGCAAGCTCCTTATTTTGGCTTTTGATCCCTGCAATGTAAAAATCTTCATTACGATAGGGATCTTTGGTGCGCTGAATATGGAATGTTTCGAATGTTTGTTGATGAGCTCAATCAAATTGAATGACGATGTATTGAAGGCATCTACGTAATAGAAAATTTGCCTCACTAAAGCTTCTAATGTCCAAGCTATCAACAATTCAAAACATTCAGATCTACTATCATGCTACAGTGTTTATCGCAAAATGAGAAAACCCAATACAGAGTTCAACGCAATTTATTTATATAAATCGACAGACGTCAACGAATGACACACACACACTTCCGAAAAGATTCAAACTTGACCATTAGTAGGAACGATACTGACAACAGCTGCTCCGGCCGTACCATCCCAAGCGACAGTATCGGAAATGAGCAAGTATCCACATGATGAGAGAAGTGATCAAACCACTTCAAAAAAAAAAGAAGACCTCCGTCAGAGGAATACTTCAAAGGCGTTTTGCCTCCTTCCGTTTTTCCTGCCTGATATCTGATGCTCCAGAAGAGACAGACAGCAGAGTCGAGAAGAAAATCACAAGCCGAACGAAAGCGACCAAATGCACTTTAATTTTCTCCATTCAATTGATTTCAGGATACTCAGACACTGGAATCCTATTTGGAATGGAAGAGAAAAAAAATCGAAGGAACAAAACAGAAATTGCACTCGCTCAACTTTCAACTGGATAGGTATCCTCTTTTCTGGGGAAAGGAAAACATGTAGACAACCAAGGCAGACATTCATACACTACTGAGTGGAAGTTTGATCTTTCATTTGGCAGAGAAACAAAAATCACCTCGTCCTCGCTGGCTGCATGGCTGGCTGGCAGTAGGATCGACCAGGGAGCAATTGGGCTTGCCGGAATTGAGTGTGAACTCTGGCACAGGGATTTTTGCTCCTGCTGGCGGCAAACCGAATGCACACAGCTCATGAATCAATTTCGTATTTTGAACTCTCTGGGCGCAGACTTTTGTTTTTCGGGTCGTCGGTCGAACGATTGCTTCCGGCTTTTCGGGAGATTATTTACCATTTGTTTCGGTGGAAAGTTCCGTTGAAGCGAGGTAGAGGTGATCCTGATGGGACACGATGGGAACTGAATGGAGAGGTGAGATCTTCCTTGAAGTTTTTCAAGATAATATCAAAAGTGCAACTTTTTTACGCATTAGTATTTTTCACACATGCAAAAATTATCCTGTTCTATGTTTATTTCTAGCCTTAGATATAAATAAATTGATATATATTTTTTGCTTACATGTACCCGATTTTTGACAATTTCTGTGTAATCTGTGTCATCTGTGTAATATCAGAAAAAACCGTCTAAACTATATTTTCCCCCAAAATATGTCAATATGAGCATCAAACTTCACGATTTTCAAAGAGGATAACAATGCACAGGCAGAATCTATTAAACCTCATGGTGTTGGAGGCAATAATAATTCAAACATTTTGTCCCTAGTCCTTTGGCCACTTAAAGCAGGTGCCGGAAGAGCCCAGCAAAAGAAAAAACAAAACTCATTCGAAAACGGAATAATTCCCAGAGAGAATTAAAACAGAAGTGGCATCTAAAAGAAAATAAGAGCTTGTGTCTGACTTGAAAATATTTGTTATTGTTGTTTCGTATTTATGTCACTTTCAGCTTGAGGCTTCCTTTCTTTATCTTTTTTTTCTGTATTAAGGTGGCTTCCAGCCTAAGGCTGGTTCACCTCCGGAGGGAAGCACCTCCACCCACCCTTAACCATACCCTGTCGAATATGTGAATATTTGATTAAAAATTTAATTGTTTACAATTAATGATGGATTAATCGTAAACAATTTACACCTGAATTGAAGTTATTAAAAAAATACATACATTCCAACATTGCAATTTCACAACAAAATGGGTTGTTTTTCATGTAGCAGTGTAAATAACATCATGAAGTGTGTGATCTATATATTGGCAATGATTGATCAGTAGCGAACAGTATTCTGTGTTTTCTAATTTTTTGGTGAGTTCGTTCCATTTAAGGCAACTTTACGTTTCTTTAAATAAGTTCATTCATTTGTACATGCTCAATCGAATTAACTTAAGATAGTCCATTTCGATTAAATCCTTGAATCCAAGTTAAATTAGTAGAACTGATAACTAGAGACCGTCTCAAAGTTAGTGGAAATTACAACTTATACTAATACAATAACCTGAAGCCCATTTACTTCAGGTTGTTGAATTAGTATAGTTTGTATGTATGTGTGTGTGTGTGTTTTTTTTTATTTACAAGGTTTTGAAATTCTTATGGACTATCCCAACACAGAGGCCTGCACTTATCCATAGGCCTGACTAAGTACATCTGTGCTGGAGTGTGCTCACGGTCTTGAACAGTGTAAATGTAGAGACTTCTCATACCACTAAAACCTAAGTCCTTGTTGCCCATCAGATTCCTTCGGGACTACCTTACGGTATTGCTTCTTGAGAAGTCTGATTTTGCTTTTTGTCAGCAGCGCCATTTAGAGTTGCCATGCTGCAGCCGGCTTTTTCACAAGCCATTTAGCTCCTTCTCATTTGCTGAGCCATTTAAGGTGCGGCCCATTTAGTATCGGAACAAACATTTTCTTACAGCGACCCTAGTGGTCGGATTTGTAAACTATGCCATCTTATGTGTTCCCTATAACAGTAACAACATCAGGAATTTTTTTTCGCGGTGCCGTTCAAACGTGTTTCAGAGAAATACAAAATGGAAGAAGAAACCCTTCGTGGTCTGAGCCAACACTTGCTAAAGTGTTGGGTTTTCCCCGAAATACCGTGTTTTGAAAGAGGTACAGAGAAACCATGTCGACAGATCGCAAGCCTCAAAACAAGCGTCGGGTGGATACTGTCAACCGTCAACTGCGGAACAAAGTCATCAAGAACATTAAGGGAAACCCCAACTTATCAGACCGCGATTTGGCCAAAAAGTTTCGCGCCGCACGCAGTACCGTGCAACGGATTCTTCTCCGGGAAGGCTTCAAGTCATACCTGTAGACAACCAAATAGAGATCACAAGCAGAACAATTTGGCCAGAATCCGTGCTAGAAAACTGTATGATCAGGTGTTGACAACATTCAATGGCTGTCTCCTCATGGATGATGAAACCTATGTAAAGGCCGATTTCAAACAGGTACCGGGACAACAATTTTACTTGGCTACGGCTCGGGAAGATGTTCCAAAATGCAAGCCAAATAAAAGTTTGTGTTTGCAGATAAATTTGGACGTAAATTTATGATTTGACCAGGTATCTATAGCAGCGGTAGGAAGACCAAAGTTTTCATCACTGATAAGACATTTAATTCAGAGCTGTACAGAAACACAACAAAAGCGAATATGGCCATTCATCAGATCCCACAATTGACCTGTCATGTTTTGGCCAGATCTTGCAAGCTGTCATTACAGTAAAACAGTGCTACAGTGGTATGAAACCAACGGGATTCAGTTTATACCGAAAGAACTCAACCAACTAAACTGTCCTCAGCTCAGACCGATGGAGAGATTTTTGGCTATTATGAAGAGGAAGCTGAAAGTGAATGGCAGTGTCGTCAAAAGCATCAAGGAGTTGAGAACCAAGTGGAATAAGATTGCCAAAACGATGGATGAAAATAATGTGCGCCGGTTGATGAAACGTATTCCGGATAAAGTCCGCAAATTTCTTCGAAATTGAGATGATTAATTTTTTTTTGTATTTTCTCTCTAAAGTTCACATAAAGTCTAACATTTTAGTTAAAACAGAATACTACTTTGTTAATGTATATCCGAAATATGTGCAATAGTCTATGCTCTAATTATGACTGGGCCACACCTTAGCTCCTATCTCCTATCTCTTAGTTTGAGCCATTTAGCTCTCACACTTGACACAGTCTACTCAAGTATTCCCTCACGGTGGATCTACCTTACGCCGACGAAGAGTTCCCCGACGGTGGAATTTCATCCGATACCAAACCACGGCGAGCCATTCAGCTCCAATTAACCCTACTGACCACTCGAGCAGACCCCAGCGGCCTACGCTGAAGGAGAGTTTCCTGGCTATGGAACAATCCCGCTGCTTCATTCAGCCGCTTGCTTGGACTTTACGCCATTTTCACTGCAGAGCCGACATAATTTGCGTAATGCTGCCACTAATCGCGTTCCACGTTTTCTCATCGGACAGAGAGGAGAACCGCGTGTCCGAATCTGTACAAATACTTCCTGTAGCAGCCATGACCTAACAGAAATTGCATCAGGTGGAAGTTTCCGTTCATCCACGTGGAAACGTTCGTGATCAACGGGTGTGTCTACCTTCCATTCACCACGTTATCCCATTCTTCCTGCCACGTCCTCGTGGTGTCATTCCGTGTTCTTCTTTGGACTCCTCTGGTGTTTCTGTTCAGGTAGCACTCCTGATTCTTCTCCAACAATAGTACAATGGGGATCATTCCGGCTATTACGCAGACCGCTTCAAATTATATTGTCCGGTATGCGCTCACCACCCTCATGCTCAACAACCTGAATGTGCTGTTCAAACATGACCTATTTTTTCACGTTGCTGAGAACCAGGCCGGACTACCATACCGGAGTGCTGACGTAAATACACTAGCTAGGAGCCTCCTCTTGTTGCTGCTTATCACCGAGTTGTTGCGCATGATTCTGGTTAACGCTGTGGTCACTTTTACTACCTTCTGACAGGCGTAATCGACGTGGCTGTTAATGATCAATCGATCGTCGATTATCACGTCCAAGTGCTTGACCTCACGCTTTGAGTGGATGGTATATTCTCCGACTGTGATTTTCGCCTGCTGTACTGCGTTTCTGTTGCTGATCACCAGCACCTCTGTCTTGTGCCAGTTTTTTCGCCCACATCCAGTCTTCCACGGTATGTATCGCCTTGGTTGCGATAACCTTCACCTCTTCTCGCGATTCCCCGACTCTTAGAAGGACAACATAATCCGCGAAACCGACAATTTTCACACCCCTGGGAAGGGCCAGTTTTAAAACTCGTACATCGTATTCCACAGCGTCGGAACGAGGATGGATCCCTGAGGAACGCCCGCTGTGATTGTCATTCGCCTCTCTCCCTTATCAGTTTCGTAAATCAGCGGTCGGTTCTGAAAGTATTCTGCAGAGGTACTCAGGGACCATAATGCTTTGCAACGAATGGGCGTCAGCTTCCCAGCTAGCGCTGTTGAAGGCATTTTTCACATCTAAGGTGACCAACGCGCAAAAGCGACTGCCTTTTCTCTGTTTTCTCTGTGCCGTCCCCGCAGCTTCCACTACCGTTCGGATGGCATCCACCACAGACCTGCCTTTCCGAAAATTGAACTGCATGTTCAATAGGCCGTTCTCGCTCTCCGTGTACTTAGTGAGCTTGTTGAGGATTACTTTCTCCAATAGTTTTCCGACCGAATCCAACAGGCATGTAGGCCTATATTCCGAAGGTTCTCCGAGAAGTTTTCTAGGTTTAGGCTGTAGCACCAGCTTTTGTCGCTTCCAGTTGTCGGGGAAGTTACCTTCATCGATGCATTTCTGCAATGTGGTCCTGAACATATCTGGGTTCTCCTGTATCGCTGTTTTCAGAGCCAAGTTTGGGATTCCATTTGGTCCAGGGGCCTTCTTGACCTCGGCCTTCAGGTCTTCGTTGGTTATTCGAGCTTCTTCTTCGTAGTCAACCTCCTCCCGGCGAAGGTGGCCAGTTCGTTGGTTAGTGCTGCGGGAACATTCCGTCGATGATGGCCTTCATCTTCTCCGGGCACCTTTCAGGTGGTAATGCTGGACCTTTCATCTTCGCCATGTCAGCTTTGTAGGCGTCTTCCAAAGGATCACGTTGACCTTGTGGCAAAGCTCCTTAAGGCAGGCTTTCTTGCTGAGCTTGATTCCTTCTTTGAGGATATTTCTTGCCGCTCTGTAAACCAATTTCCGTTCCTCTCTTTCTGAGTCGTTACAAGCTCTTTGGTTTTATATCCTGGCACGGCGGCAACTGGACCGTATCTCGGCATTTGTCGTGTTCGACGCTGTGACCGTTTCTCGGTTTTCTATTCCTTGGCATAGTTGCGTCGCACGTCCTTGTTAGTACTGCTGTCAACTCGTTCGTACTCAGGTTCAAGTGGATGACCTTAAATCGACCTGCCTCTACAAACACGCCCTTGTTGAAGCTCGCTATTTTCCACCTACGCTCATTTGTTTTCCTTCCAAATGCAGTACCGGATTGCTTGATGATCGCTATGTGCACACTCTCCAGGTCATGTTTTCTGCCAGATACGGGCTGCAGAAAGTGACATGGATGATGATGTGTGTGAAGGGGGTGGGGGGGTTTCTGTGGGTTTGCGGTAGTCGCAAAGATGTATTGCTTACTAAGAGCAAGGAAACCTGAACTATCGTATGTATGTTTTACTAATCAAGAAGTTACTGGATGAGTCAAGAATTATTGCGACACTTTCAAACTACCGTATGTACTTCTCATACTTAACCTGTATTACCCTAATTTTCCTTAGTTTCTCTTAAGAATGTTTTGTTTACATCCACTCGGCTGTGTAGTTGTCAGTCAGGATCTGGTCGAGTTGAAAACCATGCGATAAAGGATGTTCTTCACCCACATGCAAAATCCTGTGTAGTCGCATCGCGCCTTGGGAAAACTGATAAATATACATCATTAGACCGTCTTGAGGGTCCCCCAAAAGATTAAAAGCCGGGAACTGCACAAAAACCGCAAACAACGTGGACAAAAAACAAGGAAGCGCTGATTGCTCATTTCAAGTGGAATCCGAGTATTTCGACGCAGTACATTGCTGAAAAACTTGATGTTTTGCAAAGTTTCATCCAAAGGGCCAAAAAACCATCCGGATTAAAAACGTACAAGATACGTCCAACTTCCAAATCGGGACGAACGCCAGTAGAGTGTTGCCAAATCACGTGCCCGGAAACTTGATACAAAGCTGCTAACGAAGTACCGGTGCTGCGCCATTGATGATGAGATCTATACCAAAGCAATTTTAAGCAAATGCCCGTATAAAAATATTTCGTGGTTTGCTGTGGATATAAGTTACAAATGGAAGAAGCTGTCGGAAGTACCTGATTCGCCAGGCCATATGCGCTGGTGAAAAACGAGGTGAACCATTCGTACATAGGTACGGTTTACAAAATTAAGTGCCTTCGAAAACGGCTTTTGCCGTTTTTTAGACAGCAAAACCAAAACCGTTGTGTTGGCTTGATTTGGATTCATGCCACTACTCTAAAGCCAAGCAGGAGTTACAGGCGGCTCATTTTGTGGATTTCGTACCGAAAGACATCCGATGACATCCGGCTTAAATTTTCATGAAATATACCATGAATTTATGCCAAATCTAGCATTCCATATAAGTGCATTAGATATAGCGGTAAATTATATGATTATTTCATACTGTGTATGACTCATCCCATTATCACAACCCACGCCATCGAAGTTACAACTTTTTCTTCGCATTGGCAAACAAATGATCGAATCGCCTTTTCTTTCCCCCCTCCAAGCGAACGATTCATCTTTCAGTCATATATCTTGTATCACATAACTCACACGCGCTCGGAACGGCAGGGACCGGTCAGGCATAGGAGACAAATAATTCGAGAAATCCACATCACCCCGTAGGGAGGAAATCCTAGCCCGTCTTGGAAATCGATCCAAATTGGGTGCTATCGTATAGGCCACTGCACTGCGCCGTTGTCGTCGTCGTCGTCGGCAGCGGCATCTGATAGGTGCCACCGATTCCAGCCGGCAACGAGTTGTTTCACGGGGGGTTTGTGTGTTTTGTAGCAGATCTCGGTGCAGAAGGAAATGGTTCCCTTCACTGCCAAATTGGTCACGATCGGGTTTCACTTTCACTTTTACATTTGTCTTCTCTGCATAGCGGTCGTGGAAAATGATTGCAGAACAGTTTTGTGAAAAGTTATCTAATCGTTTGAGGGTTTCCATTTCTGGCGAAATTGAGATCTTCAGACGCAAAGCTTTTGCTGTATGGGGATTTTGTTTAGCAAGAAGTCCGGATGATATACATACTTTTTTCTTTCTTAAATATATGCAAAATTACTCAACAGTCATTACTTACGAGAAGATGATTTATGATAGCATAACAAGCATAAAGGGTGGAACGGTCAAAAATTGGTCAAACATGATTAAGTGCACACTGATTAGTTTATTATATAAATGATAAATCTTTATGTAATTTTGAAGTTCATCGTCTACAAAGTTTATAATATAAATGATCAATCTTTATTTCTTTTTTAAGTGCATCGTCTACAAAACATCGACAAATTATTTGATTGGGCTTACGATTTTCCAAATGCGAACTCGGGCTTAACGTTTCACACCTTCCATCAAGTTTTGTATCGCTGTTATATCCACCTTATTTCATGCTGAACGCCAATTTGCCTTGAACTGTCTTCACTTATTTTTTGAGTTCTCTTGAAGATTCTCTCTACGATTGCCCAATATTTTCAATTGGGCGCAAATCCGGCGAGATAGAAGGGTTTTTCTCCTTGGGTACGATGTGCACACAATGGGCGGTATACTATTTCTGAGCCATATTTCCGTAGTGGTAAGAGGCGAAGTCAGGCCAAAACAGCACGGAACAACTATGTTTCTTCAAAAAAGGGAATAAGCGTTTTCGCAAGTATTCCTTTACATAAATATCTTGGTTGACAGTGCCAGTTGTCATGAAACTTACGCGTTTTAGCCCACAGGTACAAATCACATGCCAAACTAAGTATCTATTCAGGAACTTTGACATTTTTTCTGCTTGAACTTATCTTGAACCCTTCTTTTTCCGGTAGCCGTATAAAACTCTTGACCTGGGAGCTGCTTGAAATCAGCCTTGACGTATGTTTCATCGTCCATTACGACGCAATCAAACTTGGTCAACAAATTCGTGTTCAACTTACGCGCTTTTCCTTTGGATCTAGATTTGGAGTCACTGTAACCTTATATGTTGACAGTCTGGCTCGTATCTTTGCTCTTTGCATTGTTGTGTGGGACTTTTCCAATTTGTTTCCGATATCTCTGGTGGAAAAGTTGGTATTGCGTTTGAAAATGCTGGCCACTATTCTTCCGGTCGCTTCCTGGTTTCGGTTTCCTCCTGATCTCGGTTTCCTGGCAGTTGTCACACGTTCTCCGAACACTTTTATAACATTCGTCATGGTTGATTTGGCAATATTAAGTGAATTTGCCAAGTCGGCGTGGGAATAATTTGGATTTTGCTTAGGCGCGTGCAAAAATTTGATACGCTGCTCTTCTTGTGTCGACACCATTTTGACAAGTGAATAGAAAGTGGCACAAACAAAAAAAAATCAACATTTCGTACACATACACCTACAAAATGAGGGGTGTTCAAGTTTTTCAAATGCACGATTAAAAAAACTACGACATATTTGAGTCGATAAAATTTTGACCGTTCCATCCTTTAGCATTGAACACTTGCACATATCGTTGTCACCGAGATAAGCCTATCCCCTTTCACTGAACGTTTCACCAAAGAATTTTAGTGTCGTAGACTCGGTTTTCACCGCAAACACGTGGCCAAGTTTGCGGAGAGAACCGGGTCTACGACTCTAAACAAACCTCACAACTGTTTGAATAATTAGTAATTGTCTTGAATTCTATTGCGAAAGCGATGGGTGGATTCAAATGGAGAATTGACAACCTGGAAGGAAGGTGCAACCAACCTCCGGTTCTCACAAGTTCCTACTTCACAATAATGAATTAGCCATCACGGCTAATTTGTATCACTACTTCGAATTTTTTAAGGCATAAATCTATTGAACTACGAAGATTTCACATGCCAAATTTTGATAAGGGCTGAGCATTAAAGAAAGTGGACACCTGTTTCTTAAAGGAAACTATTTATTTTCTAACAAATTCATAAGTATATTTTAAATAAAAGAACTAAAGGGCGATACGGTCAAAATTTGGTCAATATCAACTTGACGTATTTCTTTCAATTTTGCATTTAAAAAACCTGAACACCCCTCATTTTGAAGGTGTGTGTGTGTAGAATGTTGCTCCTATTTTGATTTTGGAATTCACTCTTCAGTTGTCAAAATGCCGTCCAAGCAAGAAGAGCAGCGTATCAAAATTTTGCTCGCGCATCGCGAAAATCCGAGCTACTCGCACGCAAAGTTGGCAAAATCGCTAAAAGTTGCCAAATCAACCGTTACAAATGTAATTTAAGTGTTTGGGGAACGTTTGTCGACAGCCAGGAAGTCTGGATCGGGGGGAAATCGAAAACCGGAAGCCGCTGAGACGACAAAGAGAGTTGCCGGTAGTTTCAAGCGAAACCCTAACCTATCTCTCCGAGATACCGCAAATAAGCTGGGTGTATCGTCTACAGCCGTGCATCGAGCCAAAAAACGAGCCGGACTATCGACTTACAAGTAGGTAGTGACTCCAAATCGCGATGATAAACAAAATACGACGGCCAAAGCGCGATCCCGGAGGCTGTACACGACGATGCTGACGAAGTTTGACTGCGTGGTAATGGACGACGAAACCTACGTCAAAGCCGACTACAAGCAGTTTCCGGGACAGGAGTTTTATACGGCAAAAGGAAGGGGAAAGGTAGCAGATATTTTCAAGCACACGAAACTGTCAAAGTTCGCAAAGAAATATCTGGTTTGGCAAGCCATCTGTACCTGTGGCTTGAAAAGCAGCATTTTCATAGCTTCCGGGACTGTCAACCAAGAAATTTACGTGAAAGAGTGTTTGAATAAACGTCTGCTGCCTTTCCTGAAGAAACACGGTTGTTCCGTACTGTTTTGGCCGGATTTGGCATCTTGCCATTACGGTAAAAAGGCCATGGAGTGGTACGCCGCCAACAACGTGCAGGTGGTTCCCAAGGACAAGAACCCTCCCAACACGCCAGAGCTCCGCCCAATTGAGAAATACTGGGCTATTGTCAAGCGGAACCTAAAGAATACCAAAAAAACTGCTAAGGACGAGCAGCAGTTCAAGGCAAACTGGCTTTCTGCGGCGAAGAAGGTGGACAAGGTGGCTGTACAAAATCTGATGGCAGGGGTCAAGCGTAAGGCCCGGCAATTCGGATTTGGAAAAGCGGAAGCCTAACTGAATATTTTTCCTGAATTTTATACTAATTGAACTTGAAAAAGAAATTTAATTTGATTTTTTAAATAAACGATTTCACCGATTTACACGCGTTTTCCCTTGACCAAATTTTGACAATATCACCCTTTACAACATAGTAGGTGCGCAACTAAGTTCCCGCTGTTTACCAATAGATGACGCCAGTAGTAAGTGCTGGTCGAATGTTGTACATCTCAAGCGTCATAAACCAAGCTCAGACATATGGTAAACAAACCGCTTTGCCAAATCAGTGATTTTGTTTTAGTGTTATATATTTTGGTTGTTTGAAGATGTCTGATTTCGTGCCAAATAATCGTCATTTGCGGGAAGTGTTGATTTTCTTCTTTCATTCGAAGAAAACGGCGGCTGAAGCACATCGAGAGCTCCAAAAAGTTTACGGTGATGCTGCTCTGAGTGAAACAACGTGTCGTGATTGGTTTCGTCGCTTCAAAAACGGTGATTTCAGTGTTGATGATCGTCCGCGTGAAGGAAGGCCAAAAAACTTCGAAGACTCTGAATTGACTCGATGAGGATCCGTGTCAAACGCAAGAAGAGCTTGGTTCAGGATTAGGAGTTTCCCGCCAAGCCGTTTCTAAGCGATTGCATGCGTTGGGAATGATTCAAAAGCAAGGAACTTGGGTTCCTTACGATTTGAAGCCAAGAGATGTTGAGCGTCGTTTTTTCGTCTGTGAACAACTGCTCCAGCGGCAAAAAGGAAGTGTTTTCTACATCGCATTGTGACGGGTGACGAAAAATGGATTCATTACAGTAACCCAAAACAGAAACATTCATGGGGACCGCCCGGGCATGCTTCAACATCGTCGCCTAGGCCGAATATTCACGCTGCGAAGGTTATGCTGTGTATTTGGTGGGACCAAGTTTATTATGAGCTGTTGAAACCAAACGAAACCATTACCGGGGAACCGTATCGAACTCAATTGATGCGATTGAGCCGAACACTGCACGAAAAACGGCCACAATACGAGCACAGACACGAAAAAGTGATTCTTCAGCATGACAACGCTCGACCTCACGTTGCGAAAACCGTGAAAACCTACTTGGAAACGCTCAAATGGGAAGTCCTACCCCACCCGCCATATTCTCCTGATATTGCACCGTCCGATTATTACTTGTTCCGTTCGATGGCACATGGTCTCACTGGTCAGCAATTCCACTCATATGATGACATCTCAAAATGGCTTGATTCTTGGATAGCATCAAAAGACGAACAGTTCTATCGAAATGGTATTCACGTTCTGGCAGAAAGATGGGAAAAGTCGTAGCTAGTGATGGGCAATGCTTTGAATAATTCGTTTGTAACCTTTGTTTTCAAAATAAAGTTCCTTTTTCATCAAAAAAACAGCGAGAACTTAGTTGCGCACCTAATACATATGACCGTTTTCTCAATTCTGTAGTACGCTCGGACTTTTCTCTTGATACCTCCCGTTAGATTATGCACAACTTTCTACGCAACTTTTCGTTGTGCTGCAGACCAAATTTTCTTGAAGCATTCAACAGAGCTTGCTTATCTTCCATCTTTCTTAAGATGCCGCTTAGTTATTGCCTAGTATCTTTCTATAGGATGCAGTTCAGAGCAGTTTGGGGGATTTTGGCATTTTTCGGCAAAATCGACTTTTTCCTTCTTGAGCATCTCCAACTTAGCAGGAAACCAAAACAATGGAGGATTCGTATGCTTTCGGTAGATGGGTAGAAGCCGTTTTATAATGCATTCTTTTCTGTAATTTTCACCGTTTATTCTGCCCCTTGTGAAATATGAAGAACTCTTTAAGCCACAGGAGCAAATTGCTTGCCAAACCAAAACCTTTAACCAAAACTTTTTCGGTTCGGATGTTTCGCACCTCATCAGGCACATCTGTCCTCTGCTCAACGTTGAAAAATTGCGGACCGGAAGTGTTTTGGTATCCAATTTGACGTTTGTCTCGTCGTCCATCAAAATGCAACGGTTCGAATTTTGGAGGAGATCGTCATGCAAAATCCGTGACCGTATTTTCGAAGAAGCTTTGTGTGAGTCCGTGCTTTTGGGTACTTTCTGCTTCTTTTAGATCCTGATATTATAACACTGATATTCTGCAAAGTTCCGACGCTAATGTCAACCTTTTTGGCAATTTCACGAACGGATCACGGTTTATGAGTACCGCTGTCAGCTCATTTTTTTAGTCCGATACCCGCTTTTTGCGTCCAGAGCTCTGTAAATCTTCAAGAGAACACGTTTCTCCAAACATCCTAACAATCTTGAACACTGCAGATCTAGTGCGCTGCACGCTTTTTGCCAATTTATTTAATGAACAATCCTTAGGAATCTTGCTGAACTGCAGCAAACAAGTCTCCATGATTGTATGTGAAGTTTTAGTAGTTTCATAGATTTGTTTGCTTCAAAAATTCAAATTGGTGATGCAAATCGGTCATTTTTGTATTCCTGCGACTGTCAACTTGGCTATCTCACTTCTACAGTTAGCGAGAAAGCGAGAAGTTTCCCTAATGTATCAAATAGCGATGCCTACTTATATTGTATTTCACACACTAACCTCGTACTTTTGGTGGCAAAGGAACAAAAACCCAAAGAATCAAACAAACTCAGCAAATGGCAATGAAAAGAACGATAAAACTGAAATAAAAAAATTTGGCATTGTAAAAATGTTACCAGCCAACTTTTCCGGTCAACGCTTCACTAGTCGCACCGCTCGCCACGGCCAACCAGCCCAAGCCGAGTCAGCCGATTCTAGTCGTCGATGCATTTAGCCTTGCTATCCTTTAATATCAAATTTGTCATTTCCTGCTAGGCAGAGCTCGAGAA
Source organism: Aedes koreicus (assembly GCA_024533555.2). NCBI lineage: Eukaryota > Metazoa > Arthropoda > Insecta > Diptera > Culicidae > Aedes > Aedes koreicus. The sequence goes on along the minus strand of JAHHFK020002600.1, from coordinate 615,664 downwards.
TCTTATGATTCCACGAGAAATTTTTTTTCTCCTCCATCACGCGATGAAAAAGTCTTTTGTTCGATTCTCATCGGATTGGAACGGGTAGCAGTTCTATCCTTTTATATGTGTACTTTGGCTCGGAGTCAATGATGATGATGGTGGTCATCTTTCCTTATGGCCAGCCCCAGCACATAAAATATCCACCCACTATTGTGGAATGTAGGTTTGTCCAAGCGTTCGACCGAGGTAACGTCCTTCTCTGAGAAAAAATTGATCTCGGGTTGGGGTTCCTAGCTTCATAAGTAGAAGGAGATGATTGCGGTCTAGTGAATGGATTACTTGAATCGATTCGAACTGCGAAAGACTCTTAAAGTTTCGCTCTTCCCTCCGAAGGGGTGTTTCTTTAACATTTGTCTTTTATGAGTGGAAGTTTCAATGATTGTGGGTTAAATGATCTGGAACTGGAAATTGCAATTGGTTGAAATCGGTAAATTGTTGTTTTGAAATTCTACAGCAGCTGGTTGACGTCAGCCAAAAATTAAATTCACCTTCAGTTGACAACTGGCTTGGATCCGAGAGTAAGAAATCTTCCAACTGATCACCGAAGCAAACAACTGCAAACGGACGGCTTCGTTGACATTTAGAGAAACAGAAAAATTTAGATTTACCCTACCCCATTGCGTCTCAGCCTTCCAAATCGGTAGGCCACTGTCATAATTTAGAGCATGTGTGTGTCATCAACATTCCCACTTCCCTGTCACCACCCACTTCCGTCGCGTGCGGACAGGGGGCTTTAATTTTCCTTTCATTTTCGTATATTTATTACTATACAAGATATGTACATCCACGCTTCAAAGAGCAGTTTCGTGAGTAAAATTATATTTTTGCGTGCTTAATTTTATACTTGGGTAAACTCTGCTGCTGCTGCTGCTGCTACCGCCGTTTGCCATTCACTGAAAATTAGCAACGCTTGAGCAGAGACAAAGATGGTGGAATTTTAATCTGAGCAACTATTAGATAATTACCAGCACTAACAAGATAAAATACTGTTGGTAATTTTCCTTTGGTTATAATTATGATTCATTAAAGGGCGAAGAGTGAAGTAAATCCCGCAAAAGTTTGCCAATTTACCTTCAAGCAATCACCTGTTGAAAGAAAAAGTACCCTCAGTCTGTCAGTTCGCTCGACCAGACCATTCGTGACCTTGTTCATCTCTAAAGATAGCAAATCGTAATTACTTTTACAGCCACGTCCAGAATCAATACCCAAAAGAAATCGATTTAGCAGACTATCGAAACGCAGTTTCGGAAATAATTTATGCAAACTTGGTGTGAACTATTTGAGGTCCCGAGCCACCATCGTGTGCCATCCTGCTCTCGGCTGCTGGAGAATGGATCGGAAATCGTTTTGCAGTTCATTTAGTTTGTAATTGTTTAATTTTGAGATTTATTCCCAATTCCGTCGCTGTCAACGCCATTTGGGCTTCGATCGATTCGTGGAGTTGCAGCCGCTTCGCCAGCAAGGAAACGAGCCAAGAAAACCGTGATGGGTCATTTGAATTCTGTCGACATCGAACAGGGGATCGATGGGTCCCGCGATGGAGGAGGATAGAGGAGGACGGTCTGTTCGTTCGTTTGCATGTTGGCATGGTGGCGAACGACACGAAGACGTTGATGGCCGTTGGGAAAACGTCGTGTACGAAATTAATCATTGACATGAGCCGTAACTGGCTTTGAAAGGATTTGGAGCGCTTTGGACGGGAAGTGGCACGTTTCGAAATTTGTGCAGTGAAGTCTTGCGTGAAGGGAATGTTTGCTCAACTCGCAGGCAGGCGTTTGTGCGGATCGGTGTTTGCCTTTCTGGTGGATTTTCCACGAATCAACTCATGTTGTGTGAATTTATAAGTTTATAACATTCTGAAATAAAATTTGTAAGGTAATATTTCATTCTCATAATGTCGAAAAAACTCCATTATTTTTCAATAATCTAATTTAATTAGCCTTTTTGTGGTTTTCCTTTTATTCTTTTTAACAAAAACCTCTAGAAATTTTCAACTAAGTCAAACTTAAGGAAGACTAAATATTTTTATATATTTATCACGCATTAGCAGGTGATTATCATCGATGTGAATTAACGTGAAATTTTTATTTTTATTATGGCAGTTAATTGTTCTGTCCAGAGTTGCAATTTATGAAAATCCATGTCCCTAAATGAGTGATGGTAGAAATCCTTCAATTGATTCTGTCAGTATGCTTTACGATTATTAAGGGCTTACGCTGAAGCATTCTCGACGGCAGCCATCACCTCAAAATTTAGAATTGATTTAACTCATAATCTGAACTAGATATTGAATATTTCATCAGATAAATTTGTATGCTTAATTGCTGTGAGCAGTTTGATGGATTCCCTAACAATCGAGATGTATAAATTCGAAATAGCGAGGTAAGTTTGCGAGAGAGAGATAAAATAGAGGACAAAATAAATGGAGCAGCGATTCACTGCTTAATCCGTGACCATAGCTGGAGTAGGTGTGTGTCGTAAAAAGCCACTGATGACGGTCAAGGTCGGCGTCGCTCTATCGACAATCACTATGAGATTCACGAATGTCAAATTCTCTCACACTTTATTGATGATAAAATGGAACAATTACAGACTAGGTGGAGTGAAAAGTAACCTCCTTGGCCACCAAAATGCGATGCTACTGCAAAAAAGGTTATAGTGCCTTGTAGTCCGTTCATATTTAGGCATACACGCCAAATTTCAGTGCGATACTGCCCTTAATTTTGTTTTGAGAGCTGTTGTTGACGTGTTTGGCATCATGTTGAATATGGATTAAAACGATTTTCATTCTCTCATAAAACATTATTTTTTGAGAGGCAACACGGCGAAGGAAACAAAGAAAAATTGGATAAGTATTTTGGGGCAAATGCTCCGTCAGATTACACCGTTAAATATTGGTTTCGAGAGTTTCATGGTGGCCGCAACTCCACTACCGATCAAGTCCGCAGCGGCAGGCCCTCTGATGCGAATACAGAGGACAATGTCAAAAAAGTGCATGAAATGGTGTTGGCTGACCGGAAAGTGAAGGTGCGTGAGCTAGCAGATGCCACAATGATTAGTACTGATCGCACAAGCCATATTTTGGGTGAAATTCTGCATATGAAAAAGTTATCCTTCCGCTGAGTGCAGACCAAAACCACGAACGCCATAGCACTTCGAAACTGTGTTCAGACTTGCTGATGCGGAATCGGAAGGACTTTTGGCGTCAATTGGTAACTGTTGATGAAACCTGGATCCGTTATTCCACACCAGCTATTCCACTATTCCGCTATTCCTCACCAGCGAACACGAGTGCTCCGAAACGGCCAAGGGAGGCTCAATGGGTCGAAAAGATTTTGGCGACGGTTTTCTGGGCTTGTCATGGCATACTCTTCGTGGACTACCTCGAAAAGAATAAAACCATCACCAGCGACTATAACTGTGCATTATTGGAGCGATTGAAGGCCGAAATCGCTGCAAAATGACCTTACATGAAGAGAAAAACAATGTTGTTTTTGCAAGACAATGCGTCGGCGCACAAGAGCAACACAACCTCGGCTAAAATCCAGGACTTACAGCTTCAAATGCTTCCACATCCACCCTGTTCACCCGATTTGGCTCCCTTGGACTATCTGTTCCCAAACCTCAAAAGATGGCTCATCCATAAAAAATTCAGCTCACGCGAGGAAATCATTGACGCCGCGGAAAAGTATTTTGCAGACCTCCCGGAATATTACTTTTCGGACGGGATCAAGAAGTTGGAAAATCGCTGGAAGGAGTGTATCGAGCTTAAAGGGGACTACATTCAATAAAATAAAAAATAAAAAACATTTAAGAATTTTTATTTTTTTCATTCGCAAGGAGACCTTTTACCTCACGGCACACGGTCTATATACAGAAAAAAATAATGAATTTTAACAGACGCGTAAAATTTTCTCTCGTTCACTTGTAAGCCAAAGCAAGCGTAAACAACGAAATCGCTTGCAATCTTTCATACAAGAGAGTAGATTCAGGCGTTATTTGGCTTAAATTTCTCAGAAATATCCCATGAACTTTTGCCAAATATATAATAGCATTCCATTTATGTGCATTAGATAACGCCCAAAATTACATGCTTCTTTCAAACTGTGTAGCGTAATGTTCAAGGATGTGCATGTAGATTGTCAACAGGATTGTGGCTGTGTAAGTGATATTGTGATTCGTTTGAAATTACAAATATTTTATCACACACACATTCATGTATACAAAATAAACAGAGGGTGTGAATGGAATGTACGGCAAAAGATTGGACATTGAGTTTCAAAAAAGGGCAGTGCTGAAAAGTTTCGCGTCCTCGAAAAAAGTCCCCAAGCAAATATTGAGCTCAATCAGCCTTCGTTACGTCAAAATTTGACTTTTCTGACTCATGAAAAATCTCCCAACATAAAGATTTTCTTCTTAATTTTCGATATAATGGACCCCCCTAATAGAAAATATGTGAGCCAGATTAATGAAATATCACGAATCGAATGTGAACAATAGCCAACGATGATAGAAGAGGCGTTAAAATACAATTGTTTTCAATATTCCATTCCATTCCTTTTTATCCTTACGTTTCATAGTAAACGACAGCAGCAAAACTGAACCAAAATGGGTCGCGTTCGTACCAAGACCGTCAAGAAGGCCTCTAGGGTCATTATTGAGAAGTACTACGCCCGCTTGACGATGGATTTCCACACAAATAAACGAATTGTTGAAGAGGTGGCCATTATTCCCACCAAGTTTCTTCGACGCTGGTTTTGTGACACATTTGATGAAGCGTTTGCGCCACTCCCAAGTTCGTGGTATCTCGATTAAGCTGCAGGAAGAGGAGCTTGAGTGCCGGAAGTGTCCGCCTTGAAACAGGACATCATTGAAGTTGACCCAGAGACCAAGGAGATGTTGAAGCAGCTAAACTTCAACAACGTCGTCGTACAAGTCACCAATCCATCGGCACAGGGCCTGCTAATGTGTGTGATCAATCTATGGTGGGACCGGATGTTGTTCTAGAATATCCCGCATCAAATAACATACTGAATGGAGAGGAATACCGCTATAAGAAGAGTGTCGTATTGTAAGCAACGTAATATGTCCTTCAGAGGTTAAGGAAAGATACACGATAATAAGGTAAAATATTGTTTTGTTTGATATTTTTTTAAATTTTCGACTTAAATGTTCAATTTTATAGCGGCGAGCTGGCAGTGGAAAAGAGCAAAGACGACTTACCCCGTGAACGCTAGGAAGATGAGGGATTACTTCAAGCGCAATCCGAACCATTTGATTCGGGACGTGGCCAAGAAGGTCAATTCTTCGATCTGGTTTGTCCAGCAGACAATGAAACGGGCAGGATTTCATGTCATCAAAATAAGGAAGGCAGGCGCCGAACCGATAAACAGAATACAGTGGCCAAATCCCGCGCTAGGAAGCTGTACCGCGAGTGCTTGGACGACAAGATTAAATCGGATGCCAAGCAGATCTCCGGCCTTTTCAGAGATTTTCATCGGAAAGTCCCACCTGGATGTTCCGGAGAAGTTCCGCAAAAAGAAGGTCGATAAATTCGCTAAAAAGTACTTGGTGTAGCAGGCAATCTGTGGGTGCGGCAAATTCAGCAAGCCGTACATAACGACCAGCACCATCAACGGTCAAATATAATTGATTCGGGAAGTGATCCTGTCCTATTGCGCAGAGCTGGTTTTAATTCCCTGATTGATCTCACTAGGCTATGGGGGCTGTGAGAAGAAGCGTAATTAATGAAGATGAACATACAGTCTGTCCCATAAAAGATGCAAAAGTTTTAATACTTATTTTTGGGTAGCTTAAACATTATTTTTACTGTTTTAATGCGTGTGTGTAATTATCTGACTGTATATTCTGAGACGATGTAAACAAAACAGTGGTTCGCGAGTAAAAGAGTTGAGAAAAATGTACGCAAAGGAGGTTGTGACTAGTTTGCTGCTCGCCCAAAAGCCCGTAAAACAAATTGCAACTATTGTGGGATGCCACCTGGCTACCGTTTACCGTATCCAACGTTCACTCCTTGATGGACCATGTCCACGGAGGCCGGAAAGTGGCCGTCCACGGTCCGCTCGTACACCGAAGGTCATCAGATCAGTGAGAGACAAAGTGAGGCGAAATCCTATCAGATCGATCCGGAAGTTGGCTAAGGAAGCCGATATTTCAAAAACTACCATGCAACGGTTGGTCAAAGAAATTTTCGTCCAAGGCAAGAGTAAAGCGCCATCTTGTAACGGACCGAAACAAACAACTACGGCTGGAGCACTCGAAACGTTTGGTGTTAGCATTAAAAAAGACGCATACCATCATCGTATTCTCCGATGAGAAAATGTTCACCATCGATCCCGTATCTAACAAACGTACAGACAGGTTTATTTCGCCGAAGAAGATTGAGGATGTTCCAGAGAACGTGAAATTCAAGTTTACAACCAACATCCGGCCGGAGTCATAGTTTTCAGGGCAGTTGAGTCCAATGGCTTGAAAATGCCTCCAGTATTTATCAAAGCTGGATTAAAAGTTAATACCGAGGTTTACATGAACATTTTGAAGGACCACGTTCTGCCATGGATGAAAGCCAACTTTGGAGCACACCAACACGTCATTTTCTAACAGGACGGAGCACCGTGTCATACCTCAAAAAGGACTCAAGCGTGGCTGAAGGAATACCTGGGATTTTGGCCAAAGGACATTTGGCCTCCTAGCAGCCCGGACTTGAATCCTTTGGATTACTCAATATGGGCATGTGTTCAGGCTAAGGCCTGTAAACGTTCTCAACCCAGTGTTGGCGCCCTGAAAGCTTCCATTACCAAGGCATGTAACTCGGTGACTGACTCATACATTGAGAAGGTATGCTCTCGATTCCATCCCCGTTTGGAGAAGGTGATCGAGAAAAAGGGTGGACATATTGAGTAATGTAATAATGAAAGGCTTAATAAACGATTCCCTAAATATAATTATGATTTTTTTTATCATTTTCTATGAAAAAAAAACTTATTTGAAACTGAGGTATGGATTTTCGCATTTTTTTATGGGACATACTGTACAGCTTTCGACTCGGAGCGTGTGACGTTTGCTTTCATGTGGAGATAACGAAATGATTTTAGTCCTCCTCGACAGCGACACGAACATGTGCGGATACGATGAAAGAGGAGCAGTGATTGGCTGAACCGCATGAAATTCATCTCGTACATTGTATTAATAAGCTGCAATGTGAATGTTTCTTACAATTTATTAAGCATATGTTTTATATACGAAAACTATGTTCACAAAACGAGCGTAAATAAAATTGCGAAAACATAATTTCAGAACACCGGTTGTGGATTCTATAAACCTTCCCCTTAACTAAAGTGAGAATAAGTTCTCAAGGGCATTAAATTTTTTTCAATCTCCTATATGTGTGATACTTTGCAAAACGCAAATCTCCAACTAGAAAACATAGGTAATTTCACTACCCTGCAAAGAGCTCATTTGAACTGTATAAAAATATGAAACGTGCTCTAAGTTAAGATAGTTAATTCTCTCTTCATTTCAGCCACTTAGGCTGTACAATACAAATAAAAACGAACAAATTGCTTGCTGAAACGGCAGGAGAGTGCTCCACGCTTTCAAGTGTTGATAGTTTGAACAATTAATTAACTATTTCCCTGTTCTCAATGAAACGTATCCCCTTTGAGAAGCAGCATTAATGATAAAACCACAAGCTTCAACCGAAGCTACGTTAATGGTGCAGGATAAACCTCGCTTTAACCCTCAACTGCCCATGGTTTTATTATATTTCATGAGATGATACCAAACGAATATACCGGTTTATTACCTAATCGGTGAAAAAGGGAATCGGTAAAGCCGTGTTGAAACTTTGACCTCACTTTGCTGTGAAATTTAATTCATTTCGGGAACTGATTCAGTTAGCGATTTTTTTTATATCGCCCCGAAAGGCCTTTCTGAAGAAAGCTCGAACAATAAATTACTCATAGGAAGGATAATTGCATCAAGAGGTAAAAACGGTAAACCATCTGAAAAGTTCATTGAAATTGAGTTGATAACATTTTAGCAACTCTTTATTAATTGTAGCGGCCAAACGAAGGTAAACTTTTCAAACCATTTGAATGCAGTTTTCAATCTTACTTCCTGTTATTGCTCACCCTCGTAAATAATGATCGTTCAAGTTTTGAACAATTTCATTGTGCCACCATTTAAATCATTCTCCTCGCTGGCTGGCAGGCCAAAGGGCAAACTTGCCAAATCACGTCGACCACCAATGAACAGGAGAGGAGCTAGGAGTAAACTGCACGAGCGCGGAAAAATCTGCTTTTCTGTAGCAAATTGTAGTGCAGTCTGGCGGCAGGCGGGGTGCGGGCAGGCAGCATTGAACTGAAGTAGCATTTCAAGTTTGGTCTGCAGCTCTGAGGCCAGGTTGCCAGGTTGCAGCAGCAGGCGAAACATGAGAGAGGAAAAATGAAAGCTACTTGCAAAAGGCATTAGCAATGGGCAAAAGGGAAAAATTAGGCCAATCAGCATTTTAAATGCTCTACCGCCGACTGTGCTTGTTTCGGAATTGAAGGGTTGGGCTGGTGAACAGTGACTGGTTAGTTCGTGGGCTTCCTTTCGGAACGATTTACTTTCGCCAGTGGACTGTGTAACGAGCCCGGGCTGTTTTAGGTGCTCTCCTTTTTATGGGCCACCAGCTAGTCGGCATCATTGCCCAAGATCGAACTAGGCAAGGGCTGGAAGGTGATTGAGCTTAACCCTTTTCTGGCATCAGATTAGCTACAGACAGTGCACCATTGGTTGAAGGTGAGCTGAATGGCAAATAAAATGTAATATTGTCTTGGGTAAACTAATTTGCTGGAAACTGCACGAGCTACCTACTTCGTTGCATGCTGCCGGAATGATTAACAACAAATTTGAATATCGTGCACAAAATGTAGATTGCTTATCCTAAATCAAGAGTGCTAGAGTGTTTTGATTTTTTATATTAAGACTTACGATTTCCCTTCATATACTTGAGTATGAATAGTGAGTGCTTACCTGAAAAATAGAGAAAAAAGTAAAGGTTAATCTTCAAATAATTCATTCATATGCGTACAGGGTGGGGTTGGAAGATTTTAAGTTATGCCTTACTATACAATATCATCTCTACTGAAGAGCCCCTGTTTCGGGAGAAGAAAATCGTTGCAAACTTTTGGAATTGGCTCAATGAGTTCATGAATCTAAAATCCTAGAAAATCTCCCATCAATCCAACTTTAAGCTGGCTAGTCTTCCCGAGCTCATGAAAAACAATCCCCAAACTTCAGCGCAAAGTGCAATAAATCTTTCAGTACAGATTTTACTTTCCACCAATTTCGTTAGGATTCTTATTTTTATTTTGCATGAAATAACACGTATAAGTATTACCAGAATTGATTTTGTGTTATCGATCCTCTTTTGCCATTTTACAGCAAAACTTGTTCCAGTGCTTGCTCACCAAACAGAACAACGCCATCTCGACTCTCACACACCACAAAAAAAACCCACGTCATTTTTCTTCATCCCTACAACTTCCATCCTTCGCGTCGCACTACAACTTATCTTCCAACCGCGCGCCAGCCTGAGCGTCGCCTTGCCACTCACGATTTCTTCCTACAGCAGGGCTTATTTTCGGATATTATTCTTTCCCTCAATATGCCAACCACTCACGTCCATCCCCTTCCAGTTTTCCATTAACTTTAAAAGTTCTTGCTCTCAGACTGGTGAAATGGAGAGCCCAGAATAGGAACAGGAAAAGCCAATGGTCGGGTCTGCGCTTTTCCTGATGATTCACTTTGATCGGCGGGGAAGAAAGCTTCAAGAAGGGCGGGCAAAAAATCCAGCAGCTCGTTTCCATATTTCTTCACTATGCGCCATTTTTTTCCCCTTAGTCTTACTATTTCGATTTCGATCCAAATTGATTTATATCGAGATTTAGTTTCTACAGAACGATTTGATCGCTTGGTGCGCTGGAGGCGGGTGACGATTGGCAAACGAAATGGTGGTGGAAAATCGACCACGACGCGGTTGCTGAGGGCGCTCAGTTGAGCAATGTTTGACGAATAAGAAAAAGAAGTTGGAGAATTTTTAGGGGAAATAAGTTTAAGTCCATGAAATTTGCTTTTTTGTGTTTTTTGTTTTTGTCGTCTAAAAATAACATTACAACTGCAGTAGAATGGGAGGGATTGTTAGTTCAATATATACTTAACACGTACGTCCCCAACCCCTCAGAGATACAAAAATTCAAATTTAAAATTGATGATACTCCATCGTTTGCCATCGGATTTTGATGCGGTTTTTGCAATAGATCATAAAATTATATCTATTTGTGAATCTGCACTAAATTTTCCGAAAATGTCCGTAGTTCCGGATTCCAAGGTGGGAGTACTGGGGTAAGTACCTGTCCAGGGATGGTGGACAGAATATATTTAGATATGGATCCCAGTTACTCCGGAAAAGTGGCCGTATGCAAATCTTTTCCAAAACCTGGCCTGCGACATATCAAACTTGATTCAAAAATGATTTTTCAAAAATTTGTCTTCGGAGGACATTCTGAGGGTGTCTGACCATCTTGGCCACTTAGGGTGGACCTGCGGGACCCGAGTTCCTCCGGGAAAGTGGCCATATTGAATTTTTTTTCCAAAACCTTTATTGCGACATGATTTTGCAAAACTTTGTCTTCGGAGAACATTCTGAGGATTCCTGACTATACTGGCCATTTAGAGAGGCCCTGTGGGATCCGAGTTACTCAGGGAAAGTGGCCATATTCAAATCGTTACCAAAACCTGGCTTGCGATATATCAAACTTCATGATATTGCAAAACTTTGCCTTCGGAGGACATTCTGATGGTGTCTGACCATACTGGCCACTTGGGGTGGCCCTGCGGGATTTTGAGTTCCTCCGGGAAAGTGGCCATAATCAATTTTTTACCAAAACCTGGCTTGCAACATATCAAACTTTATGATTTTGCACAACAAGGTCTTCGGAGGACATTCTGAGGATTCCTGACCATACTGACCAGTTAAGGAGGTCCTGTGGGGTCCGAGTTCCTCCGGAAAAGTGGCCATATTGAAATCGTTAACAAAACCTGGCTTGCGACACATCATGATTCTGCAAAACGTTGTCTTAGGAGGACATTATGAGGGTGTCTGATGATAATGGCCTCTTAGAGAGGCCCTGTGGTATCCGAGTTCCTCCGGAAATATGGCCATATTCAAATCGTAACCAAAAACTGGCTTGCGACACATCAAACTTCATGATTTTGCAAAACTTTGTCTTCGGAGGACATTCTGAGGGTGTCTGACTATACTGGCTACTTAGTGAAACCCTGCAGGATCCAGGTTCTTTATGGAAAGTGGCCATATTCAAATCATTTGATCCCGCAGGGCCTCTTTTAGAAGCCAGTATGGTCAGAATTCCTCAAAATGTCTTCTGATGACCTAGTTTTGCTAGATCGTGCCGTTTGATATGCCGCATGCCATGTTTCACATCTTAAAATATTCTGTCCACCATCCCTAGACAGGTACTTACCCCTGACTCCCACCTTCGAATCCGAAACTACGGACATTTTCGGAAAAACGGATAATTTTGTGATCTATTGCAAAAAACCGCATCAAAATCCAATGGCTAACGATGAAATATCATTAGTTTTAAATTTGAATTTTTGTACCTCTGAGGGGTTAGGGACGTAAGTGTTAAAAGAGATGCAGAGAACTTTACGGCCCTTCATATGTGTTACTGGGGGCGAAATTTTTTTAGGCCAAACGACTTACCCTTTTTTTTTATTTAAAATCTTCATTAGTTTGCTGAGGCTTTAGCATTTTTCGGAATTCGTATGCCCCGAGACCAAAGCAAATTTTTATAATTAATATAAAAAAAAAAATAATATCACCCCACAACACAACCACAAAAAAAAAAAAAAAAAAATTTTTTTTACTAAAATGAAGAATAAAATTATTTAACGCAACTAAAAATAAAGAATAGCTACCAAACAAACAAAACATAATTTATATTTTTATTAAATTTTTTTTTTTTTTTTTTTTTATCCCCACCCCGCCCCCCCCCCGCCCCCCCCCCCCCACCCCCCCCCAACCCCCCCCCCACCCCCCCCATCGTGGTCTGGAGGTCCACTGTTTTGGCACACCTGATGATGATACGGGATTTGAGCTGATTCCACACTGAAAATTTATTTTCGTAAATAAGCTTTCACTCGCTTCGTAATCATGGATTTTGTACATAAAACAAATGTCTCGTATATTGTATGAAACATTCATATTGCTTTTTATCTTGTGAAATGCTATCATTACACCTTTTTGTATAATGCACGAAATAGATTTCGTGAAGACCAGCCAATCGCTGCTTCGCTGATGTTGCTGCTGGGATGGGCGGGAATAATTTATTTATCCCAAAATACAAATTGAAGCGGTGTCCAGAGTTATAATGTCATACTCATTATTCAATTATCACCTCACGAGTCGCCATGGCATAGTGAGATCAACCGAGGATGCAGTATCAGCTCTTTCCAAAATTACTGGATCGAATCCCATGTCAGAAACATTAAAAAAAGATGCTGGACAACTCCACGTGGTCGAGCTTTTTAGTCAATAACATTTCGAGTCGATAAAGTAGATCTCTCAGTCATTCAGGCAACCATCCGAGAGACGGTTCTTTTAAATTGGTCACAAAATATTCGTAGCTCTGTGTATTGTTTTCGTACAATGCACGAATGTTATTTCTGTGTCAACAAATGCTTCGTGCTTTTGACAGTTGCGCGTGTGCCATTAATTACGAATGTATCTTCATAGAAAGAACAAATCAGTTTCGTTGCTGAAAACAACGAACAGATTTGTTAGTTCTACCTTCGATTTCGTAATATAAACTAAAATTAACTTTCAGTGTTTTTTTTTTTTCGGGGGGGGGGGGGGGGTTGGGCTGGGTGTGGGGGGGGGGGGTGGGGGGGGGGGGGGGTTGGGGGGGGGCGGCAACCAAGCGGGGTGGTGGGTGGGGGGGGGGCGGGGCTGGGCCGCCCCCAATTTTTTTTTTTTTTTTTGTTTTTTTTTACACACCCACCATTTTTTATAAAATTTTTTGGTGAGTTTTTTTTTTTTTCCCGCCCCCTTCTTCCCGGCTAGTCGATAAATATAATTTAGGCCGGCGGGCGGCTTTTTTCCAGCCACCCGGGGGGGGTTTCGGGGGGAAAACTTTTTTCCGCCCCCCCCCACAAAAAAAAACAAAAATAACCAGAAACAAACAACCCCCCCAAAAAGAGTGTATCGAATATAAACTATCCACATATATTTGTGTTGTACGCATGTATTTGTGATGGTTTTTTATGCTCTGAACACTGCATGCTGTGCGTTTGACTGTCAGCTTTCTTTTGTTTACTTGTTTGTGCAGTTCAAATTCTGCGTTTTCAAAATGTCGCGTATTGAAAAGGAAGTGAAAATTAAGGTTCTGGACACATGGCTAAGTGAGAAGGGTATTACTATGCGATAATTGGCGAAGCGGTTTGGAATTCATCATGCGAGTGTTAAAACCATCATTAATAAGTTTGGGGAACACTATTCTTTGTATGAGCTACCAGGAAGAGGCAGAAAACCCGGTTCTTCCAACCCGAAACTGGAGCAGAAAGAGGTATCTCTAATCATGAAGAACAAATCAATGTCAATACGTGATTTGGCCAAAAAAGCAGGAACGAGTGTCGGAATGATCCAGCGTATCAAGAGGCGAAACCACCTGAAGACCTACAAGAAGCAGAAAATCTCGAAACAAAGTGCAGGACAGAAGAAGCGAGCACTAACAAGAGCCCGCAAATTGTATTCGCGTCTTTCGCAGCGTCCGGATGCATGCGTTTTGATGGACGATGAGACCTATGTAAAGGAGGACTCAAAAACCCTTCCAGGTCGACAATACTTTACTGCCGTCGTTGGGGAGGATGTGAGCGATGCGGACAGGTCGATTCAAGTGGAGAAATTCGGTCGAAAGGTACTGGTATGACAAGCAATATGTTTCTTGTGGTTTGAAGTCAACCATTTTTTACACTACCGGAACTATAAATGCGGAAATCTATCGATCTGAGTGTCTCCAGAAGAGATTGTTGCCTTTATATAAGAAGCATAGTACACTCTCAATTGGCTTGCGGAAAAGGGTATAGATTTCGTTGAGAAAAATATCAATCCACCAAATTGCCCTCAGCTTCGACCCATCGTAAGGCAGCTGGGAACATGCAGGAGTTCAAAAAAAGTTGGGCTCAAGCGTCCAAAAAATGCGATGCAACACTTGTCCGGAACTTGATGAAGAGCATTCGATCCAAAGTTCAAAAATTCGTGAAAAAATAACTTAAATTTCATCCGGTCTTCATTATGTTCAAGTTTAACCTCGTACAATAAAGGATCAATTTTTTGTATGAATAAAATATCGGTTTTCAACATAATTTGAAAGAAAGTTTGTGGATAGCTTATTTTCGATACACTCCTTAGAGGAGAAAAAAAACTACACACAACTGTTTGTCTGTCTGAAGCGCGTGTGGCGGAAAACGTGACATTCATTTAGTCCCACTACTTATTATGATTCGTTATCCCTATTGTTTACGGCAAAGTTTGACAAAGGCATCCATTGTTTTGTAGAAGCCATGGAGAAAGTAGTAAAAAACCTCCGTTCGATGATTTGCTTTACTACGCCCTGCATCTCTGGGCGAAGAAATTCGCCATGGTAGGTCACTTCGTTTCGATAGGATACAGCAGACCCGGCATCCAGAAGATCACGGGAAAGGTGGCAAAATCCTGCCGTAGCTTGGACCAAGAGCTCGGTGCAACTGGACAAACTGTCAAAAAAATCAGTCCATGATCATCGTCATGTGGATGCGCAAGGTTTAAGTTAGCCGTCTCGGAGCAGATGTGGATGAAAATGGTCAAGAATATTTTCCCGGCGGCCGCGAAGAGACGTATCTGACCCTGAACGACAACGACTGGCAGATCAGACCTTATATCTCCGAATCCAAATGGTCGAAAAACGTTCTTCTGTGGCTGACCATCAGTGAGAAAGGGATGTCGAAGCTACTGTTCCATTCCTCGGGACTTGCTGTGGGGAGATTTGCTGTACCAAATGTCATCCGTACACTGAAAATTAAATTTCGTTTATATTACGAAATCGGACGTAGGACTAACGAATCACTTCGTTGTTTTCTGCAACGATACTGATTTGTACTTTTTAAGAAGCTACCTTCGTAGTTAATGCCACCCGCGCAACTGTCAAAACGGCGAAGCATTTGTTGACACAGAAAGAAAAATCGTTCATTGTACGAAAACAATACAAAGAGCTACGAATATTTTGTTACAAACAAAAAAGATACTTCTCTCTGGTGGTTGCATAAATGACTGACAAATCTACAATATGGACACAAAATGTAATTAAAAAAAAAAGCGCAACTACGAAAAACTGTTCAGCCTTTTTTAATGTTTCTGACATGGGGTTCGATCCTGTATTCTAAGGAAGTGTCCCGTGTGGTAAAACCGTTCAAGGATACCCAGGCTACCCAGCGGCGCACTTGTAACGGAAGAAAAGCGAAAACGACCGATCCCGTGAGCGCAAAGATGGTGAAGGAT